>CM052544.1:97541545-97578849 GCA_028533065.1 Trachops cirrhosus
TAGGTCCATTCTTTCCAGAGAATGGTTGCCAGTCATTGACTATCCAACCAAGCTGAAGGGAATAGCAGAGCGGGCAGTGCCCATGTTCAGGGAAATAAGTTTTGTCTCCTTAGGCCTCCCAGTTCTGGGAGATTTCTCACTCAGCCTTAGCCATGGGGGGTTACGGCTCCTGAAACCAGGCAAGGCGAACACCACAGATAAGTACGATTAAAAATCATAAAGTAGGAAGAGGTGAGGGCTATTACTTACTTTATGTACGGTATAAAGCCGGGAATGCCCTAAGCAGTCAGGGAAGCCAAACGCATACCTGAATGACAGGGTTGAGGCGGGGGCTGGGGGAGAGCAGTGCACACACATAAGCAGGTGTGTACTTGGCCGGCTTTAAAGCAGCCACGAGGGAGGATGGTGCATTGCAACCCTATAGAGGGAAATAGTCATAACAGTCCTACCCACAAGCCCACAAATGACTCGGTGCAAACTAGAAAATACTTCATTGTCAACTGCCAGAAAATTGTATTTGTAAATATACAAATCTATGATTACTACTGATACCAATGGTACCCCCTGGGCTTGTGCAAAGCATAACCTGCACAAATCTAAGCATGGCCCTGGGCAGGAAATGAGATAAGGGAGCAGTTCAGATGAAAGATCTCAATTTAGAAGACCATGAGCCTGCAGATGGTCTTAAAAGCTATAGACCTGGATGAGATGACCTGGGAGATGCCTGTAAGCTAAAGAGAAGAAGTTCAAGACGGAGCCCAGGCAGAGTCCACTATCTAGAGGTCAGAATAGAAGGATCAAGCAAGTGAGACTAGGCAGGAATGGGAAGTGGGAAAGAAACCAGGAGAGTGCAGTGTTCTACAAGGCAGGTAAAGGGTGCCTCAGGATGGAAGAAGGGACATGTCATAATATGTTCATAAGTTGGGAAAAGGAGTGAAAATCTTCCACTGGGTTGGTCAGTATAAAAACAGAGTTTTTGTGAAGCAGTGAGGACTAAGGCCTGATGAGAGTGGATTAAAGAGAGAACATAAAGTGAGAAAATGGAGATAGCAAACAGAGATAGCTATTTGAGGAGTTTTGTTATAAAAATAAAAAGGAAAACAAAGTGGGGCTGTAGCCTGGGTGTACGGGTTAAGATAGGAGGTACCGCAGTGCATTTAAGTGCTCACCGAAATTATTTGCTAGAGAAGCAGAGATGGGTGTTGTGGAAGGGACCAGACAACGACAGGAGCAGGGTCCTGGAGCAGGCCAGAGGGTATGGGATCCAGCACACAGGCAAGAACCGGCCTAAGGTAGGAGCAAGGACTTCTAGCTCAGGTTACAGAAGGAAGGAGCGCACATGGCACAGATGCAGGTGGAATAATAGATCTGGAGGTTGAAACCCACCAGAGTTCTCTTTAAATTACACTCATTTTCTCAGTGAAGGAAGGAGCAAGGCTATGAGTAGTGGTGAGGCAGCATTGGTAGTTTGAGGAAAGAAAGGAGACAATTGAAATCGTTCCCTCAGAGGGTGGGGAATAAATTGAAGAAATAAATGAAGCAGCTGTGCCAGGCAGGGCTGAAACCCTACTTAAAGTCCGTGGTCATGAATTTAAAGTAAGGCTAGTTACCAGTTGTGTGCTCTTTGCAAGCCATGTCAGCTGGTTGATGCAGATGTAAACTAGTTGGAAAGTTGGATTAAACCAAGGTTGGAGTTTTGCCAAAGAACAAAGAAATGAAAGATGAACAAAGGAATGAGGTGGCATGTAAAAAAATGTATGCAAGACAACCCCTAAAATCTCAGCTGAATAAGGAGGAACCAGAAGGTAAAGAAAAGAATAAGATGGATTGGAGGTCTGAGAGGGACCAAAGAATTGTCGGCATTGGGTTGCTGGAGGGAACTGGCTAGAATAGAAGGGAATGATGTCCAGAAAGCAGCTCGACTTCAAGGAAGTCGAGACCTTGAGATGGTGAGCAATGGGTAACACACAGCCAAGGGTACGGCCATGGAAATAAAATATTAACCTCCAACAGAGCATGAGATCCTTGCAACCGAGAAGCCGTGTGTTGGATGAATCATCTCTCTGGATATTCAGAACATCGAAAGCAATGACAAACGTGGTGGTGGAAAGACTGCAATCCAGATGCTAAAATTATCAACAAATGAGGGGGCATGAGGAGGAGGGACACAAAAGGAGTATTGTGACATGGCATGTGTTTCAAACGCACTGGAATACTTCAGAGAGTGGAGGAACGAAGGACTGGCGGCAGTGCTCGCCCACCTTCAAGCACTACCTTCCTCAAGCCCAGGATTTGAAGAAGGTAGGGGAGACAAAAAAAGAAAAAAAGAGACACTACTTCAGAGAACTACAGGGGATTTTGGTTGGAGCTACAAGAAGATGAAAAAAATGTTCAGAAAATAATTTGAGTCTCTAGGGGATTTTGCTGATGACAGATCATGAGTCCAGAAGGCACAGTGAGAGAGAGGGTTTGGAGGGCTGGGGTGGGTCCATGCTCAGGTCAGAGAAGGAAGGGGCTGCAGAAGTGACAGCACAGGGGGTGATGTGGAATGGTCTAGGATGTTGGGTTTCTCACAGCTTCCGAGGTAAACAGGCCATGTTGTGGAAAGGCCTCAATTACAAATGAGTCCTAATGGACTATTGTTTGTAATTGCTCCCTTTACAGAGACTAAGCTATGAGCATTGAGTCAGGCAGTGTCAAGGGAAAGGCATTAAGGATCCCTGCAGAACACAAGCTGAAGTCAAGGTGTTTCATTTGTGATCTGAATGATTTGGGAGGTTCCTTATTCTCAATTTCTCTTTGCCAACAGAGTCCTGACTTTCTGGCCTAGTTAAGCCAGCGTGAGCCTCTGTGCATTCGGCTACTTGGAACGACTTTCAAATTTGAGCTCATCTCGGCACCAGCAAAATACACGTCTTTCAGTCCACCTAGAATAAACAAGCTGTGGAAATAAATATTTTGGGGATAGTTCTGGTTGCAATCTGACCTGGCCCAACACTAAGGGCTTTTCATTACATGAGGAGTAAACAAAACGACCTGAACTCTATTTTCAGTGAGAACACTCAGATGCCTGTCTACGGTAGACAAACTCTAAATGGGGAACTAGAACCAGAGCCAGACACCATGGTATTAATGTTTCTTTTTGAAGGATCCCAGAAAAAATCTGGGCATCCCAGATCATGTCTTTTCTGCCTTTAAGTGAGCTATTTTGCCCCTGAAATGTGCTTCTTTGCCTCCCCTGCCTGAAGAATTCCTACTCAGGCTTTAGAACCCAATTAAAATGCCATCTCCCTTTCTAAGCCCCCCCTCGATCAGCCTCCCTCCACTGGCTAAGTTACCATTCCTTCCACACATTCCCACATTGCTTTGCGGTTTGTTATGATCAGGCCCTTTGTATCTCCAACTCATCTTGCACCAATCCAGCCCCTTCCTCTGGCTCGTCCTCCAATCCTTCACCTCCTCCTCCCCACTCCTTACCACTCTTCACTCGCCAGCTGGCATCATCTTTTCCTTCAGATTTCTGCTCACAAATCCTTCAAAGAGGCTTCCCTGGTCCCTTATTTAGAGTAGATCCCCCCTATTATTCTTTCTCTGCCTCCTGTTTGTTTCCTACAAGCCCTGATCACTCATCATTACTGCCTGCTCCCTCTTCCAGACACACAACAGCCAAGCCGCTACCTTCTTCCCCTTCCTGCTCTGTCTTCTGCAAACACATCTCTTATCTCACCAATAAATCCAGAGATGGATACCATCTAGAAATGAAACGAATCATTGTCAATCTATCTTCTGTCACCCAAACTGTATTTTTTAAACCTGAAACAGCATTTTGACTTCTCTTTTTTCAGCATTAGCAATAAAAAGAATCAGGTCATCAGTCACTGCTCAAAGTAAGTTATGTTTCTGAGTGTATTTCTAGCATCCATGGAGGTTGGGAGGAGGGATCAGAGGGAGCCACAGCTGCCCCCTCAGCTAGAGCCCAGGCTGGAGGAGAAAACGCTGCTTCTGACTCTCCTGTGTTGGGGCCCAGACCACCCACTGCAGCTCTGAGATCTTCTGAAGCCCAGGCCTAAGAAGGTTTGTTTGGAGTCATTGGACAGAGGAGGAATGCAGCCAGGAGTAAGAATCCCCCATTCTGTTCTCTTTGGAACAGCCAGAAAGGATTTTTCAAAATGCAGATCCGATCAGGTCTTTTTCCTGCTTTTGCTCTAGGGTGAAATTCAAAACTCTTAACAAAGACTATGAGACTCTGAATGGTTTGAACCCTAGTCATCTTGACAGTCACAACCTATACTACTTGTGGTCTTTGTGGACCCATAAATAGCATCTCATCTTCCCACCCAAATTTTGGACAATGGAGAGATAGGACAAAGGAGTGAGCAGATGGGACCATAATAGCATCTTTGTCCGTGATAAAGGCAGCTTGGAGGATGTAGCTTGAATCTATGCACTGCTCTGCTTCCATGCTCTGAGCCCCAAGGTGTGCAGATGGGGGCTCACCTACCCCACAGGCAGAACGTGTCCCTGGAGGACTTGAGGAAGCTCAAGCCTCCTACAGGCAGTTCCCTCCCAAAGAAGAAAGGAAGACTTTGAACCTCACCTGCCCACTACAGAGGTCATTCCCATTCCAGCCCAAGGCAGGTGAGAGTGTGAGGGGTAAAAGGAGGCCAGGATGTGCCCCCGGCATGGGAGAAAATGGCAGGAGGAGGAAACAGGGCCTGCCTCACGGAGCCTCACTCGCTTCTTCATTCTGGCCACATGGCCTCTTTTCAGCTTCTCATCCTCATGCCCTGCCCACCACAGGACCGTTGAACATAGTGTTTCTCTGCTGGAATGTTCTTCCCTCCACTCGAGGCCCATAACTCCTGCTGATCCCTCAGCTTTCAGCTAGAACACTGTGTCCTCAGGAAAGGCTTTCCTGCCTCCCTACCCCCACTCCTAGGTAAGTCTCTCATGTCTCTTTCATGGGACTCGTCATAGACATAATTCTCTAAGTTCTGTGTCATTGCTTGACTAATGTCTATCTTCACAACTAGTCCATAAATTTCACGCAGGCACAGCCAGCACAGTGATTGACACACTGTAGGCATTTGATAAACACTCATGGAATGGAGTAAATAAATAAATGAACAAATACACCCTGGCAGAAGTTCCGGCACACCCCCACGCCCCCAACACACAACACAGACCCCACAACGAGAGCTGCTGGAGTCCAGGCTGTCCTTCACCCCGGGATGCTCTGCCACCGGACATGTTTCTGTGAGCGAGTGTCGCCACACAGTTGCAGTCATCCCCTGGGAAACAGCCTCTGAGATGCAGACTTTCCTGTAGGAAGATAATTGAGAAGTGCTCAGGATCAACACCCTGAGGGAGTGGAAGAAGCAGGATGGGCAGGGAGAGGAGCTGAACTGCAATAGTTCCAACAAGGCCTCAGGGCTGGAGCTGAAATGGCCCTTCAGAGATAGCTAGAACAAGGCGGGGGCCTGGCCTTTGTGCCTGTGTCACTGGCTGCCCTTGGGAAGGGATGAGCATGTCATTCTTCATTTGAGGACAATTCTCAGAAAAGTCCTCAGCTAAGAGGTAGCAGCTGCCAACACTCCCAGAAGCTGGGGGATGAGACCCTCGGTCCTGGAAGAAGAAGGGGTTCTGTCTGGGTGGAACACAAGCTCATCCATGACAAAGACCTTTCATGACCTGTTTTCCAGGTCACTTGGGCTTGCCTTGCCTTCTGTTTAGAGAACCATTTATTGAATGCTAGGTCATTTATCCAACAAAATTTCTTGAGTACCTGTTATATAGCTGGCACTGAGCTTTGTATACATACAAGAAATCTCTAGGGTCCTCCATGAGAGTTTCACTAAAAGGTTTCTAAAAGTATGCCAGTAGTAAGAGCTGCCAGTTGGGCACCTTATGTGCTAGGCACTATAGAAGTGCTTTTCAGATTCACTTAATTTTGCATCAACTCTGTGAGATTGATATTATTATTCTCATTTTATAAATACAGAAAACAAAGCTCAGAGAGGTTATGTGACTTGCCCAAGCACACACAGCTTATAAGCAGCAAGGTTTTCTCTGACTTTCAAGTCCATGCCCTCAATACTACCTTACACTGCCCCCCCAAATATAAAAAATTATTCCCAAAATACTTTACATATACTTATATGTCCACTGGGAATGCGTGCAGCTACAAGTAACACGAATTCCAATTTATAGTCATTCAAACAAATCAAGACTTACTTTTCTCATATTACAAAATACCTGAAGGTGGCCCACCATGGAGCTGGTTCAGTGGGTGGATTATGTTAAGCCATCTCTGGGATTGTCTCGGCCTTTCCCACATGCTTTCCAAATCATGGTTGCAAAATGCTTGTTGAACCTCTATATTCCACATCCATCTTCAAGTCATGAACAATGGGAAGAAGTAGTATTACCGATGACATTGTCTTTTTACAAGAAAGAAATATAAAACTTCCCCAGAACCACTCTAATACTTTTTTCTCTTACATTTCCTTGATAAGACAATTTATATGACACCTTTCTGCACAGCAGACTGGAAAAGCGAATATTTAGCTTATAGGTTATTGAGCCTCTATTGGGGGCCAGCCAAGGGGTTTGGAGATGGAAGCTAAATTGACCAACCAGTCTCGTCTGCCACAACCACCTTAATTATTGATCTGCCTTAAAGTCATTGTTTGTGCTTGTGTCTGTCTCCCTCACAAATCAGGCAAAGTCAGAAAACCCTTCTCATTCATGTTTGTGTTCCAGAGTTCCTGGTGCATA
This sequence comes from Trachops cirrhosus, assembly GCA_028533065.1. NCBI lineage: Eukaryota > Metazoa > Chordata > Mammalia > Chiroptera > Phyllostomidae > Trachops > Trachops cirrhosus. Next base: position 97,548,323 of record CM052544.1, read on the forward strand.
GTAAGTAAGAGTTCAATAAATATATGTTTTATAGAATTAAAGGTCCTACTCCCTAGCTCCTGTTCCAGGACGGACCCCTAGAGAAGAGGACATGGGTGCTTAACCAGTGCACAGCTCCAGCAGTTATGGGAAGAATATGCGTCTGGAATTGCCTGTGTGTGTAGGCCTCTGGACTTATACCACCTTCCAGAAGTCCAGGAGCAGAGGTCTCAGGAAGGATGGGGGAATTACAGGGAGCCTTGCAAATTTCAGTACAACCCTTGCGAGTAGATAGAACATGGATCACTAAGTCAAGAAACCCAATTATAGTCCAATATTTTACTTTCTAAATGTCCTTTTGCTCTTTTAACAAATTTAATTTTATATTTTAAACATGAGAAATTATACATCAATTTTACCTCAATAAAACAGTGTATTTAATTTAGAACTCTAATTTGTTTTAAATAAACTCAACAAATATTTATTGTATAAAGGCATCATGCTTTATGTTTTTCTTTTTTCTTTTAATTTTTAAATTAAATTTATTGGGATGACATTAAAAGCAGTAAATAAACAGACAAGAAAAATAAACGAACAAACAAAAACTCAGACACAGACAACATTTTGGTGGGAGTTGAAGGGCAGTAAAGGGCAAAAGGTAATGGAAGAAGACCTGACTTTGGGGGTGGGCACACAAAGCAATATACAGATGATGCGTCATAGAAATGTACACTTGAAACCCGTCTCATTCAGTTCTACTTTGACAAATATTACATGAACCCATGAAAGATGAAAATATTATATTTAAAACTAGCTGACAATTATTGAGCACTAATTTGGGGCCAGGGAACATCTAAGGGCACATTATCCCATTTAGTCCCCATAATAACCATAATCCAGTATTTTCTAATGACTAAGTATGGTCTTAGGAAAGTTGCTTCACACACTTCTTGGCCGCAAAGTCCTCATTTGTGGAATAATAACCACCCAACGACTGGTTCTTAAGAGACAGTTTCTTAGAATTGGGAGAGACATTAATCCCTCCTTTACAGAGAATAGGAAGTTGGATCATAGGGAGGAAAAGTTATTTACACAAGATTTACCAGCGCAAACGGAGTAGAGTTGTCTAAATGAATATTTATACAAACACATGAGCCATGATGGCAAACCACATAATCATGGACTGTGCCACATTCTCCTAGTGGGTGGCTTACTGCTGACTTGAAAGAGTCTCAAAAATACCTCCAGGCAGAGGTATCACTGGCATCCTCACTGAATCAGATTCAAGGATGTCATTTTCTAGTACCCAAGGTGTCAGATTATATTCAGCCACATGTGTTCTGAAAGATTCTTCTGTGTATGTCAACAACAGCAGACAGACCAACAACGCTGGTGTCAAAGCCTGGCTGCAGGCAGTCACTGCGCCTTGTCATTAGTCCTGGTGGAGAACCTGAGCTCTTCACAGCTGCACCGCTTCGTGCACCAATTAGGTCTAAATCAGTGGTGCCCAAACCCACCATGACGGTAATTGAGAGGGCGTCATCCACTGAGAAAACACAAAAGGTCAAAAGCTGCTCTAAATTCAGCAATGCTTCTAAATAAATTTGTGTTTTACTCATCAAAATGAGTTTTGCATATATTTCCAAAACAGTAATTTCAAAGTATGACTACTTATAATTCATTTGGCCTAGAGACTCAATGTTTGCTGCTTACAGGTTGGGAACCGTTGTTCTAAAAGTCAACAGACTAAGAAATCAATGTGCCATTTATTCATGTATTTCCATATAGACTCATGATAGAGACAATATGGTACGGTGAAGAGAAAAGTGGGTAGTAGAAGACCTGGTGAACATCCTCTGTCTACAATTATATGGCTTTGGGGTTGGGTGATTCACATTATTTATCAAGGCCTTTGTTTCTTTTTCCATAAGAAAGTGATTCTCCACGTTTGATGCATGTGAGAATCACCATGGCCTTATGACCAGGTATCCTGACTTAATTACCCTGGGTATGGCCTGGACATTGAGATATTTTTATTCTCTCTAAACGAAAGCAGTATGCTGCATGTGGAGAACCACTGCTACCAGGGAAGGAGTTGGACTAGAACAGGTACAGCAAGTGCTGACCCATCTTGGGCCATTGCCTTCCTTTCACACATCCATTGCAGACATTACGATTGACAGAGCTGCCCCTTCTGCTAAGCTGGGTGTTGTCTCACTGCCTTCATCAACACAACAACAACAACGTTTCACATAACCACCGCCAATAGTTCAATGTCAGCACAAGAGATAGTCCTTGGTAGTAGATAAGTCTTAAACTCCCTTTCTTAAATTCTTTGATTCTGAGATTTCCTCTAGTAATAAGAAGTGGAAAATGATAATGGAGTTCACAAACTAATTCACAGACTATTTTATGGGACCTCAGAGCTATTTGTTCTTGTTTTTCCTGGTGCTCACATGTGCTATAGTGATAACTCTGATGAGTTATCCCACATTAAGTTAACCAATCCATGCTTATCCAGACACTTGGCCAATAAAATGTATTCTATCATCTGGAATTGAGAGCTCAGATATTCACTGTGATCATCTTAATAAGCCAAATCCATTATAAGCCTCTTATAGGCAATAATACAAAAATTGGCTATTTGAATGTCAGAAAAACTAATCTAATCACAACAGGAAAAAATGATCATTAACAACAAAGCTGCATCTAAGCATATTTAAAGCTACCAAATGTAAAACAACTTTCTAAGCTTGAAATACCATTGATTGAAAATTTTTGCTGTATTTTTTTCATTTTTAGAAGAGAGGGGTACAGTCTGTGAATGAATTTACAGTTGAGCACATGAATAAAGAAAAAGTTTCACCTTCAACTGTATAATCATACTCTGTCTCTCTGAGTTCCCAGGGTATAAATGCAAGAAAAATGTACCCAAACAACAAATTATAAAAAACAATATAATTATGTATATGCAATTAATTAATTGCATATAATTAATAAACGGTACTTCCTGGAGCTACTTCTAAACAATACCCAGTAACACCCCATAACTCATGACCATAACTTTAAGCTGTTCATTGGTGATGAAAAGAGTTGACTTTCTCGTTTTAAAAATCTGCAGCTCTTTAAAAGGCAGAAGTTTCAAGAGCAGAGATCCTCAATGTCCAAGTTTCAGAGACACCTCAGATGACAACTTCAGAACTAGTCTTTTTCAGGTTTTATTTCAAGGAAATAAAAACAGAACCAGTCAATACCCTCCCATTAGGGTACACCAAGGAAGTGTCAAATACACTTGAGACAGTGGCTCCCAACTTTCGCTGCATTTAAGAATTAGCTGAGAAACTTTTTAAAAAATTTTATGCTTAGGTCCTACTCTAGAGATTCATATGTAATTGGGCTTGAGTGAAGCCTGGCCACCAAGAGTTTTACAGTTTCCACCAATGACACTAAGTGCACCCAAGGTCAAACACCAGAGCTTCAAGAAAACATCCTCCTCCTTAACAGCAGGGAGGGCGACATGTACAAGAACATGTTCTTCTACTCTTGTCTTTAGCTATCAGTGCCCCTGCCATTTGGCTGAAGTAAGAGCTAAGAACCAGGAGGTAGGGAATTCTGGGAGAAAGAATGATAAACCAACCCAGCTATACTGGGCTAAACCACAGAAGCAGCGTTGCACCTTTTGTGGGGATATTCGGGCAGGAAGCCAAGGTGCTGGGTTATAGGACTTGGGGATTAAGCTCCAAGAGAAGCTGTATTTGGATCTGACAAGCTCAGAAATCCTCAATGGGGGAGAGAACTCTGCTCATCTACTCACTCATTCTGCTAAAAAGGAGCCCTAAGTGGGAGACAGAGCTGATTCCCATAGTGAGAGCAGAAAGCTGTGATGAAAGCAATAAATGGGAAATTCTGGAAACTGATGAACCAGCGTGTTTGTTTGTGTTTTGTCCCTGAAACAGGGAGACCTTTGAATGTCAACTCTGCATAAAGCGCCTGTTTTCCACATGTCCCACCAGCGAGTAGAGGGAAAAAGAAAAAAAGTGGAATTTTGGGCAGTGCAGGCCATTCAGGCCTATTTGTCAAACACCCCCTTTGCCTGGTGCCAGACAGTTACCTTTCATGTAGTCACAGCAGCTTAGGATGAAAAACACCGACCTATAAAGATCACTTTATGGTTAACAGTCCCAAAGGCGACCTCGTTGGAATAATTTTGCCAGCATCTGGGAGTCGTGTTTTCTAGCCCAGCACTGAGATAATTTAAAATAAATGACCACTTCAGTGTATTTGTGCCATGTTAGATGGGGAGCAATTCCCAGGGAAAGGTAGATGCTTAACGGAGCAGTGAAACATATGCTGAGCTGACACCCGATTTATACAAAAATTCTGGGCTTTATACAAACGTATCATTAAGTTGCAAATATTTGTTGGGAGCAAGTTCCTGCTCTATAAACAATCCTAGCTTGTGAAGGCCTTCGAGAATTTTCTTGATTTGAAAATGCATTTAATGATCTGTAAAAGGCAAAAGAAAAAATGCCAAAATCCACGATGAATAAGAATTTCCATGTTCAGCATGGGGAAATAATAACATATCGGTAATCATTAGGCTTTGTGTTTATGTGGACGCTTTCTCCAAGGAGGTTGCGTGATTCTACAGCAATGTAGAGAATTGCCTTTGAATAAATAGTCACTCCCTAAGTTAGCTATTGAACAAAGGATGAGGGAGGGGAAGACTGTGTGTTTACACGTCTCTCCTCCTGACTCTGAGCTATTCTTCCCTTTTCCTATCTTCCTGACATCTCCTGTTAGATCCCAGTTTCAACTAGATATGGCAAAATTGACATTTCTTTCCTATCTTGATAAATTCATTCTTCCTTTCATGTAACAAACATACAGCGGCTCTCCTTGATGTAAGAGAAAATTTCAGTATAATCTTGGAGTTCATACACTTACTTTGAAACTGCGAAAACTGCCAATTCCATGGTTGAGTCAGATTCTGACCCCTTTAGGGCCCCGAGAGTGATGAGTCCCCAGAGTAACAGCTCCCCCATGTACCCCACAAGGCCACATCTCTCGGGCCATCTAGTTTGGCCAAATGTAAATCAATGCAGTAGGACTTTACATTGTATTCCCTCATTTCATTTATCACTAACTTTTGTCACTTCTTTCTGTGACATGGTCCAATCTGTCATTGCTTCCACAGTCAATTCTACACCTTCGGTTGGGAAGGTGGGTGGACCCCTACCTACCTAGACATGTGAGAGGCCTGAGCTGTCCATAATTTGATGATCCTTCAAACAAATACCTTTTAAATATTTGTTCATTTATTGAATGGTAGTAAAGAGAAACTCACTTTCTACTTTCTAAAAATTGCACACCTTCTATGTTCAAAAATGAGACCTCAATTACTACAGTCTTCGGAACCAGAAAACACCTCCAAAGCAAACTGAACCACGTAAAGATGTAGATAATAAAGTACGTCACTCTAAAATAAATTACTTATTGCCAATAAACAGTACCACGTCATGTGTTACTGAGTTTCAAGACTGCCAATCACTACAAATGTCAGCTTCCAACAACTGTCCAAAGGAGCTAATCTCAGCTAGAACATGCAACTCACACACGCATGTTGCACATACTCCAAGATGGCAGTGCTGAGCGGGTCTTTAACGTCTGCTGTAGACTTGACTGTTTTAGTGAGAGCAGTCAGTTTACATTTGGCCAGATGTGGAAGGCATCAGATGCAAACCTGAGCTACTCTGAACCCTATTTCCAGGTTGTTTTCATTTACAGATGGGTACTGGGCAGCTTCCAAGTCAATGACTCCCTAAATCTGGCTCTGCCCTGAGGCCAAAGTCTGTTCATCCACCATGAGGGCTGTTACTGATTTCTCATCCCTCCCTTCTGTTAGTGAGTGAAAGTTTCTGCTTCCATTTTCTCTCTCTCTTCAAATAAATTCCAATTAATATCGAATTGCTTTGTCCTGTCATTCCGTCTGAAATCCCAAATGGGCTTCCTGGCGCTTCACAACATTTGTAAGGAAGGAGGTGATGAAGACAACCCGGCTCCCTGAACCAACACAGCTGCCCGAATCTGTGTGGTGTTTCTGTGAATCTGCAGCCTGGAGCCCCGGAGCTACAAGAAATGGGAACTAGCAACCACCCAAGGCCTCTCACTGGCTCCAGTGCACCCCCTACCCCAGGGCCACTGCGAGGAATCTAGAGGTCTACACTCGAAAATAAAAAGAGGGAGAATTAAAATGATGAGACAATAATTTTATCCACTATGTGTGTATCTTGGGAGGAGAAGAAACAGTCCCTGACTTTAAAAGTGGGGTAAATTCATTATGTGCCTCTCTGGAATGAGCCTACTTAGAAATAGGTCACTTGCCTCAGAGACACAGGCAAAGCCTGTGCCCACTAATCCCCAAGAGCACACATACTGGCCAGAACGACAAGAAAAGAGCTGAGGCCTAATCCTGCGTCTGACAGATGACTGATCGCCGGTCAGCAGCCTGGTACTCTCTTTGCGCCTGTTTCCACATTTGTAGCAGAGAAAAAAAAGTTTTGGTCATTTCCCAAACCTGTACTTGGAGATATCAGAAAAAAAGATATATATCATAAGCCACCACATAGCCGACCACATTTAACTGGTACACCACAAGTGACCTCAATTAATTCTCATTCAATCTAATCACCTTTAATGCAAAGAGAAACACCAAAGTTGGCAATTCTGCTGAAAAGAAAAAAAAATGTTTTTACACTATCAAAACACCTTTGCAGGAAAACAGTAACAAAAGCGTCATCTTTTTTGTCCATTCACTTAAAATCTCTACCCAATTCACTGTCACCTCCCCTGTTAAGGGAAGTTCTGCAACTGCCCAAATGCGAATAGGGTAAAGAAATATTTCTGCGCTTGCGCATTGGAGGAAAGCAGACAGGGTGACAAGCAGACAAGCAGACCGATGGTCACCTTGCCCATCTGTCCTTGCCCAGCTGCCCCAGTGTAGACAATATCAGTATCTGGGCACCTCTGCAGCTCACCCCTGTGCCACAGAACATTGGTGAGAAGCCCCGAAAAACAACGGACCTTCATGTAAGCAATTGCTTAGGAAAGTGTAGAACCCAGCTACAAGATGAATGAGTGAAATGAATGGACAAATAAATAGGCTACAACTCATCATTTTCTGATTGAGAAACTACAGTCAAGATAACTAAGAGCTCAGTTTCCCTTGGAAAAGTGGAGATACGACTCGCTGCCTTGAAACACTTTGAGAGGATGAAATGAGGCCAGGTACGCTCCTACACAGTCAGTCATTCTGGGTACCCACAGGGGATTGGCTGAGGACACCCAACGACACCAAACTCTGAGGATGTGCAAGTCCCTTCTCCAAGATGGCATGGTATTTGGACACAACCAACAGACATCCTCCTGCAGATCTTCAAATCATCTCTAGGCTACTTGTATATCTAATACAATGTGAATGGCAGTTATACTCTATGTTTAGGAGATAATGACAAGAAAAATTATCTGTACATGTTCTGTACAGATGCAAACATCGTAACCCTAACTTCATAGTACACATTAGCAACAACACCTTTTTAAAAAATATTTTTTATTTTTTATTGTTATTCAACCACAGTTGCCCCCATTTTCTCCCCACCACTCTCCCCCATCCCACCCACCCCCACCTCCCACACTCAATCCTACCCCCCATTGGCTTTGTCCATGGATCCTTTATACATTTTCCTCGACGACCCTTCTTTATTTTAATGTTTCTGGTTCTATTTTGCTTGTTTGTTTTATTGATTAGGTTCCCCTTATAGGTGAGATCACATGGTAAAAAATATTTTATATTGGTGGTTGGTTGAATCCGCTAATGCAGGACTGACTCACTGATATGAAGAGCTGACTGTGTAGCCTTTTGGGCAATTAGCATAATGTCAAACCGACATTCACTTTTTGGACCGCTCTTTCCTATTCACTCCAACCTTCCCAGGGGGTCTCAATTAGTGAAACTGACAAAGCTCAGCTTTTTGCTGCAGCCTTTTCTGGGAGACCCTGGAATCCACAATTGCCTGAGGGCTTTGCCTCATTGTTAAGCTACAAGTCTCTCTCACTCCCCCTCCAGCCTATTATTAAACTGCATTTTCACTTGATTCATTCTTCCTGTGCCCCACCCCAGACTTTGCCCTCTCTGCCTTCACAGCCAGCTGGTCTCCGTTTCCTCTCTCAGAAAATGCACACCACTCTTCATCCTGCATGAGGCTGGCAGTATGGGGGAAAGGAACCAGCAAGGGTGCCTCAGGAGTCCTGGTAGATCTGAGAGGCCTTCAGTGTCCTGTGAGGACACTTTGAGGTTGGCGTATTTTTCTTAAAAAGTTCCACACTCTTCCCTGAAGATGGGTTATAGCACCAAATAAATCAGCAAGTCCATCATCCCATCTCCTCGTGGGACATTTTTCTCCTCTGATACCTATGAGCCGTCTCATCAAGTCAGCACTCAGAAGCTCTGAGACCGAATACCCTGCATGGCAGTGTTAATGAGCAGCAGAAATATAATTAAGGCTTTTCATTTAACAATGAATCAACCAAAGCACTTGGGAAAGATGTGACATTTACAAGAACATTTACATTTTTGTGCTACAATATTATTTTAAAACTTCACACTATATCACCAAATATAGTTCTGGGTGGAATTAAACACCACATTTCATGTAACTCAGTATCATATGTTTTGTTAAACCTTGCGTTCTTGAAATATCTGAGTTTGACTGGAATCAAGGCAAGAAAGGTGGCTCAGGAGACGAAATATGTGCATATGTCAAATATGTCTTCAGCCCTTCTGACCTGACTGGATGCGTTGCCTTGGGGGTAATACGCATCTCTTAAGAAGAGATGCAGAAAAGCTCGCCTCCTTGACAGGAATGTGGCTGAGGCTCCTGACTAGTCAGTCAATCGCTCCCAATCTGTCCTTCCTGAGAGCTCAACACTACTGTCTTTTCTGACCATGCAGTGTGCTAGACTGCCTTCTCTGGGGCTGAGGAAAAGTGAAGTGACCTTTGTGATACACAGAGCCGAGCCAGCCCTCTCAGTGGATCTCCAGAAGAAGCGTCACTTAGGGAGCTCACCCGGAGACAAGGGGTGGCCGGGCTCGATGAGGGACAGTGCGGGGCTCACAGCCCCAGCTGCAAGAACTCCCAGGAAAACTGCCACACCTTTCACATTTCTCTCCTTCCTTCGAATGACGACTGCAGCAGAGCAACGGATGCATAATTTAGAAGGCCAGCTTTTTTTTCTGGAAGACACTTTGAACATATAGACATAAATAATGTCTTATTTTAAATAAATCATTCGCAGTGAATTGTGCATGAAGCATAGGGATGCCTTCTTTTCAGAATCCTGCATTGCGAAAAGTGTGTGGCTTTTGTCCTCAGCAGAATAGTTTGTTTCTGATGTGTTTATCTCTCTCAGTCGGGGGTCCAGCATGACCAAGGGTGGCTACCCTAGGGCACCCATGTTCCAGTGAATCCTCTGGACTGCTCGTTTTTTGTGAGTGTTACATTTCTACCGGGCTATGTGATTGATATACTCAAATCCGATTACTTTTAACAAAAAGTTGGCAGTGAAGTCATTATGATGCAAGTCAAGTTTTCTTCCCAAACCCCTTCCTGGAGCCAAGTACCTATGGAAGATTTTTGTAATGGTACTTAGGATTCTGAGGGACTATGTAATGGGGTATGAGTTGAGTTGTGTGAGACAGAGACCCAGAATAACCCTGGTTTAAACCAGATGGACAGATTTTTCACTCTCACATGAAAGTTGCCCTCAATTACATGTCCCCAGTGTCTTCATGAAGCCCTCATTCCAGCCAACAGGAAGAGGAAAGAGAAGAGATTTTCCTTCTGCCTGAGTTTTATGACCTGAAAATGTTACCTGTTACCTATATTTCACTTTTATCTCCTGGGCCAGGATTTGGTGACGTGGCTCCACCTGATGGCAAGGGATTCTGGGAAGTGTAGTCTTTAGCTTGGGATGGCTCACCAGATAAGGTATTTACCATGCTTGAAGGCGACCATTACTTCAAGATAACTTCCCCTATGGTAATGGTAAAGCCAAAACAATTTTGACTTTGGACCACATATTTCCCAGGAAATAGTAGTTTGTGTAAAGTTCTCCCTTCATTTTATAACTCTCTGCATAATATCTGATGCTCCACAAATTTTAATCTGGACTACTTATCCAAAAAAAAGTTTATATAGAGTGAAGTGCACAAAGTAATTACCTGGATAATTCAAGGCAAAAAAAAAGAAAAGAAAAGAAAAAACCTCAAGTGCTTAGAAAATAGACTTTTTATTTTGGAGGGCTTGAACCAGAGGACCCCCTTTGTGAAGAGTCTGATGTGCTGAGAGGCATCAAGTAGAAGTCTTTCTTTGGGCAGGCAGACCCATTTCAAGTAGCTGGGTACAGTTCCCTTAATTGCCTGATCGACATTATGTGTAAGGAGGCGGAAGTGCTGGTTGCGTTGTGATTCTGAAGTCATTGTGTGGTACCACAATGTTTAGGAAGAAAAGGCAGCAGCCACTTTGTCAAAAGTCACAATCCTAGAGCAGGCTGACAGCTCTGGGGGGCAGAGGGCTGGAGGGGTAGAGGGGTTGATCATAAAAGAAAAAAAGAATTCATGGACGAGGACAACAGGGTGGTGATGGCAGAGGGGTGGGGATGGGTGAAAGTGAAAGAGATTATAGGGGGGATAAGTGGTGATGGGAAAAAATAACATAACATAACATAACAACACATGTCACAATCCTGACATTAGCCTGCCTAGGTCCCTACGTTGGGCAAACACGCTATCTCTGTCATTCCCTATAGTAAGGCTGCTGGCTATTATTTGTAAAAACACTTAGAGAGAAACTTACACTGAGCTATTGCACTTTTGAATTTCATCCCAAATTTAGGACTGCTGAATTTTTCTGTTTCCTGGCAGAAATTATTAAAGCACAGTGGTTCCTAACTCTCCCATACACTAGGTTCACCAGAGGAAATTTTAAAATAGCAAAGTCCAGCCTCAGTCCCAAGGATTCTAACTCAGTTACCCTGAGGTGGTACAAAAGGACCAGATTTTTAAAACCTCCTTGAGTGATTCTAATGGGTAGCCAGGATTGAGAACCAATAATCTAAGGAAACTTCTCCCTGTTTTTTGAGCCCTGACCCAATCCAGCCATTACAGGGTTGTGCAACCAGTATTAAGAGATTTCAAATGGACTGAGCCAGGACACCTTTGACTTCAACAGTTGTAGCCAGTTATCATACACCCACCAGCTCCAGTGTGGAGCCCTGGGAGAGGGTAGATATAATAAATAAAGGAAAATAACAAAGGAAAAAGATTAACTTTGGTCCTGCACTTTTTGTACGAGGAATCTACTTGAAGCACTCCACAAAAGATATGGGTTTAATATAACCCTGCAAAAGGACCTGAAATGGACGTGGAAAATGAGATGACTCTGGGGACCAGCTCCTCTGTGAGTTTCCCTCAGGGTCTAATATTGAAGCCTGCCTGCAACGTCACCTGAACTACTCGCTTTTCCATCCTGCTTCTCACTCCTTCCCTATAGCAACCCAACACTAGCCAAGCTGGACCACTCTTGACTCCCACTGGCCCAACTTCTTCATGGAGTCTTTTCCATTTCCCCCAACAGGATGTGACCTAGGCTTCCTCTTAATCCACCATGTTGTATCCTTATTATGATACCTTATTTTATAGTCTACCTTATTTTATACTGACAGTTGACCCCTGAAACACAAGGATTGTAACTCAATGGGTACACTTATACTTGAATTCTCTCAATAAATATATTGAAAAAATTTTGGAGATTTGTGACAACTTGAAAAATTCAGACAAACCATCGACCCTAGAAATAGCAAACAAAAATCCAGAAAAAGTTAGGTATGTCATGAATGCATAAAACATATGTAGATACTAGTCTATTTTATCACATATTACCATAGAACATACACAAATATACTTTAAGTTAAAATTTATCAAAATTTGCACACACAAACACAGACCATACATGGTGCCATCAGCCGTTGAGAGAAATGTAAACAAAGAAAAGATGCGGTATTAAATCACAACTGCACGACACTCACTGGAGTACATGCTGTATTACTTTTTGTAGCCACCTCGGGCTGCTATTGCAGGGAACGCAAGTGTTACGAGAACGCTGCACGTGGACCTTTGACCTCACCAGTAAGGGGCGCCCAGAACCCCTGTGTTGTTCAAAGGTCAACTGTACTTTTATTTTAGTCTTTTCCTCCCAATAGTACAAAAGCTTCTTGCAAACAAGCCCTGGGGCTTACACATCTTTGCACCCCTCAAGTCCCTAACGTGCTGCTTTCCCTGTGATTGGCCCTCAGCAAATACTTACTGAATAGATATGAATTTCCAGAAGCTTCTCCAGATGGTTCTTTCATTTACTGTGTTCGTCCCAAGAAGAGTTACCTCATACCTTACCTCCTGCTTGTGAGCCATGAAAGTCTTGGCAACTCACTCAGACTCTTGAAATGAAGGTTCTTCTTGGATCTTCAAGTGATAAGAGAAATCACTCCAGACAGGCCCCTTCTTTTTATGTAGCTGTGAAGGAGTCTAGCATTCTAAATGGCTCTCTTCCAGCTGCAGTGAATCATTTGACATTTCAGAATAAAATAAATATCTCCTATGGCTTTTAGGAAAGAAAAAAATCCCAAACTCCCTCTTTAAAAACCTTGGGGTTACTGGGGGGAAAAATTAAAGAAAAAGAATGGGGGAGGGTGGGGCTCAGGACAAACACTCAAAGAAAATTTTTCCAATGACAATAAAGTTTTTAAATAGTTATGGCAAAGGGAAGAATGCTTTCCAGATGCCGAGTACTTATACAGTTAAATAAAGCTCCCCTCTCCAGAGAGGCATAGGCCTCTCACAGGGAGGAGGGAGCACAGACGAAGGATTTTACCCCTGAACACATTCGTGTTTCTTAAACTTGAAAAAGCCAGCCAAACACTCTGCCTCCTTGGGAAACAGGAATGATAACTCTACCCACGGACTTTCCGAGGATTGACTGATCAATGCTATTGCCATAATAAAATTAGCATAATTGATATTTACATTTATATGACCCTTACAGTTTACAAAAAAAAAATATGTGTAGTCTCACTTAAGACTCACAACCACGGTGTAATAGGAACTATGATCCCCATTTTACAGAGCATGAAACTGAGGCGCTGGTTGTGGGCGACGAGTGATCACGTGTTCTTTCCAGCCACACCACACCGGATGCACACACAGGCCAGGCAGATCCCTGCGCAAGCGCCTCCCATACAGGACCCAGGCAGCGCGAGTGTGAGAGCTCCGGCTGCTTGGTCAGAGGGTTGGGGCCGGGATTCCGGCTCCGCCTCTCCATAACCTTGGGAAGGTACTTATTTACCGTACATAACTTCACTTGGTATCAGGCTCCTAATTTGTATAATAAACGAAAAAATACCCACAGGGTTTCCCTCAGGATTAAATGAGTTTGCGAAGTGCTTACCACAGGACCGGGCACAAGACAAACCCTTAACAAATGGTAGTTATTAATATTAGTATAGGCCTTATAAATGAGTAATAGCACATCACACATTGCAAACTACTCTATAATTATGGCTTCTAGTTAAATACACGGTCTAATGGAAAAAACATCTGGGAGTTTTCTCTGGCTGAGAGTAAACACTAATTTCAAATGAAAAATCTATGCTAAACCATTGTACCTCAAAGGGAACTCCAATATTTTTTCAAGATTATGTATTTTGTTACCAAAAGTACACACACTAATCAAAGTTGGGTTTTATTTATTTTAAAACACCCTGTGTTTTAAAATTTTCACCAATAAACCATGTCCACTAGATTTCCCCATATTTCACTGCACACTTCAATAATCTCTTCACATTAATCAGCCACCTTGAGTTTGCCCCTCTGTATTTATTATGCCGGTATTTTATTATTTCCTTGGTAAACCTGGTGTTTTAGAGGCTTTTCAGAACAACTCAATCACAAAAATATGCTTCTGGGTGACACTTAAAATATAAGGCTTTAACCCCATGGTGAAATAATTTTAATTATAAAAACAAAAGCATGAAATGGAATCCTCGAGACAGTTGAACAAATCTTTAATTATCCAGACAGCTTGTAAATCCCTTCTCTCTTCCTCCTCATTCAGTCTGCAGGTCTGGATGTCATCTCATTAAATCAACAGCTCAGATGTGCCCATAAATGTCTTACACCAAATACACATTTCTCTTTCCACCTCTCTCCCAGCATCTAAGCCTTACTTACATAGTGGCAATATCGAATTAAATCAGGAGGAAAAGTAAATAAGAAAATCAGGTAACAGAAGCAAAAGCAAGCAACTGCAGCTGGTGCTTCAGGCCAATAGTCCCCTGGTGTCTAAAGGAGTTGATGTGAATTCTGTGTGTGTGTTTGTGTGTGTGCAATCCAATAATTACTGAGTGCTTCCCATTTACTAGGAATACATCTAGCACTAAGCTTCATGCCGGGCACATACAAGTCTTAATAAATGTTAATGAAATGAATCAAGGAATTACAAATATGCACATAGTTCGTGCATGATGTTGTAATCTCATTTAGCATCTATATTTAAGAATTTGTTTTGGCAATTTAAAGTCAACAATTATACTTTGTTCAAACCCCAAATACCATTCAGATTAGATAACATGTGCTTCTTATAGCAGCTTCCATATGTCATCCACCCATGCTGATCTTCACCCCTTACCCTGAGAGCTTGCCAAAGTGTTTGTAAGACATGGAAATGCGTGTCTCAGATCGAAGGGAAATGAAGACTGTGCTGACTGATGTGCCGAGAAGAACAAACCAACACTCTCACTTCCCTCAAATCTGTGACTTTGTGGACTGAGTTGTCCATGGTCCCCAACTGTAAGCCCTCACTCTCCTCCTAGCTGGAGGTTCCCAGAGAAAGGGGCCCAGAGCCTGTGTCTGGTGAATGGCTTGCAATGGCAGGAAGTAATACAGAGAATTTGCTTTTGGGCGTCCTGGTCTCTGATGCTCCCGGGGGGTCCTGAGATGTCATTGTGGGAATAGACCCTCACTGAGGAAATAAGGAATTGACCCCAAAGGCACTTAAAAAATACATCTGCCATTGGAAAGAGATGTTAACCTAACGTCTTTCTCCTGGAAGTGGCTTGCAGATAAGTGGGAACTTCAGGGCCCTTCCTGGGGCCGCCTCACACCACTACACAGCTGGGTTGATCCTTATACGCCCACAGAAAACTCACACGAAGCCCCAAAGCCATCATGTCACTCACTTGTTCCTTTAATTATCAGGCTTTTTTTCTTTTAATAATCTTTCATTCTCGCCATCTGGAATTGGCACCTGAGAGATGTTCGGGTCTTTAATATCTTCCTTTGAGTTAGTAAAATTGGATGAATTTCTTTGGGATTGGAATTAATTGAGGTATGTGGTTTTCTTTAATTACAGATTCAAACAGCTCAGAATTTTTAATGAGCAAAAGCATTATGTTCAGAATCAGAGTCGTTCAGTCAGACTTGGTCCTTTCGACTTCCCGAGAAGAATCTAAATGAGTCCTTTCCTCGCTGTCAGGAAGCAGATGGGTGCTTGCTTAGCACAAAAGGACTCCCGTTCATATCAGTTTATTAGCAAGCACGCTTTGGATAAATTGTCTGTGCTCTGTTCCCTGGGTATAAATTAAGAAAGAGGCCTCACTCTCACTGTGACGGAGAGTGGGATGAGCCCTGCAGGTGTGGAGTTCAGTGAGGAAGTGGGCCTGTTAGGTGGAGGGCTCTGGCCACAGACTGACAGACGACATGTGACGGGTGGTCAAGGAGATTCAGAAGCAGCTTGTGTTGTAGGAGTTAGTCTGGCAGCAGTAAAGGGGGTGTGTGGGGGTAGGAAAGGATGGAGCCTCCAGGGGACATCCAGGCACCAATGTGTCAGGGTCTGTCTGGCCAAGAGATGTGGCAAGAGGAAGAGGAGGTACACAACTCCTCCAGGAGATATTCTTAAAAAAAAATACAACACTCAGGACTTGACTAGATTACAGACAAGATAGGCAGTGGGTGGGTAAGAAGGGTTCTGGCAAGCTGAGTTCCAACAAGCACCTGAGAAGTGGCAGAGCTTCATCTCAACTTATTAATAAGTATTCTTGTGTAAACACTGTGAACACTTGTTTTAGGTTGAGTATGACCCCCAAAAGAGATATATTGGAGTTCTAACTCCCCCAAAGTACCCAGCGCACCTGCAGTTGCCTCACACACCGGCAAGGCTGCAGTGCAAGCGGCAGCCTCTTCCCCTTTGAGGTGCTGTGCATAAGCAACAGCATCCTAAAGGAGAAAGAGCTCAGGCCGCTGTTGTGAAGAAACAGTTTTGCATGTAGCAGCCACTGAGCTACCCAACAAGCTCAGACTTTCCAGTTCATTTATTTTAAGATAGGTTTCTCTGACAGTATTTCTCTGACTTGCCCAGAGAAGGATAACCCATGTGGAGAAGTTCTCGAAGACAGTGTCAAAAGAAGAAAGGCGGTTGTCTAGAAAGAGCTGTCATGTGGAAAAAGAAGTAGATTACTAAGAGGGCCAAACAAGAAAAAAACTGGCAGAAGCCACAGGGGAACAGATGTCAATTCACAGTAGACTTCTCCTTTTTTAGGGCTTGCAACCACGTCTCTCTGAGTAAAGCATTCCCTAGGTATGTTTGGATTATCATAGAATTTTTCAGTGGGTAAAGACTATAAAGCCCAACTTCTTCTTAATTTTACAGAAAATAAAATTTAACTATACAAGTACTTGGTAGGTTCTGAATGTTAGAATGTGGAGTTCGCACAGAGAGGGAGGGTGTTGATGGACATGACGCTCAGGGTGGTTAACAACACTGGCTTTGGTCCTCAGAGTGGGGTCAGATCCTGGCTCTCCCTGCACCAGCTGTTTGACCCTGGGCCACCTGCCACCAGTTAACTATGTTGCATCCGTTTTGCTTCTTTATCCACAAAATGGGACCAACCACGTACCTACCTCAGAGGACTATTGTGAGGGTTCGATGAGAGAATGTAGGTTAGCTATTATTATCTTAGCCTGACCCCAATACCTGACTAATGTAGGTGTTTCATTGGGTACAAAATACATCTTGTCTTATTGTCACTACACTGAAAAACACTGTAGTAAATGTTACGCCACTTTGCATGAACACGACTACCAGTGTATGAAATTCCATCCTGTTAGAGCCTTTGGAGTTTTCTGTTATGCTAGTTTTTTCTGGAAAAGAAGTAGTATCTGAATAAATATTTATAGTCAATCATTCACTTATTGAGCAACTATAGTGTGTCACCTCCAGAGCTACAAACAGTGGGTACAAAAATAGATCAACACAGGTCTTGCCCTCAGGACACAGAAAAGGACACTCACAGAGAGGGAACTCCATGTGAAGATGAAAGTAGAAATAGGGGTGATATTTCTAAAAGCCAAATAATATCAAAGATTGACAGCAAGCCATCAGAGGCTAGGCAAGAAGGATGGACCAGATTCCCCCTCGCAGCCCTCTGAAGGACTGACCTGACTCACATCCTGAACTTGAACTTCTAGCTCCAAAATTCTGAGACATAAATTCCTATTGTTAAGCTACCCAGTTTGTGATACTTTGTTGCTGAAGCCCTAGCAAATTCATACAATACTCTATGCTAAATTCTTTGCTATGCATTCTGAGAAATACAAAAAAAGATAAAAATAAGAGATACAACTGGTTGTAATACCCTGTCACATCATAGTAGCAGGATGAAGAAAGCATTGAAGTAGCCCAGAATAGAAAGTGAGTAATTCTTTTTAGGGAGGGAAGAGAGCAGGAGAGTCTTTATAAAGAAGGTGGCATTTGAGCCAGCTCTTAAAGGATGGGTACAATTTTGTGAAGTTGAGAAATGGAGAAAGGATACTTGAGACCAAAACAGCACGGGCAACGGCAACTTCAAGGGCATAATATGTTCAGAGGAGTCAGTATGTCTAGAAATGGGGGCAGAGACATGGAGGAAGTGATTGAGGAGGCAACCATGGCCAATCTTGAAAGTGATATCAGCCTCACGGGATTTACTTTTATTCTGTCAACAATAGGATGTCATCAACAATTGAGGATGCTGTGTTATAATTTTCAAAATTAAAATTTTTTCACAAAGTGCCTTCAAATTGACACTGGCCTCATGGCAAATTCAAACATCTTGTCTACACAGGAAACCTGTTAGCTGAGGAGACCACTAGGAGGGTCTGAATCTTCATCCTTGACCAAAAGCTCAAATTAAAAAAATGGATGCATGCCTAGTTCAGTGCCAGATGCAGAATAGGTCCTTGTTAGCAGCTGATGTTCAGGCATCCATGCAGCAACAATTTAATGAATACCTACTATATTCAGGCCCATGAATAGTGTGGTATCTAAACACTGTGGGGTTAAGAAAAAAGAAAGGTTTGCCCTTCATTCTAGCAGAAAGAGGCATAGAAAAGGCACACAAACAAATAAATACAATTTTACCTCGCACGAAGAGGAAAATAGAGTAAGTTAAATGATCTAGAGAAGAAGAGGATGTTAAAAGAGTGCCGGGCAAGGAAGGTCCTCTAAACAGGTGACATTTTTGCTGACTCCAGAATGATGTGAAGAAGCCATCCATACAAAGATCTAGGAGAGACTTCCGAGCAGAGGGAACATCATTCCTGAGATGGGAATGAGTTTCAGGTTTGAGAAGCAGAGGGGTGTGTTGGGTAGGAAACAAGGGCCAGTGCACTTAGGGTCTTCCAGGCTACCTAAGTTTAGATTTTATCCTGACTGCAATTACACCATTGTAAGTGAGGCTAGTAATTAGAGGAGATATTTGACATAATTTACTCTTAAAAGTACAGGAGTGGAAGCAGGGATATGAGTTAAGAGGTGTCACAATAGTCCAGGTGATGGATGAAGCTAACTTGTCCAGGTGGAAGCCATGGAGATAATGAGGAGTGATAGAATTTGGGATGCATTTTCAAGGGAGAATCATGGGGCTTGACGAATAGTATGTTCAGAAGATGAGAACTGAGGTTGTAAGTGGTAAATGGTGGTGTCACTAAATTAGGGGGTAGGGTTGGGAAAGAATTCTATTTTCAATGTTCTAATTTTGAGGTACCTATTAGACATCCAAGTGGAGGTTTCTACTACATGCATCCAAGATTAGGAATCATCTTATTGTGTCTATTAAATTATACTCAGTCTTACCTGGGGACCACAGAATCTAATCATTCTTCAGTTTTGAGCAGTCATTGTCCCAAGGCCTGATGTTCCCGGTATAAATAAACCCCCCTGGGTTCCTCACCTGGCCTTTACGTTCCTGCCTTTCTGACTCAGCTTTATTCTCATCCTTCCTTCACATCACCTGAGTTGGATGACTGCCCATAAAGTGCCCCACTGCTACAGAATTGAAAACGTGGGTTCTCCACCTAAGAACCGGGATTGGATTTCCAGTCAGCAGCCAACAATGTCTTGCTTTTGCAATTGAGAGGGAAGGGCTACAGAGGAGGAGCCTGACCCAGGAGTGGATTCAGAAGCTCCTCAAGGCAGTCAGAGGGAAGTGAGTCATCAGTGGCCATCAGAGATGAGGGACTTCTGCAGCTGGACTCTATGAAACATACATGCTGGACACTTCCACAGCCCACCGAGCTTCCTTGAGGGAGCCAAGCATGCTGGAAAGAAGAATGGAAAATTACAGTCACAGTTTACCCCTTTTAAAGGAAGTTTATGAAACTGACCAGTATGTGATGCGAAATTCTGGCCTCACAGGACAGGGAAAACATACATCGGAGCTTTGTCAGGCTGGAAGCAAGGAAAAATCATTAAAGAAAAATGCAAAACCTGCACCATGGCCTCAGCTATTCCAGTAAATCTACCCTAATTCACTAACTTGTCTCCCCTCTCTCTAAACCCTTCTTCTCTCTTACTTTCTTATTCCTCCCTTCCTGCTAGCTTGCATTGGTTTAGTTTTTCAGAGAAGCCTTGGTTTATGCACTTGATGAGTTGTTGAATTGTTTGCTGATGGGCCGATCACATTTTTTCCTGTGGGGCCAGACACTGATGATCAGAGCTCCTTTGATTACAAGGAGCAGCCTCTGTGCATCTCTGTTAACTTTTGAGGGGCTAATAAATAGTGTCCCTGTTCCCCTCTGGAGTCCTGAAACAGTTCAGAGGTAGACATAGGAATTTGGAAAATGAAGATCAAAACATCCCCTTCAATATAGATGAAAAGCTTGATTGGAGGACATGGCTAGGGTCTGGTGTCACTGGCATCCACCAGGGACTGGTCCAGCTGGAAAATGGCAGGCCTCTCCTTGGAGACAACCCTGCAGAGCTTTCCTTATAACCCACAACGAATGAGACACTATCCTGTTTAAAGGCTCATCAATCAAATAAGACCCTTCTTTTCCTCCAGGCAAGAGTAACACAAAAGCAAGGGAAACAAAGATAGGCTGTTCCCCTAAGGAAGGACTCTGTACACAGAAGGAACCATCAAAAATGGGAAATATGTGTTCTCCTCTCACCATATCCCCTGTAGGAAGAGGCTTGGGGAGGTTAACTCTCAAAGCCCTACACAACAGAATGTCAGTAAAAGCAGAATTTCAAGCATCAGTGGAGATGTTTGGGGAAGTTTGGGAACAGTTGTCTCCTCTTAGGGTTAAGAATGGTCCTCCTCTGCTCTCATCTCACTATTGTCATAAATCAATAAGAAATGTGTATCATTAATCCCAGAACACCACTCAAGGGGCACTAGAAAACATTTAGAACTAAGCTTGATCATTTCTTCTCCAAACTCTCGCCAAGTCTCAATGTGCTATGAGAAGTCCAAGCACCTTGGACTGCTATGATATAGTCTCCTTATTTTTCCCCAATATTCATTTCTTTTCCTTCTTACTTTTTTAAATGCAGTCCTCACCCAGCAAACCACCCAGCTAAAGAATGCATATCCCAGCTTCCCTTGTGTCTACTTTCTAGCCAAGAAGATACCAGGAAAAGCAATGCAAGCAATATCTGGATCATCTCCTTAAAAGAAAACCACTAAACAGTGTGGACTCTGAAAAAGAAGAAACCTACTGAGAAGGGCTCCTGGTGGCTAACTGAGTTCAAATTTAAAAGCAGAGCCTAGCAGCTATTTCTAAGCCAGGGCATCTCTCAAAACCACACTTCAAGGAGAATCCTGCACTGAACGCCTGCCTCCCACACTGAACTGCCTGCCTGCTCTGTGTTCCTGCCATTTGTGCCAACTCTTACAAAGGAGTTCCTAAAATTGTAGTTCAACCAGTAGGACTGCAGCTTCCCCCATTCAGTCAGAGCTATGCAGCCATATCTCCATTAGCATCTTCCCCAACCAATCAGGACAGCTCCATTCTTACCAATCAAGACAGTGTCTTTTGGACCAATCAAACTGAGGATTTGGAGTCTTCATTTGTGTGAACACAGATCAATCAGGGACTAGGGTGGGGACTTCCCTCTCTATATATCAGCTCTCCTCTGTTCATGGAGCACACTTTTTACTCTACCAAAGACTGAAGACTGTGTTTCCCTGGCTGGAGCTAAAAGACCAAAGGCAAAACACAGAAGAGGTCTTGCCCCAGGGCCCCTCACAGCAGTGCTGTTGCACAGCCATACTCCTTTATAACTGAGCTGTAATCTACAGAACTGTGTGACAGTCCTGCTGTATCACAATTAAGCTGTTTGCACTGAATAAAGTTGCCTTCACCACACTCCAAACTGGAGGTCCCTGTTGGCATTGAATTGGCACCAATGACCATTGGTTGACACCCTCTATTGCTTTTCTCTTCCTGCTCATGCACCAGAACAGACATGTGGCAAAAGTGTACCAGATTCAATCAAGCAGACAATATCTCAGGGGACAGTATCACAATATGGAAGGAATATGGGTCCTTAGATGGCTTTGTGGAGCAGAGCGAACCACCCTTCTGGGTCACCTACCTACTTAAACATTACACAATTTAGAATTAAATCTTTCATCTTAGTTTCTATTAAAGTGGCCAAACCAATATGCTAATATTGGTACACAAGGATCTGTGAATTCTGCTCATAGTCATTCTGTTTCCCTTGTTATCCCTACATGAACCTATAGACACTCTCCTGAACTTGCCACACACATATTTGCTCTGTGCCTTTGGCAGGTTAGTACTGGGAATTTTATCCTCGCCTCTCCTTCATCTGTCCAGGCTTACCCATTCATCAAGGTCCAATTCACACTCACCTCATTTCATTCATTTAACAAATATTCATTAAACATCCACAATGTGTCAAGCAAGCACTGAGCAATCCCTGCCTATAATCAAAAGGCAGCTATTGTTAAATGTCAGCTGTTACATGCAACTCACCTCTCTCAGAGTTAGGTCTCCATTTGGACTTCTGGCTATGGACCCTGCCCACCAGATTGAATTCCTAGGCACCAACTAGAGTCAAACTAGAGCTGAAAGCATTTCCTGTGCGATAAAGATTTTGACTGACCTTTATTCCCAGTTCTGGAAGGTAGCCTGTAAGTCCTTAAAATTTCCCAAGTGATAAGAGTGTCTCTGTTATTGATGATGGACCTTAATAGTTCACGCTACTGAAGTGACTAATGGTGGGCTCCTAGACACCTTGTGCTAATAAGATGACTTGGGGCTGGGGCTGCCCATGCCAGAGAGAACAATCATGTGATTAGAGACTTGGTGCCATGAGACCAGCTGACGTCAGCCTAGTCTCTGTGGAAATGAGGGGGCTGGAAATTGAATTCAATTATGTGGCCAATGATGCCCACATAATGAGACCCCAATAAAAACTGTGGACACCAAAGCCTGAGTGAGCTTTGCTGGTTGGCAATACTCTGTGTATTGTCACACATCAGGGTACTGGGAGGGTGACATATCCTGACTCCACAGGGAGAGGGCATGGGAGCTCCTGTTTGGGACCTTCTCAGATCTCACCTTACGTGTCTCTTCTTTTGGCATATCCTAATTTGTATCTTTTTTGCTATAATAAAACTATAGTCATTATATTTATATGTACATATAAATATATATAGAACTCCTGGATTATATATAATTATATAATATATATTATATAATATGGTATATCATGTTATCATATATAGTTATATAATGTACTACATTATATTAAAATATTTATATTACTATATACCATATATAGTAATATAATATACTACTAGTAATAGTAATTACTATATAGTAATATAATATACTAATTATATGATATATTATATAATTATATATATATAATCTAGGAGTTCACACTATGCCCTCAGGTTTTACCTCCTAGATTTGTAGCCAGTTGATAAGAAGTGAGTGTGGTGTGGGGACCCCCAAACTGGTCTCTCAAGTGATGGCAGTCTTATGGAGAACTGTGCCTTTAACCTGTAGAGTTTAGTTGAACTCTGGGTAGTTAGTATTAGAAGTCTTGACAGTGTTCTTCCTGCTTGGGCTGGGTATCTGAAGCACCTGATTGTTTGCTGAATTAATGTAATTAGCAAAATATATTGAGAATCAACTATGTGCTAGGCACTGAATTGGGGGTTAGGTAAAACATAGATAAATTAATTACAATCTCTGCCCTCAGGAAGATTGAAATAGAGTACAAAAGGGATGACAATAGCATGATGAGCACTTAGAGAATCCTGTGCAAAGTATAACTTCAAAGGGAGGATCAACTATAGCATGTGGAGAGAGCGCCATTAAAAACAATTTCATAAAGGAGGTGACGTCTGAGCCTTTTGGAAGAAATATAAGCATTTGCCTCAGGGACAAGGAAAACAGGGCGTTCAATTTCACAGGGAGTACTGTGGCATGAAAAGGTACAGTATGTTCAGGTACATCTAAGCTTACTCATATCACCGGAGCACAGTGTGGAAGTTAGAGAAGACAAGGGTGGAAGACAATAGGTCGTGTGAGGCAGGAAGTAGCTTTGTGTTCCTTGCACGGCAGCTTGAACTTATCTTGGAGCTTTATCAAAGTATAGCCTAGGGTCCAACTGTAAGCAAATAATTTTTAACAAGTACGATGTTTTGAGAATGACTGTAAAAAGCATTGAGGAGAAACTTGCATAGACATGCATTTTGAAAGACCACTGGCCTTCACTTAGCACTTAGAAAAAGTAAGCTAGTTTACTCAGATCAAACCTCTAGCTGAAATGAAAGAAAAAATTACGGATAAAATTATAAAAATACAAATAACTTAAAAACATGAAAGAGCTGAATAGATGTAAGGAACTCCCAGGCAAATTTTTGGATGAAGCCCTGTATCCAGAACAGTAAGCCAAAAATTAGACCTACAAAGGCACTTACAATCTGAGGGCATTTGCCAATAACACAGGTGCCTACGCTCAGGTCACCAGTAGCAGAGCTAGAGAGACAGGACTCTGGCTCAAGGTCCCTGAGGGTGAGGAGCCTTAGGAGATCCTTCCCACAAAGTGCTGGGCCCCAAAAACGCTGTCCTCTCAAGTCTAGGGCAACCAGGTCTCATCCTGCCCCTCTCCCCAGCACCTCTGGAAATCAAAAAAGGACTGTTTTGGTGATAAACGAAATGAGAGAGAAAAAAGGAAGAGCCAGAAAAAAAGCATATATTCTTGGGTTATTGTGGCCCTCTTACAAATTTGTACCTTATTCTATAAAGTCTGGATTGTGAGCCAGTGACTCAAAAACCTTGAACTTGTTCTGAGGTGTGTCAACTGAAATCTCATCTCTTTGTATATAAAACTATACAAACTGATATAGTTTGAGGAGAAAATGAACTTCCAAAATAGAAAAATACAAGAAACAAAAAATATAGTAAGTCAGTGTTGTATTTGGCTGCACTTCAGACACATCAGAAGAGAAAATTAGTGAACTGGAAAAAAATTTTGGACATCGTTCTGGTCAAGTAGAGTCATTTTCTAGGGCTTTAGGGCAAAATTGTTCCATAGTCTTTCAATTACATTATGGTAAATTTCACATGTTGAGCTCCTTTTATAGAGCATATGTAGAAAATTATTACCTCTGCTTCCTCATAGAAGCTGTGATTCTTGAAATATTTAATGTGGGGGTTGATTACACCCATACCTTTGGTCAGCAGCTCAAAGAATGCCACAGTCAATCTGCCTATTAATTAGATACCCAGTCTCCACACTCAAGCCAGAATTCTGAAAGAGTGGAAATCTGCCATTACTGGCAGGTGGAATAACCAGTAGGTGCTTAATGAATGTCTTATAGGTCAATTTGATGTTTCCCTTTTTATTAATAACCAACATACTTTTATTGCTCCATATCACCATCATCCTGTGGCTGGGAAGTTGTTCTGTCACAGAAGTCATTGACCTTCCTCCCAGCTCCATATGGCACCTGGAGGGCTGGGGAAATTTGTCGGAAGTTTCCATAAGTGAAATCGCAGTAAAGACCTTTTTGCCCTTTGTTAATTGAAAATAAAGTACTGTCTTTTGGAGAGGGACTAGACCCTCTGAGGACTGCCATGGAAATTTGCTCATTAGAGGCTTCAGCAACTGCTCACACACTTCAGTTCACCCACAGCAAAATGTAATCCAAGCAAAGGAGTGCTCACAATAGGAGAACTTTTGTCAGCAGGGGCTGCGTGGGCATCTTTCCAGGTACAGGCCCCACTGTCTCTCTCTTGGAGGATGCTCAGCTGGAGTGTCCACGGGGAAACACAGCTGAGGAGTAGCATCACCAACCAGCTGTGAAGACTAAGAAGAGCATGGGCCACGCCTGCAGGAAGGGGAAAAGAAGAATAAATTCCTTGAGAAGCCACCTCTGTCTGCCCCTCAGAGAAATGGGGAGGCTCAGGTTGGCATAGAGCCTCAAGAGAACTCTGGGAAAAACTCACCTCTGATGCATCCTCTGCTCAGATCACAAAAACCTGCCATTGATGGCTGCGATTTTAGAGTCATTTGCCCAAAACAAAAGAAAACTATAATATTTCCAACTCGAAGGAAAAACAAAGAACAGGATTAATAAAAAGTGGGAGGGGTGGGAAACTCTCTTTGAAGGGGAAGGCAGAGCTTGAGCATTTTTTATACTCTCCCCGTTGTCCAGCTCCTGGCTATATAGTATTGCAGCACTCAGAGCTGGAAGAAAAATGAGCAATTGTCAGTCCAACATTTTTACATTCCACAGGAGGAACTGAGATCCAGCCATGTGGATGACCAATGTGTCCAAAGCAGTTAGTGACAAAACCAGACCCAGAACCCAGGCTCCCTGGCATTACCACCTACACTGACCATTCAGTGACTCTCCCTTGTCCTAACTTCCCAGCACCCATCAATCAATCAGCAAGTTCTACTGAGTCTCATTTTCCTGTCTTTTTTCTTGCCAGTACTACCACAAAGGCACAAGCCACAACAAAAGAAGAAGAAGGTCAGGTTGTGCAAAGCCCTTGGCAAATGCGCATTTAATCCTTACAATAAACTGATGAGTAACAGTGCCTGCCTTATATATGAAGGAAAAAAGGCTTGAAGATTAAGAGAAGTAATGCCACTGGCAAGTGACAAAGTTGATACTCAAACCCCTCATTCATCTGAGACCAAGATAGTGTTTATAACCTCCTCATTACACTGCCTCCTGAGGCTATTTCAGTGGCTTCTACTTGGAACCCTGTGCTATTCTCTCCTCATTTCAAACCATCACTTGTACTCCAAAGCCAGATTAATCTTCTTAAAACTTGCTTTTACTCATGGCCCTCCCTTCCTCAAAAGCCCAGCTCCTTATCTTGCCATTTGAAAGTGTCCACCATCTGGTCCAACCATGTCTAGCCTGTCTCCCAAGGCTGGTACTTGCTGTTCTATGGGTGGTTTTTTGCTTGACTAATTTTCCTTTCTGGACTGCCTTCCTCCTGCCTTTTCTTCTCCTTAAAACAACACTAGCATTAGTTCTTTTATGTCCTCAACACTAATTGAATGTCTATTAATTCCTCTACAAGATTTACTGCCAAGAGGCAGGTGGCAAAGTAGTGACTAGAATAAGTTCCCTATTTGAATCCTGACTCCAGCAATTATTAGTACACAACCTTGGGCAAGCTTCTCAATCTGTGCTTCAGTTTCCCAAAACATAGAAGGAGGATGATTATGACACCTATTTAGAAGACTGTTGAAAAGTTTAAATTAGTAATACATATGAAATACTTGGAACAGGGCATGGAACAGAGTAGTAACACGATAAACAGGAGCTAGTCATACTAGTAGTACTAGCTAGTCCAAGCACGAGACCAGTTGCTCGATACAGAAATGAATAAATCACAGTTATTCCCTTTCCTCACAGTCCAGTGAGCAAGGTGGGCATGCCAACCAATAATCACAGCCCAGTGTTCTAAGTGCCATAACAGAGACAGGGGCAGAGGGCTGAGGGGAAGGTGTTACATGTCTGAGGTAAGGTAAGGTTTCAGCAAAGAATGATTCTTCATGTCAAAATTCAAGAAGCATAGGATATCTTCCTCGTGGCATCTGCATGAACATGGCATGATCACCCAGGGCTGCAAGAAGATCCAGTGGCTGGAACACAGTGTCCGTGGAGCTGGAAATGAAGCGGGAGAAAGGAAGCAGAGGCCTGATTTCATAAAGACTTTATGCCATCCTGAGAAGTTTATCCTTGAGTTTATAAGCAGAGAAATGCCCACTCCAGACCATAATGACCTCCACTACTTCTGGCCTAGTCTAGAGCACTTATTGATATTTTACTAATCTGGTACTTATTTTTTGTCTTGCATTATTTCTGAGTACCAAGAAGCCCATGTGAGCATTTCTGAGATGCTTTACTGTGCTGACCCACCAATGGCCCCTCTCTGATGCTCCCTTTCCTAGGTTGATCTGTGTTCCACCAGGTAGCTCTGCTAACTTGGCCACAGCTGACTGGACCAAGGATTAGCATCTGGCCTAAAGGCAACTACCTTGGGTTGGCCAATGCCCTGGGAAGGGGACCAGAACTAAAGTTTGGCTCAGTGGTGCCATTCTATCCTGGGTGCTGACCACCCAGACAGTCACTCACCTAGGAAGTCTGAATGTGAAACATACAGAGAGGAAAACAACATAGAGGCAACAGAATCAGAAAAACTTGCTTTGGAAAGAAGCAGTAAGCAGAAGCCATGACTAAACCAAACCTAGGAGGTAGACAGCAAGTGAGACAGTAATGTCAGACAGTAAAAGCTTAGACAGAAATAGTGAGATGTTGCAACACGAAACACTAACTGGGGAGCCAATCATGAGATAAGTTGTGTCATATCCTGAACCATGACCTAATTCCCAAATACCATTCTTGTTTGTGAGTTTGAGCAGTACAGTGATTAACGTAACTTTTCATTTTTCTTGATTCTGTGAGCATCCTGTAAATAAACCCCCAAACACCTTGTGTTTTGGCAAGTCTCTTTCCTTTGGAAGCTGAATGAGTATAATGTAGCAAGGACATGTCCTTTCTGCCCAGCTAGATGGTGTGTCCTTTCTCATGGAACAGCCCATGCCTTGACAGAACAGTGAGAATGAGCACAACTTAGATTTCCAGGGTTTTCATTGGAGGGGATGTATGCAGCCTGTGAATGGTTGGAGGTGAGACATGAGGAAGTAAAAGTGGGGCGGGGTCAGATCCTAAAAGGTCAACCATAGTAGGAAATTTGGGCTTTATCCTGCTCTGTTTAAGGGATTAGATAAAGAAGGACGATAAGATCAGGTTTGCGTTGGCTGGATAAAATGGAACTTCTTCCAGTATACACTGTTGTGTCCCATACACAGAGGTGCATCAGTGATGGAGGCAGATACAAAACACTGGAGACTCAAAGAAACTCTTCTCAGTAAGAATGATCGACCCCTACGTGACCAGGAAGGAAATCCAACTTTCCAGGAATATTCACCCAATGTAAAACAAAGAAACCTAAACAAATTGCAAGCTCCATTGTCCAGACAATGGAATCCCCCACCACAAGAACAACTTCATCAATTATTTCCCTGAGACATAACATACACACACAGAGAAGACCCAGAGCTGGTGGTGGCTTTTCTGAAAGTGTTTGTGAAATGACCCTCATCCTCTAGGGCAGTGATTGTCAACACATACGTTTAAAAACAAGAGTTTTTAAAACATGCAAGACCTGACAGTTTAGTCAGGGGCACTGACCTCTCTTTCCTTAGGCTGTCAAGTTAAACAACAAAAAAATGACAACAAGCAACACAATAATAGCCATCCAATGTGAACAATTCAAAGTTATACCTATTTTTTGTCAGATCAGCAAAAATATATTGTTTTGGTGTACCACAGAATTTTAGTAATTAACTTGTGTTCCATAAGGTGAAAAAGGTTGAAAATTGCTGCTCAAGGGAAAACAATCTCCAAAGAGATTTAATGGAAAGGTCAGCCCATGATTACCTTATTTACATTAGCCTGGTCCAAGTCTCTCAAATGGCTGCTGCTACGCCAAAAAGCCATACACTGGAAGCATCCTCAAAAGCTCTGGCTGCCAGAGATGCTTGAGCGAACCAAGACACGCAGAGCTGCAATGAGAGCTCAGGATACAGTGACCTTCGGGCCCATTCCATCCGTCAGCACACTGTTCGTGCTCTGTGCTTACCTGCTCTTTCCTTTCCATTGATGCCTTCAAATAGCCCTGCGTGGTGGCAGGAACAGCAGTTCAGCTGCCAATTCAAAGAAGCACCACTTCAGAGCGAAGAGATGGTGCGCCCCAACCCTGCTCTGTGTTCAGGGGACTATTTGTAGAAGTTCTCAACTAGCGGGAGGAAAAAAAGGCCTTCGCGTGCGATCCCGCTCACAGCACAGTGGGGTTAATCAAGGCTCTCTGTGCAGCTTCTTCCGCCATCTGTTCGCTCTGCCTTCACCCGGAGACTTGGCAGGGAATCACGCTGGATTTCATGCTAACTCAAAGACAACGAGGTTCTTCATACCTGTGCGGGAACCTGTGCAACTTGTGATTGAAAGAGGCATCGTGGGATGAAACGGGAAGAAAAGCAGGGAAGACGCCAACTGCGAATTATAACGAGCTTCCATAACGCTGTGCTCAGGTGGCCATTAGACGGTAGAGCTCCATTTCCTTCTTTCCTTTACTTGCTAAACCCAAATTTGATCCAACTCCAACCCAAACTTCTCTTTAGCAAAATGGTTGTTGCCCAGGCTCCAGCTGGTGGCAAACCAAACGCAGTCCAACGTAAGACCCTCAGGTGGGCGCCTTGGCCTGAATTTTCTTCCTGTCTTCTGTTTCCTCTGTCCCTCCCTTCTCAGCTCTGTCTTTCCGGGTTCCAGCCATGGTAAGTTCACCTTTGCGGCCTCATTTCTGCTTCATTTTCTTGATGTCTTTTCACCGTTTCCTGCTACCTTCCCCCTCAAACAGTTACCCTCACAGTTACACTCTCTTTTGCCTCTTGTTTCTTCCTTCTCTGCCTCTCCTCTTTTCTCTTTCTTCTGTCTTCTTGCCTCTTCTCGGTCTTAATGTTGAGAGGAGCTCAGTCCCAAAGCCTGAG
>CM052544.1:97579349-97602761 GCA_028533065.1 Trachops cirrhosus
AACACAGCTCTCTTGAGTGCACCTATAGTTCTGCTGACACTTGAAATCAGACCCCGTGCTTTTGGTAACAGAAGTGCAGGCAGCAAGGTGCCATTAGTTATGCAAATCAAAGAGCAGCACAGTGGCCCTCAATCAGGTAGCTGCCTGCCCGAAGCCATTGTAGATCACCTTTGCTGACGGAGGTGTACCACATGTATCTGGCCAAAGCTAACCAGATGAGGCATTCAGTTGACTTAAGGACCAATAAGCTGAAGGCTGGTTAGAAACTTACGACCTGGGTTGGCTTGAAAAAAACAAAATTATCCACTTTCATTCTCTCCCTTCATCATTTAAGCCATGAAATACTGAGATCAGGGTAGTTAGCTGTGGAAACAATGGCTGGAAGATCATCATATGCATCTTTTATGTTTTTCATGAATCAAGGCAAGATTCATGTTGCTCTACGCATAAAACAAAGATTTTTTAATGGAAGGAGCAGAAGATATGAGACAGAGAAGTGCAAGTTTATGGAGACATAGATGAAAAAACTGAGCAAAGAGGATCACGGAGCAGGTTTGCAGAGAGGGGCTAATGCCCATCAATTTCAAAGATCTAGAATTGGGATTCTTCCACCTATGTCTAGTTTATGGGTCCTTCTCTTTCCTGTCTGGTTCTTGCATTTTTCCTGGTTCCCTTAAAATAAATGGTAAATTACCTGAGCTTATATTCTAAGTCACGCTTTCTGTACCCAAATAGGGTAAATTAAAATGTGTTGCCTTATCTGTGGAAAGAAACTTTCACCTCTGCAACACATTAGTTGGAGGGGGTTCACTGAGCCGGAGGAAATTGTCCTCAAGCAGCATCTTCTTAGTGGTCTGGACCCACTGAAATCAACTGAAGCCCCCGGATTTTACCAGGAAGTACAAAACAAACCACTTTGACCTGGAAGAAATATTGAAGAGCAAATATTACCAGGGTTCTGTAGTTATGTGCATGCATGTGTGTATGTGTGTGTGCGTCTGTGTTGAGGGGAGGCAAGCAGTGGGGGATCCTGGTACATTGCCCTCAAATATCTGGTTTTAAGCAGCACTGACTCCAAGCCAGGGCCAGTTGAGATGGTCAGCTTCAGCCGGCTTAGTCCTAGATAACCCAAAACACTTTGTAGTGTAGTCTGTTGGAATATTGAAAAATATCATCCCAGAATAACAATTTTGACTTGTTAGATCTAATGGAAGAAAAGAGATTATACAGTTGATGAAAGGCATATTTTCTGGAAACAGCGTAGGTTTGAATCCTGGCCCCCAAATCTGCTAGATGTAGAACTTTGAACAAGTCCCTGTGCTTGGTTCCTTCATCTGTAAAGTGAGGTCATCATAGTACCTCCCTCACGAAGTGGTTATGAGTTTTAAATGAAATGCTCTATGGCGCTCACTGAGCCTGGTGCCTGACACATAGTAGGCACTCAATAAATGTTGGTGCTTGTTATTATCCTTCCTTTGGGCACCTTCTTTCAGTTATTGCAGTCACTTGATTTTCAGACACTGTACTCAGAAGTTACCTTTTGGAAAGTTTGAAAGGAACAGAATCAAAGGCAAAACAAAGTTAGGGAAGGTGGTTATATTGCTATGGTTACATGAGGATATTTGGGGATTAAATACATGATTTTGTAGAATTAAAGTTCCAAAAGACTGGTGGAGTCGATGAAGAAGCTATTTTATGATAGCAAGGACTCAAAGGTCTGGCATCTTGTTGGAAAATACCTATTTTAAAAATAAAAACTAGCAAAACAAATTTTAAATCACCTTCTGTCCGTTTATTATTTTCACACTCACTATTATTGGGGCTTCTTATAAGCTTGTTTCATTAGAATTTCTTTAAGTTCCCAAAGTGAAGTCCCCAGTCTGAACATCTGTAGCGGACCTATCTGTGTCCAAAGTTATTCCTCAGCCACAGACTTCTGACTGCAGGAATGTGCGTCTCTGTGCCAGCAGGCTCTTTATGGAGCCAAAGGGCTGCTCTGCTTCATGGGGCAGGACAGAGGAGCTGGAAAGAAACACCTTTGGGAGCAGACTTCAACCCAAGCTCCCAGGGAGTCAGTGTGTAAGTACCCCAGCCCCCCACTCTTCAGATAGAATAATTCAAAGGCAACTGTTTATCCCACTTCTTGGAGTTTTCATGCAAAATTAAGACCCAGTCACCCACAGCGGTGGCTGAGTTAATTACACACTATTATTGGCTGTCTTTGTTTCTCAGTATTACTTTTCCACCTTTCACCACCTCCCAAATAAACTACTTGCCCTTGAACCTTTGTCTCAAGAAAGATCTGTCTCTGGAGATGGCAAATGAAGGCAGCATCTCTGCAGAAATCTTTTTCTTATTAAGCAATAAGAAAGTGTCCAAGAGAAGCAGTGAAAACTCCCAACCCGCCTTCTACACCAATTTTTCAACCCCTTCTTCCCCATAAATTTGCCAAACTACAGAGGCCATGTCTGTCAAGGCCCTGAGCCTAGGAATTGGGAAGCCTGCAGTGGGTCTGTGATGAAAAACACCAGCGCACCTCTGCAGAGGAGCAGCCTCACTTTTTCATGGGTACTGTCCCGGGAGACAGAGACAGAACTCAGGGGCTGCTTTTCATCTTCACTCTCCAGTACAAAGTGGCTGTGCCGCCTTCGCCGAGGTATCGGCTTTCTCATGGTGAGGACTGCCAGGCAATTAGGTTCTTCCTCTCTCCAAATTTCAGCAGAAGCACAGAAGTTTTATTTTTAACTGTGCAGAAAGGCATTACCATGGTAACATAACGAACTCCAAGAGCAATTTGATTGATTGACGATATTGTGGTGAAGGCGGATTGACGTGCAAGATGGTGAAAAAAAGATCATACGGCTTTATCACCTTGAGCTGAGTTTATAGATCTGGATTATTAGACACTAATAGTATGTGGTATTTGTTTATCTTTATGCGAAAGGAAACATAATGATAAAGAAAGAAACTAGTGAATTGACTGTCAGGGAAGTGAGTTGGTTTCTGGTCTCATGAATTTCGGAGACACGTGGACAATGCAGCTGAAAGAATGGGATACTTGCAGGGCAGGCTGAGCTTAGCAGAGCATTCAAACGCGCCCCATGCACCAGGCAATGATGGGCAGCATTCCGCTACTCCCTGCGGAATGTTTTCACTTTCGACCCTCTTCTCCTTTCAATTAATCTTTCTCTTTGCAATGGGAACGATATAATTGAAAAATCCAGCCTCTTTCCTTACAGCCCAGACACTGATCTTGCCTCGGGCGAGGTAAGGGAGGATGCTGCTGGGAAGAGGGAGGAGGTGCAGCAGGAGTAATTTTTACCGGGCAGAACCGGGGAGGGGAAAGCCTTTCAGGTAGAGCAGGGAGAAAGTTCTAGAGCAGCAGTTTGCAAAGTGGTCCAGATCCTCCTGTGGTTCCTTAAGATCTTTTCAGGGCGTCCATGATCAAAACTATACTCATGAGCCTACTAAGACATTATCTGCCTTTTTAACTCTCTTTCAAGGAGTTACAGTGGAGTTTTCCACAGGCTACGCAGCACATGATACCACAAGAGTGTGAATCCCGAAGCATCTATCTGCTATTAGATACACGCTTAAACAGAAGCTGTCTTCTCTGGAGCCAGGTATTAAAGAGATTTGAAAAAATATGTAAAAATACTTTTCTTACTAATTTTTTGTTTGGGAAAATACAATTACTCATTTTTAATGTTATTTATATTGCTATATAATGAGTTTATTACTGTCACTTTTAAATGTATTGATAAATATTTTTCATTTTTGCTCTAATTTCTAATACAGTAAATATCAGTAGATATAACCCACTTAATAAAAAGATCTTTAGGGGCCTTAAGTTTTCAGAATATAAAGGGGTCTTAAGGCCAAATATTTTGAAAACTATTCGGAAGGGGTGAAACAAGATAGATACATTACTAAGCTCCCTGAGAAAGGAAGGACTCAGAACCTCACCTCTGCCCACTTTGGACCTCAACCCAATGTGAGCTGGAAGGCTTTGAGGAGCATCCTGCCTTTGGGTGAGGCTGTGGGTGGAAGGGGTGGGGGGAGCCTTTGGGAGAAGCCACACATTCATTTTGACAATACCAGTTGGAACTGTTGCTCAAAGCAATGATTTTTTTTTTGCTACATCCAAGTTGTAGTGTTTAAATTTTGACCCCAGCTGAAATCTTTCCTTTTATATTTATTTCCCCTTTCTCAATTCCCTCCCTCCATTCCCTCCCTTTCCCTCATCTCTCTCCCTCTTCTATTATTCTTTTTCCTTCTCCTCTGCCTTAGGTGAATTGGCAGTAGCCTAAACCTGCTGACACAATAGTATTGAAAACTGTTTTCAAGAGGTGGCATTTACTATGGGCATAACTATGATGCCCCAGGAACTTAACACAGAAGACTTCATTTTATCCTACAAGGTGGGTGTATGCTTGCTGTTTTACTGCCACTCAGAGTACTCAGGAAATTTGCCTAAGGTCATGCAACTGGTTATCAATCAAGGCCAGAATGTGAATGCACGTCTACCAGTCTCCAAGCCCATGCCCCTTCTGCTCCATCATCAGCCTCCTCAAGTACGGTACTTTATAAGCTACAGCTGTTTGCATCCCAGTCTTCCCTGCCCTCCCTTACTTTTCCATAAGCCACATGTTTCTCCTGTGCCCACACTCTTCATGGGTCAATGACAAGTGAAAAGATGGGGAACCATCACACACAAAACTGTACCTAGGTTATCAACTAAGAATAAAATGCAGATGCTCCAGCAACAGAACCCAGTTCTTTTCTTTCTGTAATCAAATGTTCTGAGTCTGGTCATGTGCTGGAGGTCAGGCTAAAGTCAAAAACTGACAAAGCTCCAAGAACTTCAGCAGTTATGATTTTAAATTATCTGTAATTGAGCACTTACTATGTGCCAGGCACACACCTGGCTATTTTTCACATGTGATCTCATTTAAGTCTTGCAACAACCTTGCATGACAGATTTTATTAACCTTTTTTTAAGGATGAGGAAACTGAAACTCCAAGGGATTAAGTACTTTCTTATGGAATCACAGCTAGTAAATCAAGTCTATTTGATTCCAAAGCTTAAGTCCTTTTCACTCCTTGCCATGATTGTCTCACTGATATATTACAACCCTGCTGTTAGCATGTGACTTGGAAATATTAAGTTGGGGAGGGGGAGGAAAATAAACCTTT
This sequence comes from Trachops cirrhosus, assembly GCA_028533065.1. Taxonomy (NCBI): domain Eukaryota; kingdom Metazoa; phylum Chordata; class Mammalia; order Chiroptera; family Phyllostomidae; genus Trachops; species Trachops cirrhosus. Next base: position 97,584,546 of record CM052544.1, read on the forward strand.
CTGGATTCCATGCATCACCTCAGGCAGAAAACAGCCACATGAAAATGATACATTAGCCCAGGAATGTTTTTTCTAAATCAGAAACAAATCAATTTATCTGCTTTTATACTGTGTGGATTTCTTCCTCTTTTTAGAGTTATCCTGAGTGGTGGAAACATCAGAATGGCATGTTGCTAACTAGTTTTCTTAGTTACCATCTACTAGTTTTTGGTGTCCTCTGCCTTTTTTTTTTAGAAAATAGTGAAATAACTTAGATAGTAAACCATAAGTTATACCAACATGGAGTTCAAAATTGAAATGAACCTCATGCTTCTTTAATGGAAATTTTCAAATATTGAAGTATCATAGAGGATGGGCCTGAACTTGTCTGCTTCTCCTGGCACCTGGGGCACAAACAACAGCAGGTTTCAGTGGTCAAACACCAGAGGAGAGGAGATAGACTCTCATGATCAGGGTGACCTTCCCAGGAGCATGCAGCTCGCATATACGCACTGAGGCATGGACGCCAAAGTGAGTGAAACACGGTGCAGCGCCGTGAGTTTGCGATGCTCTTATCTGTGTTTTCAAAAATTGCAAAATGGATCATAGCCCTGAGTGTAAAATGCGTGAAAGGAACCATTGGTAAGCTGCACTTCATTAAAATTAAAAGCTTCAGCTCTGCTATAGACGATGTCAAGAGAATAAGAAAACAATCCACAGATCCGGAGAAAATATTTGCAAAAGGTACACTTGATAAAGTGCTGTTATCCAAAATATACGAAGAACTCTTAAAACTTGGTAGGAAGACAACAAAAACCTCATTTTTAAAAATGGGCCAAAGACCTTAGCAGATGAAAAACTACCATTTGAAAACATGTTCTGCATGTCATCACATGTAATCAGGGAAATGCAAAGTAAAATAACAATGAGACACCACCACACACCTATTAGAACAGCCAAAATCCGGAACACTGACAACACCAAATGCTGACAAGAATGTGGAGCAACAGGAGCTCTCACTCGTTGCTGGTGGGAATGTAAAATGGTACAGCCACTTTGGAAGATATTTTGGCAGTTTCTTAGAAAACTAAACATATTATTACCATGTTACACAGCAGTCACACTCGTTGGTATTTACCCAAAGGAGTTGAAAACTTATATTCATACAAATACCTGCACACAGATATTTATAGCAACTTTATTTATAATTGTCAAAATTTAGAAGCAACCAAGATGTTCTGCAGTAGGTGCATGGATAAATAAACTGTGTACATTAGACAATGGAATATTGCTCAGTGCTAAAAATAAATGAGCTATCAAGCCATGAAAAGACATGAAGAAAAGTTAAATGCCTATCACCAAGCAAAATAAGCCAGCCTAAAAAGGCTACCTTTTTTATTGTACGTTATATGGTATGATTTCAACACTATAACACCTGGAAAAGCAAAACTATGGAGACAGTGAAAAGATCAGTGGATGCCAGGGGGTTGGGGGAGGGGTGAATAGACAGGGCACAGAAGAGTTTTAGGACGATACAACTGCTCTGTGTGGTACTATAATGGTGAGCACCTGTCATTACACATTTGTCTAAACCCATAGAATGTACAAATGAAGGGTCAGTCCTAATGTAACCTATGAACTTTGGGTGATTAAGCTGTGTCAATGTAGACTCATCAGCTATGACAATTGTACCACTCTTGTGAGTATATTTATAATGGGGGAGACTATGTTGGTGGGAAGGCAGGGGGTGTGTGGGAAATCTCCTCAATTTTGCTGTGTATCTAAAACTGCTCTAAAAAATCTATTAAAAATTAATAATAAAAATGTATAGGGAATATATACATGTGTATATATATTATATATATATTATAGACACATACACATATCTAGGTATATTGAATACCTGAATAACTAAGACTCCAAGGTTACAGCTGATTCTTTCTCTCCCTGTAGCTGAGATCTTGAAAAGGCCTGTAACCTATCTGCAAATTCATAGATAATTAAAAAAAGTTTTCCACTAACTTCTAGTCACAAAATAACTTCATTTCAGTAGATGCCTATTCCTGTGTAGCAGATTATACCCCCAACCTCATTTGAAGTTCAAGTGTCTTCCCTCTGCCAGCCCAGGCTGTTAGGAAGCATTGGAGAAGAAGAATACATGATCACTTATTCTATACCTATCAGTCTAGTGCCGCCACACCTCATCCACTACGTGGACTCTCCCTCCAGAGCTGAAGAGCAGAAGGAAAGACAGTTAAGGGCAAGAACAGGTGTTACCTGAGAGGTGTAGTTGTTCTTTGGCCTTGGTGCTCTCTGGACTCCTGTTTGTGGTGGGTTCACCAGAGACCTCCCTGGTCATCTCTCACAATCCCTGTAAGACGTTGGATACTCCCACAAGACCGCACTTCTTACCGCCCTTTGAAACTGGAAAAGACCAGCATTCATGCTGCCTGTCACATAATGGACCCAAAGAGCAGAGACAGGGACTGAATCTTTATGGCCACTTTATTCAGATGGCCGGTGATTTGAGAAGGTGGTGGGTTCATACCCTAACAGACAGTCTTACATTTCCTTCCAAGCCAGAATTTTTATAACAGAGAACAAAGTGCAGTGAGGGGTTTTGAAATTCAGGGAAAATTAGATTAAAAAACAAAACAAAACTGCAGTATTCTCGCCCTGGGCAGTTAGCCGTTCCCAGGGGCAGGCAGTCTTCTGTCTCTCCCTGGAACACAATGGCCTGGATGCCTCTACAGGAGATAATCTTTAGCTGTGCCCCAGGAGGTCGGCTGTCTCTCCTGGGAGCTAGGATGGGCCTTATCTGCAGTTTCTGAAACAATAACTTTAACACATGCATTACCTACTAGGTTTCTTAACTATTTCCTTTAACTAAAATTTTCCAACTCTTGGGTCCCCTATCACCTTCAGCCCCCTTTTCTGTCAGGCCACTGCAGGCATCCTCTCGTTTAAGATCTTGACATCCATCCAGGTTACCCTCTCAAGCAGGTCTGAATTTGCTCCAGGCTATGGTTCACACTGGATCTACTGGAACTAGTCAACCTTTGCCCCTACAAACTGAGAGTGCAGGCCACTTCCTAGGTGGCCACTTTTTTTGCTCTATCATCAGATTAGCTAGCTCCCATGGTCTTCTTGATACAGGGTGCAGAGAGGGGGCCCACCAAATAGAGATTTGTAATGGGGTCCAAAACTCAGAATGTCCAGCAAATATTAAAAAATATATATAGGATGTCCTCACTCCCACAAGTCTGAACTGGGGGATGGGACACATGGAGCAGGGCCATTGAGAGCTGATTTGCATAGCCAACAGCTCTGCAGCTAACCTCTGGCATGGTCATTTAACATACCAATAACCTTTAAGTGGTTTCATGGATATGTAAAATAGCTGTGGCCATGCTTTGAGCCAGGGGGATGGGAGTGACTTTGACCCATGATGTAACTGGGAGGCATTTTCCCCGATTACAGTGCCTGCCTGAGAGCTGGGAAATGATTGACTCCATGCCACAGGGCCATGCCTGCCCGGACTTACTATGGCAGCCCAGAAAAGCTGGAGAAATACAGGAAAGCTGGCAGGTGTAGCCGATTGTGGGAGGAGTTGGAAATAGGGCTACAGGCCCTGGCTGGTATAGCTCAGTAGATTGAGTGCAGGCCTGTGAACCAAAGCATCGCCGGTTTGATTCCCAGTCAGGGCACATGACTGGGTTGCAGGCCATATCCCCAGTATGGGTGTGCTAGAGGCAACCACACATTGATGTTTCACTCTCTTTCTCCCTCCCTTCCTCATCTCTCTAAAATAAATAAATAAAATCTTTATTAAAAAAAAGAAACGGGGCTACAGAGAAAGATTGATGCTGGGATTTAAACCCAGGTGCGGCAGCCATGCGAGGAGGGGACCACAAGGCTTTGGGGTGCTCCTTTTTGCCACGTGGCTTAGGAAGCTGGAGAGACCTTGCTGGGAAGAAAAGGGGTGAAAGGACTCTTGCTGGTGGGCCATGAGAAGGTGCCAGGTGGTTTTGGATTAACTGGAGATCGTGGTGGCGACACATATGATGGTGCTGGGAACCGAGGGAGGCCAGCCAGTTGAGTGCGGATTACTGAGAAGAACTGAGGGGCTACCTGAGCCACATACTTCTATTTCTTTTCCTGAGATACAGTACCCCAGACTGGCAGAGGGGGAAGAAAGGACTGTGTGTTTGTGGGTATTCTAAGGGACTTCGGGATTTTAATGAGGACATTAAGTCATTACTCTTAAGTCTGTATAACTTTTGAATAAACAATTCCTTTCCTTTTCACCAATCTCTGACATTGGAAGCTGTAATTCCCTGGTGGCGGGCAAGGCAAACCTCATACAGGGGGACTCAGGGAAAAGGTGAGGGTCCATTCAATAATAGCATTTCATGCCCCCGGTCCATTCTGTAATATTCTGGCATTTGGGTTTTTATAGGTGGGTCTGACCCCACAGCCTCCAGAACTATCATGCTCTTCCCCAAAAGTCTTGTCCTTCTAAAATAGCAATATCATTAGTCACTTTAACAAGTCTTTGTAGGGTGTTCTTCCAAAGCCATATCAGTTACCACTTGCTGTGTAACAAACCAAAACTCAGTGGTTTGATTTACTATGGCTCACAAGTCTATAGGTCAACTGGGTGGCTCTTCTTATCTAGAAGAGGCTTAGCTCATCTCTGATGGTCTCACATGTGTTTTTTCAGCCAGTTGTCAGTCAGCTGGAGGCTAGCTGGTCTATGGATATTCCCCTCTCACATGTAGCGGTTGTCTGACTCTTAAACAGAATGGTGGGTGCGGCAAGGCCATTTGTTTCTCATCACTTGTCGGGTTAACTTTTCATATGATTCCAACGTAAAGTATAGAAATGCGCAAGGGCTCATGAAGTCTAGATCAGAACTGTTTCACTGTCATTCCTGCCACATTCTATATGGGTCAAAGAAAATCACAAGGCTTGATTCGAGGGGTGGAGAAAGAGACTTCACCCCTTGACAAGAGGAGCTGCATGTTCAAATTGCAAAATGTATAAAAACAAGGAGAAGGCTGAAAAAATCAGGACATTTTTGCAATTAGTCTACCACATGGGAAATTCTCTGTCCTGATCTTCATAGTAAGCTTTAGCTCATATGGATCCCACTTAGTGCTATTTCTATTAGTCTAACCTAATATGAATGTGAACTTGTGAGGGAAGGGTTTTTTTCCTTGCTCCTAGTGCTGTAAGCCACCTGAACTCAGTAGACATTTTTACTGCTAGTTCAGATTATTACACATGTAGGGGGGAGAAAAACTTCTCCTCTACCCTCATGTTCATTAGCTACAGCCTGCAAATTAAACTGGTAAAAGGCAGATTAACAGAAGAAAAGGCATACGTATTTTATTGTTATTTTTTAACTTTACATACATGGGAGGGTCACAGAAAACAAAGGAAAACCCCAATGAAGCAGTTAGACTTGGAAGCTTATACAATTTTAACAAAGATTGACAAAATGCAGAGAAGTAACTAGACAAAGGAAAGGGATTTGGTTTCCTAGGGGATGTGAATTGTGGGAAAACCAATATATGGGGAAAACAGTGGTAGATAAGGATTTTCTAGTAAGGTTTGTTATGCAGAATGAAGTTGGTACCCTCTTCAGTGATAAGAGTTGTCTATAATAACTAAGAGTCCTTCTACTCTTCTTGATATGTAAGAAGGAGACACCTTTATAAAAGGAAAAGGTGGGAATTTCAGGGGAGAAGGGAAGGGTTTACAGGAACAAATATAGAGGACACATGGACAAAACTACGGGGCTTGGAAATGGAAGGGAGGTGGGGAGGGATGGGTGGGTGCGCTGGAATGGGAATAAAAGATAGAAACTGTACTGAATAATCTAAAATAAAAAATTTTTTTAAAAAAGGAAAATTTATGTTCAAAATAGTCCTTATGATAAAGTGACATGTTTGGAGGTGTCATATTCTGATCCCCTTCACATATATCCCTGTTAAATTTCATCTTGTTTGTTTAGACTCCTTTCTTCATTCCCTAGCAAGTTTAGGATTTCTTGGTTGAGAAGCCAGAGAATGTAGTACAGGCTCTTTCCCGTCAGAAAGTCCAAAGAGTTTGGGTTCAATCAAACCGCAAAGTTCATAGTAAAGCCAACAGCTCACTCCACTCTTATGAGGCCCCTCTGACCTGATGCAGCTCAAAGAGCTGTGGTCTCTGCAGTTTGTGGCAGGAGAATTATGGCTCCTCTGTATCCAGAGCACACCTGTAAGAGCCAGTGAAGATGTGCGGTGTGAGTCCAACCAGCAGCACCCTGTGGATGTAAGCCCAAAACCACTCAGAAAGCAATGCAAGAGGAAAGAAAGGAAATCAAAGAGCTCAAAGAGTGGTAGGAACAGTGAAGTGATAAATCAAAAGGAAGTTCAGAAAAAGAAAGAGAAATTATCTAATGGCAGCATTTGTTTTTGCAAGAGGAAAAAAAAAGCATGTTGAGATATGAAGCAGAAAAAGAAGTGGGACAAATCTCTGATGCATTTCCTGTCTATTCTTGACATTGCAAAAGCTATTGCCTATTTGGAGACTGCTTTACAAGGCACTCCTAATTCCAGTCCCAGCAGGTAGAGATTGAAAAGTATAAGGCTGTCTGATCAACTGAGTGAATGGACAGTATTAGATTTCTGGGGAGCCATTTCCATCTCTCTTCGAAAGGGACCAGTTCCTATTCTATCCCCACAAGAATGTATTCTAAAGACCAATGGTCTAAACTGAAATGGCTCTTCAAAGGGAGTCTTTGTAGAGATCCAAAACTGTTGTCTTGGATCTTAGGGACCTCTCTGTTGGATAAACATCAAACAAAGCTTGACATCACATTAGCTCTTTTAGAAGCTTCATCAACCACTGATGCTGAATGAATCTATCTTCTGAAATCCTAAGACATTTCTTCATGGGAAGCCATAGCTCTCCGATATTGTATGTGAACCTCTTTTTTTTAAAGCTTCCCTTAATGAGGCTTTCTGACTAGAGAAAATTCATGCTCATACATACACTGAACAATTACCAAACAAAGACTATAAGGAAAGAATAAAGGAACTACGGCAGAAAACCTGAAATCTTTTGTGCTTATGTCACAGAGACAGAAGAGAATTGGATGATGGGGAAAGTTGGGTGTGCATTACTTTCCTGTGACTGCCATCACCAATTACCACAAAACAAGTGGCTTACAGCAATGGAAATTTATTTTCTCCCAGTGTGGGGGTTAGAATTCTGAAATCAAGGTGTTGACAGAGCCATGCTCCCTTGGAGACTCCGAGTAGGTTCCTTCCTGCCTCTTCTAGCTTCTGCTGGTTGCTGACAATCCTCGTCATTCTTTGTCTTATGGCAATGTAACTCCAGTCTCTGCCTCCATCTTCACATGGCCTTGCCTATGTGTCTTTGTTCAAATTTCCCTTTTCTTATACGTAACTGTCAGGTTGGATTTAGGACCCACCCTAGTTCAGTATGTCCTCATCTTAATTTGATTACATTAGTCAAAGATCCCCCATTTCTAAATGAGATCACATCCATAGGTTCTGGATGGACATGGATTCTTGAGGGGCACTATTCCACTCAGTACATGGTGATGGCAATTTCTCCAGCTTTGCTCACTAAAAGTAGAACAAGAAGAAATCGTTTAAACGAGGTTGTAAAAGATTGCGTATTTCAGTCAATGGCATAGTGAACCCACTGCGTGGAGCACTTTGGGAGAAATTAGAGAAGTCGAATTCTCCTTTTGTGGCCCTCTCTGGGCCTATGACCCACTTAGGTATACATGGTGGAGGTGCACATGTTGATGAGTTAAGGGGGGAAAATCGAACAGTCAAACCTTTACATAAAATGCCTTAAACAGCAGTGTGCACATGAGTAGCCCTGATCCTGCGTTTAGCCTATGGCTAAAATGTAAAAATCTGGATAGAGCCTAACTTTAACTCCAACAACATAAAAAATCTGCATAAACTGAAAAATCATAACATCTTTTGTGCCAGTCATAGAGCAGAGACCTCAGAGCCACCAAAGAGCATGCCATGTAAGGACAGATCAGCCCCTCCAAGGACACAGCATGAGAGCCCTGGCTCACCTGGGGCAGAGCATGGGAGACAGAGACGGCAGGCTCCACATCAATGGGTAAGAATTCAGCTAAGTCTGTAATAAGTTTCTAGCGGCCAAATGTGGGCCACCATGAACATACAGGCCCCCCGAGAGCTGCAGCCACAGAGATGAGAAAAGAGTAGCAGAATGAAATTAAAGTGACAATTCTCTAAACCTACCTAATTTTTTAAATTGCTGACACAAGGGAGTTCATGACCACCGGAGTCTCTTCTCCACAGATCTCCCCTAGGTGGCCAAAAGAAAGGCAAGTACGGGGCAGGAGACCTGAGAGAGCCTCCCTCTGCAGCGAGGACCGGAGGAGAGCAGGACCACTGCAAGAAAGGTGTGAGGTTCCACCTGAACCCTTGGCCCAGGTATAACAAAAGCTATGAGCCAGGGAAGGAAGGGCAGTGAACCTGTGCCCCAAGACACAGATGAAGACCCACTGTGGCTGAGGAAGGAAAAAGACAAAACCCTACTCCTGGGAAAGGAGTGGGAGAATATCCTGGGCTCAAGATAGTAGTATACGGGGAGGGCCCCAAAATGGAATTCATTTATAAAGAATTGTCTTATGGGTTTAAACTTCAGTCACCTTCAAAGTACTCTCCATTTGATGCAATACACCTATTGAGACATTTTTTCCACTGCTCAAAAGTTTCTGAACTAGTCAATTTTGATGCCTTTTAGTGCTTCTGCTGTTTTTTGTTTCATCTCTCCCACATCAGCAAAATGCTTCCCTTTGAGGACTTTTACATCCGGGGGAACAAACAAGCAAAAGAAAAAATTCACTCAGGGTGACATTGAGTGAACAGGGAGGGTGGAGCATGGGGGTCAGGCCATTTTTGGTCAAAAACTGCTGAAACTGCTGAGCACAGTGTGGGCAGGTATGCTGGTAAATCACCCAAGAAATGGGCAAATGCATTGAGTCTTCTAAAAAACATTCACTGATGCCAAACTCAGCCTCTTACAACAACGCTAGCTGGTACACTGATGCAGATGGATTCCTAGAACACTCACCTAGTGGGGGAAGCCTGTACTGTGAGGGGCCCACTTTCTAGAAGATAATTTAGGGGTTTGGGGGTCCCCCCTCTTAAGTCTCCTGCCTCTAAAAGAGTAGTAAGCATTCTTCTGCAGAATATCCACTAGATGCAAGAGAAACTTCAGCTGCCGGTGAAAGGAAGGGCAAGATCCCTGAGAAAGCCTCACCACAGAGAACTGGGGGAGAGGGCCACCAAGAAAGTGTGAATCAAGACCTCAGAGAATGCTCCCACCATCCCCACCAGCAGTGGACACGTTAGAGTGACATTTGGGGCACACTTCCCAGCACAGGCACACAGGCAAGGCCAAAGATGAGGATAGGGTAGGAACACTGAAAAAGTCCTTTAGCAGCCCTGACCAGTGTGGCTTGGTGGCTTGGGCGTTGTTCCACAAAACAAATGGTTTCCAGCTCCATTTCTGGTCAGGGCATGTACCTGGGTTGCAGGTTCAGTCCCTGGTAGGGTGCCTACAAGAGGCAACCAATTGATGTTTCTCTCCTTCTTTTTCTCCCTCCCCTCTCCTCTCTCTATTAAGAAGCAATTTAAAAATATATGGAGCAACTTCTTTTTGGGAAGGAAGGAAGGAAGGAAGGAAGGAAGGAAGGAAGGAAGGAAGGAAGGAAGGAAGGAAGGAAGGGAGGGAGGGAGGAAGGCCCTGAAGAAAACCAGACCAAACCCTAAACACAAATTGCTACAACATGTATCAGTAATTGAAAGAAGCCAATATAGAAAGAGTACCTACTATATGATTCTAATTATATGGCATTCTGGAAAAGGCAAAACTATAGAGAGAGTTTAAAAAATCTGTGGTTTCCAGGAGTCAGGAGCAGGTGGGAGGAGGGATAAAGAGGCAAGGCACAGGGAATTTTTAGTGTGGTGAGAGTATTCTATATGATACTCAAATGGTGGGTACATGTCACTATGCATTTGTCAAAAAATGTAGAACCTCACAACAGAAAGAATGAACCATAGTGCATGCAAATTTTTGGAAGATCATTCAGGAGGTTAGGAAATCCCCGAATGCAATGCAGAATTAAGTAAATGGATGGTGAGTAATGAGAGCCAGTTTTCTCACTGATGAAATGGGAGGTTATAGATAACCAAGGGAGTGAGGCTATAATCCTGAATTAGAGTGAGGCATCAGGTAGGTACATCAGTATGCACTCGTGTGTACCTTAATATAGATACAGATGGTTACATACAGGTGTGTGTGTGTAATTGGTTAGTATACACACACATCTTCCCTTGCTCTGTCAGTTGAGGGGGCCTAAAAGAAATGTTTCTCCAAAGCAACAAGCACAAAAAAAAAGGGAGAGAGAGAGAGAGATGGGAAGAATAGCAGAAATGAAATTAGAGTGGCAATTCTCTAAACCAATCTAATTTTTTCATTGCGGACACTATTACAGACAACTTGACTCTTAAAACTAGAATAAGTTTTCACATACACTTTACATATTCACACCAAAATTAAGTAAATAATTAAAGCTAATTAGGATGTGGGGAAAGTAAAAAAAAAACCACTCTATTACAAATAAATAACATAACCACACTGAAAGGGTGGAGAAGAAAAGAACTAACCTAAGAAATTTTGGAAAACAATATCTTGACTGAACGCCACAAGGCTAAAGAGAAAAATAATGGTACCAAGTGTTGTAATCTGGTTATCAAATGTATTTCTCACAAAGGTATGGGTTAGCTATTCTGAATTACTGTATGTATATACTAGAAGTGAATGAATAAATAAATATTAAATAAATACACTGCAGATAAAAAGAGATACATTTCTTACTGTTAGAGAAAATAGTTACAAATAAAGAAAGGCTCAAACTAACCCTCTTGTAGTGGATTGGAATCAGAAACATCAGGATAAACTCACTATTTTTAATATCTACACAGTTACAGAAATAGGAATGTGTGGGTAAGAATGCAGAAGTGCATTGCTAGCTCTGTCTGCCGGGAGGGCTGAGAAACAAAGACACTCAGTAACAATGAGCGCACTGAGTCTCCAGACTTTTATTTCTAACTACCATTGTCTAACAGAATGAACCAGGGTTCGCTGGAGAAGTAAATGATTCTGGGACTGGGTCAGGAAAAATACATAATCAATATCTTCTGTTGGCAGAATAATGGGAGTTGCTCAGAAAAGGATACTTGTCCAAAGAATGTAACAGCCAGCCAGAAGGAGCTCCTAGTAGTTAAAAATGGAACAATTTGAACAGCAAAATAAATAATTATTTATTTATTGGATTTTAATCAGTAGAACAAAATAAATATCCATGAGTCCATACAGATACAAAGAAATAAATACATAAATAAATGGAAAGGTGTGACACCTCTTCCCTGTAGAATTCAGAGGAATAAATGTCAAGAGAAGAGAGAACTGAATAACCACGACTCAGTAAAAGAGCACAGTAAAAAAATAAAACCATTGACTACATGATTAACTTATCATGCTAATATCACAGGTGAAAATTTAAAGAAAACAGGAATATTTTCATAGTCTCAAAATAGCTACCCAAGACTACAAAGGGAAAGTTAATTCCAGAGAAAAAACTCATCAGACATCACCTTAAACAAGCGGTCAAGGTCAGCATCGCCAGTTTATTAACATTAACATCATGAACCCCTTTAATGATGTGTTGAGGTTGCAGTTTCATTTTTGTGGTATTCTTGACAATAATGCACAAACTCATTCTAATTGTGAGAAATCATCAGGCAACCCAAAGGGAGGGAGGGGCATCCTGCAAAATAACTGACCAATAGTCAAGGTTGGGAGTACAAAGACAGACAGGGACTGTCACGGCTTAGAGGAGAGGAAGGGAAAATGACGACAAAATGCAAAGTGGAATTCTAATTAGGGTCTGATAACAGAAAATAAAAGACGTTAACAGAAAGACTAGTGAAATTCTAATAAGATCTGCATTTAGTTAATAAAATACCAATGTTAATTTCCTGGTTTTGATCATTACACTGTGGTTATGTAAGCTGTTAATATTAAGTTAACATTAAAGCAAGGGATAAATGAAAACTCTAATATACTATATTTGCAATGTTTCTGTAACTCTAAAATTCATTCAAAATAAAAAAAAATTTTTTAAAGAATCCAATGAAAAATATGAGCTAAACACTCACTAAAATAAAGACATTCAAAATCATTAACTATTAAGGAAACTCAAATTAAAACCACAATGAGATGCACATTAGAATCTAACTGCTTATTAGAATAGCTAAAAAGCAAAAAGGTAACAATACCAAGTGCTGGTGAGGATGTGGGGGAACTGGATCTGTCATACATTGCTGGTGGGAATACAAGTGGTAGTCATTTTGAAAAACAGTGCAGTTTCTTATAAAGTTATAAAGTTTCTTATAAAGTGACTGCATGGCCCAGGAACCCCACTCCTAGGTATTTACCAAGGAGAAATTAGAAATTATGTTTACACAAGAATGTATGTGCAAATGTTTATAATGGTTGTATTTATAATTGCCCCAAAGTGAGAATGTCCTTAGGCTAGTGAATGGATGAACACTGGGGCGCATCCACATCCATGGGCCGCTGGAAAATGTTGGGAAAGTGGGCTCTCTAAGGCTTTCAAAATTGACAGGAGTCAATTCTAAACACACATAGAAGTTAGAGGATAGATAAACACACACTTTTACTGTTCCCACAGAGTCATCTTTTGGAACCTATGGAGTCCGTTTTAAATGGGTTCCCAAAATCTCTTCTCTCCTCACCACCCTCACTCTGCCCCGCCCCTGCTTCCAGGACTGGCTCCTCCTTCCAGCACCTGCAACGCACACACGTGGTACATGTGAATAAAGCTATGCATGGTGGCCCTAGATAAAGTCACCTAGACAGTGAGGACTGAAAAAGATAGATCAGAAGACTGGGCTCTGGGTGGGTCTCCAATATTTACAAGCCAGAGAGATGGGTTGGAACAAGCAAAGAAGGCTGAGAAAAAAATGACCAGTAACATAAGTGACTAGGGGAACCAACCAGGAGACAGTGGTGTCCCAGAAGTCAAGTGAAGAATATGCTTTAAGAAAAAGGGAATAATCAACTGTGACAAATTCTTCTAAAAAGTCAAAGAAGATGAGGACTGAGAACTGATCACTGCAGTCCTACCATCAGCCCTAGGTAAGTAGACTCTACCCCAGACCCCACACCTGAGGGATCCCCAAGTTTTAAAGTGTTTTCCTCAAATTTTTCTAAGTCTGCTTTCTGTACTTGTGTCCAGCCATCTAGGCAAGTGCCCCCAAGTCTAACCCTCATATCCTAGTAATCACTGGACATGCTCTTGAAACCAAAACTCAGGTTCAGTTGCCTGCCACAAGGAAAACCTGGTACTGGTGCAAAAGGAAAGAAGTTATATCCTCATTCCCCGATCTGGGAGAATGGTGGATTCTCATCTCAAAGACTATCTCCCCTCCCTGTTCAAGTCTGCAGTTCTTATAGGGATAGGGAAGGGAGGGCTTTTTTCTTTTTATCTAATTATCTTGCTAGTTGTCAGCATGCTGGAGCCCTATCCATTCCTCTTTCCAGCCTTTGGTGCACTCAATGTAAGAACCTCCCCTGTGCCATCTTGGCCAATGGGGGAGACTCCCTCATGCTCCCTGTCTACGGTGTATGGTCAGTGGGAAAGGAGGACTGTAAGACCCACTGCCTGGAAGCCTGGAGATGCCCCAGCCCTCAGCCCACCTCTCAATGCTGGACACCATGCTGCACATCCAGGAGAGCCAGTTGGAGAGGGGCACCCCAGGATCCCACCCACTCAGCCCCCTCTGTGCAACCCTGTGGCCCACCCCTCAGAAGTGGCCAGCCACCCTGTGCTCACCCTGCTGCTGGCCGCCCACACTCCAACTGACTGTCTGTGGTAACACCCTCCCTGACATTGACTTGGGCCAGCAGTGGGATCTGGACAGGAAACCCCAAGCCTGCACAGGGACTCACATAGACTTGGTCTCTGTCTTTCTCCTCCAGGGCATGCTCTCTCCATCATTCTAGCCCATACATGGAGTCAATTAGGTGCCCCAAAGGGTTTCTGGACCTATGTCTGTGGCAGAATTCTGGGGAACCATGGTTGGATCTCAGTTCCAGGAGAGCAGCCTAATGAATGATTCCTCACACACCAGAGCAGTATTTCTTTTGTAAGATTGTGAAGATTAGGCCACTAGGAATGGTGTTGATGTGCTAATTTCGGATGACCTGAATAGGATACAGGATGAACTCAGGAGTCTGGGTTACCAGTGGTCTACCACCAACTTTTGGGTGTGCATGAGCCTATGGGACAACTCTCTCCCAACTGTGTTCTTCAATGCCATCTCAAGTTCACAGCAAGTCATGGCAACAAGCATATTTCACTGTGTATGCCCCTGAAAATGGTTCCCAGAGAAGTCTTCTACTCCCTCTGAGGCTCCACTCCATGTGTCACACAGTCCTCAGAGGGCACATGCCTATCTCATGTAACGTCTTTTTGAGACCATTGCTCTACAGCACCCATGGACATTTCTAACTGATGTCCTCTCTAGTCTCCAATCAATGTAGTGATGGCATGTTCTCCCAAGTGGATCTTAAGTTATGCTGGATGATGAGGGGGTGGGGAGAGGATGTCCCTGAGGTGAATGGAATTGCTTTTCTCCATTCTACTTCCATCCTTCTTCCTTGGGTGGCGGTGCACGTAGGGCAGAGGTGGGGTTGACATTGAAAGAAATCACATCCTAGGAATGCAATGATTACATCCTAAAGTGCTCAAGAGAAGACTGAGTTGTTCTGCTCACTCAATAAACTTCTGAAAAGAAATTTAGCATGACTGGGAAAGGAAGGATTGTTCACATTCTCCAGCATGCTCTGGGTGCGACTTGCATTGTGGGGTCAGCATTGAAGCACAGTAATAACCTTGGAGAGAATCATTGGATACCGTCATTCATGGGCAACATAATGATACAGCTTCATGAGTGATAAGATAACCAGTACTAAGTAAGTGGTATTAGGGAAATGCAGAGGCAAGGTTGATACTATTTTAATACAGACAGGTTATGAAGAGCCCTGGCAAAGTAATTACAGCCTTGCTTCCTTTGCTTATAATAGGAGATGTGAAATAAGCCAGAAGCATCACCTTTGATGATAAAGAACACAAACAGTTGGTCCCTGGATCTGAACAGGAAGAGAAATGGTGCCTTCCATGAAGACCTTCACTTCCACTGATGGAATAACAACTATATACAGAAGAACTTCTCTGTTATCCTAACTCTTCACCAACAAATCACTATACCTCCAATAACTTATAATACATTTTAATCAGAAACTTTACATAGACAGAGGCCTCTCCCCACCCCTCACACACACACTGAAAACTGCAATGCCTCTGAGGAGAAGAGAGGGGCTGGGAACTTGTGCTAAAGCAGAAGTGCTCACTTGTGCATAGTTGGAGCATAGACAATGCATCCCCAGAGGCGGGCAGGCTGAGTGTATGAACGCACATGCAATTAAGTGGGTAGATATGGCAATAGAAATGTGGAAATCCTCTTCTAATTGTTTCTCTTCTCTTCATGACATAGGCAGCAAGCTGAGAGTAAGGATTGTGGAAGAGACTTGAGAAGGGAGAAAAAGATGTAAAATAGCTCACTCAGGGAGCGGGAGCATAAATGAAGTAAGAAAATGTAATGAGATTGCCAGGCAGTGATAAAGGCCCACATGAGGTTAGTGGCCATGAATTGAAAGGCACTCCAGTCAGTATGAACACGAGCTTCTCCCCAGACATGCTCAGCTGAACAGACAGAGAATCAGCAGAGAGCTGGATTTAAATAAGTTTTGCCAAGAGAATATGATGAGAAAGGAAAAGAAAAGATTTTGAGAAAATGTATAAGGGACCATATGCCAATTGGACCACGGAATCTAAGTAAGGTAAGGAGGGAGGTGAAGATATGAGAGGTTCTAAAGACCATGCAAAGTGGTAGGCCCGTTGGATTATACATAGCAGTGGTGCTGAAGAACTTTTGTCATTGGGATACTAAAGGGAGTAAAATGCAAAAAAAAAAAAAAAAAGACTTATTGTGCATGTGCCATGGTTACTGGTAATGATGAGGTCTAGGACATGACCTTGAAGTGAAGACTGAGACAGGGTAGAGGACAAGATCATTGGAAGAGAGAAAGTCAAGAAACTGAGAGGCGAAGGTACTAGAAGAGTTATTTATCTGGATACTAAAAACCTCCAAGATTTACAGCAAGAATGATTATATTCCTAATAGAAAGCATGACATTGAACATGCCCCAAGGAATGAGGAATAGGGGAAGGTCGAGCTGGTAGATATCTGCAGTGGAAGAAATAGGAGTTGCAATCTGATTGAGATTCAAAGCCAGGGTTTGCAGGGAAAAGACAAAGAGAATGCTCCGGAGGTGGCATTGAGGAGAAGGAGGACATCAAACCCATGTCTAGCCTCGCTGGTATGAAGGGTATAGAAAAGAAAGCAGTCACTCTGTGAGAGGAAGGCAGCGGGGGCTAGGGTTCAGTTGTCAGAGCGAGAAAGTGAAAGGAAATTTCAGAGAAGCTTGGGATACAAGGCTGATGACTAACCTTGAGTTCTGGAGGGCAGAGTATAACAGATTTAAGAATTTGGACTTTAAAGGCAAAGAGATTAAGTCAGAAAGTCTTGGGGAATAAGGGATGACAAAGGAGACTGAAATAACTAACTCCAGGATGATTCATCCTGCCAGTCTCCAGGCAGGGAGAGGTCTTCATCACTCAGTGGGTGGTGACATTATAGATGATTTAAATGTCCTCTATGTTCATCTGATCCTATCATAAAAGATGATTCCATTTGTGATAAAAACATTTTTTCTAATCCTAGACTCCAGTTCTTTCACCTACTGTGTGACTTTGAATCATTTTTTAAAATTTTCTTATTTATTGATTTTATAGAGTGATAGGGAAAGAGAAGGAAGGAGAGAAGGAAGGAAGGAAGGAAGGAAGGAAGGAAGGAAGGAAGGAAGGAAGGAAGGAAGGGTGGAAGGAGGGAGGGAAGGAAAAGAAAGAAATACACCGATTTGTTGTTCCACTTATTTATGCATTCTTTGGTTGATTTTTCTATGTGATCTGACCAGGGATTAAACCCTGAACCTTGGTATATCAGGACAATGGTCTAGCTAACTGAGATACCCAGTCAAGGCTGAATTAGTCATTTTTAAAATGTACAGATTGTCTTATTTGTTTAGTAAAACAAGAGTGGAAGAGTCAAGTGTTTCAGGTACATATACAAATAGAGAGAGTACTACCACTGACCTAGGGAAGGCTTTCACACATATGCAAATCTGTATTCCAGAATCATTACCAATTGGCCTAGAATCTAGTCTTTGCCTGCTGTTACTAAAACATTTAACCCCTAGAAACAACAGTGCTTTATCTATTTTTTAAGTGTTCTAATTTTTTTTCATATTAACCCATGAAAGTCAAGATAATTGATTCTAAGCAAGATCACAGAAAACAACCAGGAAGAAGCAACTGTTTTAATTCAATCAAACCTTGGAAGGAGACTGTCCAGGACTCCCAGGTATCTGTTTCCAGGCTCCGGAAGGAATTCACTCAGCATGAGCCTTCAAATTATTTTTAAAGCATTATGTGGTACATTATTACTAATAGCAGGAGAAGCTATCCACACAGCCCCAATCCCTGTTAAAACTAAAGACAGAACATTTCCTTCCCAGCTAATGGCAAGAAGGTACATTGCGTTGCCCTGTCCCCCTGTGAATTCCTCCCTACCAAAGGAAGCCAGACAACACTCCCATAAAATCCATTCCTGTATAACCAACAAACTATGTGACTCTCCAAATTGCAAGAAAGGTTTCTAAATGGGTCTTTTAGAATAAAATGTGTTTCCTGAAGAAGAAATTAGAATGGCTGTTTGGAGTATTGAAAGCCTGTATTTGTCCAGGGAACAGGAACTTCTTTTGGAATTACTTTTCCCTGAAATGTTCGATCTTGCTGTTATACAAGGAAGGAAGGAAGGAAGGAAGGGAGGGAGGGAGGGAGGAGAAAGAAGAAAGAGAAAGAAAGAAAGAAAGAAAGAAAGAAAGAAAGAAAGAAAG
>CM052544.1:97603261-97716826 GCA_028533065.1 Trachops cirrhosus
TCTAATACCTGCCTCTGTCATCCTGTGCCATTCTCCCTGTGTGCCTCTCAAGACCTTCTTATTTGGGCACCAGTCATCTTGGATCAACAGCCCACTACACTCCATATGACCTCACCTCAACTTAACTAATTACAGCTGCAAAGACTACCATATTTTGCTGTGTGTAATGCATACTTTTGCCCAAATTTTTGAGGGAAAAATAAGGATGCACATTATACATGGATAGTGCCTGAAATACTTTGTATCTGTCCTTGTGTTTTGTAATTATTTGTAACATAAAATTTCTTGTACTGTAATAACTTCAAAAGTAAATGCTAAAATTCCTTTAGAATGCAAAAAAATCTAAATATAAATAAATAAAAATTGAATTACAAAAACTAAAACAAAAGATATTTTCCCTGAAAGTTTGAGCCAAAAATACAAGTGTGCATTATACATGGCAAAATACGGTATTTCCAACTAAGGTAACATTTCGAGGTACTAGAGATCAGAACTTCAAGATACCTTTTGTTGGGGGGGGGATACAATTCAGCCCATAATAGATGGTTAGAAGCTACCTAAGAAAAGACAGGTGAGGCAGAAGAAAGGGCCATTCGCAGGTCCTGTGACAAGAAGAAAGGTAGCACAGCACAGGAACAGAAAGAAGGCAGGTGACTAATTATCCCACGGTCATGCTTCTTCTCAGCTTAACCTTATCAAAACAGTGATGATAGTCGGATCAAGAGAGCAAGATCTGGACCTGACGTTTTTCTTACTGTGTTTCTGAGTTCCTTGTGGGGAAAAAAGAATCCCTAAGCATAGAACACAGAGATCTGGACAACACTTTTCTCAGCAGCATTGACTGAAATATGATTAAAAATAGTTTCCCCCTCACTCCCCTAGGTCCTGGAGGATTTCACATGAAGTCTGAAGTCTCAGGATAAATTACTAAACCAAGCCTCGTTAAAAACAAAACAGAGATTGTGCCAGTCAAGCTGGCGGAGCATCTGAAAACAGCACCTTGAAGCTCTGTTCTCGATTCAAGTTTTCTGCCCTGTGGCAACCACTGAGGAAGGAAAAGAGGGTAAGAATTACTGTTCTTGATTAAGAAAACTTATACCCATTCTTGGTATCCATTACAGCTTTAGTCTCCTAAACGGATCTTTTATTTTCCACACTTTATTCTTATAGAAAATAATTTTTCAGTAGGCACTTGTTATTAAAACAACTACCTAATCCTTGTACATAAAATACATCACCTGTGCAGATGTAAATGTATATACTATACTTAGAAATAAAGTCCTTCTAAATAATAAAAACATAAAAGTAAATTTTAAAAACGTAACAGAGAAGAACACCTTGATGGCCTCTTTCATGGTACAAAACAAACTAGTTCCCAGAAGACTGTACGTGAATGAACATCTACCCTTGTTTTTAAGACCAACCCACATCCTGATGCTGTGGTCATTTGCTTCTTTGAATCCTGATCGACTCCAAAACCAATTGTAAGACCACAAATCAAGACGCAATGCCTGGTTAGGCAATTCCCGTAAACCCCCATCTGCTTACAGCATTTAAAGTTGCAACAGATCCCCACGGGTTGGGAAATTAGATGGTTTATGCTGGCCTAATGAACAGTGTTAGAGTGTCAAAAACAACAGTGGACCACAGAGTACCTAAGAACTGGATTCAATTCTTGGCTACTGTCCCTGGGGAATGTGGGTGGGTGCATACGTGTGTAAGCATTTTGCTGTTATCCAGACCACAGTTGATTTTGGAGCAAGTTCTTCTAAGAAGTTAGATGGAACACTAAAAACATCATGTATTCTCAGGTCAGCTTTTCCTGGAATATCAACAGAAGTAGTTTGAAATCCATCACAGGATATATTTTCCTCCCATTCACAAACTTTATTCAAAGTCCAGGAGCTTGGGCGCAAAAGTAGCACTAAGGCTTGTTGTTGACATGAAGTTCAGAACTGAATCCCTCCTGACGGCGTCTGCTCAGTTGTACTTCAAGGCTCTGGGAGTGAGACTAGGTCACGCACCAAGAGTCACAA
This sequence comes from Trachops cirrhosus, assembly GCA_028533065.1. NCBI lineage: Eukaryota > Metazoa > Chordata > Mammalia > Chiroptera > Phyllostomidae > Trachops > Trachops cirrhosus. The sequence goes on from CM052544.1 coordinate 97,605,298, forward strand.
ATACAGTGTGTTTATTTCCCCTAAAATCTTCTCTTATACTGTTCACATCACTTGTGGAAGAAGCAAAAAGACACCCCAGGTCCTTGCATCCTAAATCAGGAGGTCCTATGGAACGTTTCCTCACTGGTTAAGAAGCAGGCAGGGAATAACACCAGGCAGAGGAGCTAAGTAAGAGACAAAGGGGGTGTCCTGGAAGAACACCTGCAATCGGGAGATGAAGGCTCCATCGTGACCCTGCAGACCAGGTACTGCTTGACTGTGAGCAAATGACCTCCTGATTTACTTATGACACAATTCGCCTTTCTTTAACTGGGCATAACATGTGCCCTGTGGACATCACAGGGTTATTGAGAGGACTGAACAGGTCCTCTGAATAATGGGAAAGCACTGTGAAATGGTCCAGGGCCACACATATTTAAGGTCCAGTTAGTCTGGTTCCTTTATCTCCAAGCAACTCTCTGAAATCAGCTCCTCCCTCCCTCACTGTCATCATCAGCCTTGGCACCTTCAGTTACCCTGCAGACACACACAATCAGGGGCAGGGAGGCTGAGCATCCCTGTGGGGCCCCACAGGTTTCTCCCTGCTCCCAAACCTGGTCGTTCACCATCAAGCATTCCCCCCGCAGCTGTAGAGTTCAGCCCACTGGATGTGAACCCCGGCTGCACATTAGAATTACTGGTGCCTGGGCCCCAGCCCAAAAGCATTCATTTAATTGGTCTGGGCTCTCAGTAATTCATAGTTTTAAAACACACCTAGTGATTCTAATGGGCAGCCATGGTATTTTTTTAATTGCTGTTTTAGAGACTCACAAACTAAAATCACGATAATAATAAATATTTATTGGGCACTCACATTGTGCCAGGCACTGTGATAGGTATTTGAGTGCATCATCTTGTTCGATCCTCCAGCTCCTCTGTGATATAAGTACTTTTACTATCCTGTGCAGGAAGAAGCTGGAGCTCAGAGAGCTTCCAGGGCTCACAGCTACTGGGTGATGGGGGCAGGATTCTGCCTCTGCTCTGACTCCAGGACCGGGCTAGGCTCCCCACCAGGGCCCTATACTGCCCCCCGCTGAAGCCACATAATTGGTAAATGAGCTTGGAGGAACACTGAAAAATCTGGTCTTAATGGGGAAAAGAGAAACAATAAAGAATTTGTCATGCCAAATGAATCTTAAAACTCAAAAACTTTTTGATGCAGCATTGTTAGAGCATTTTCCCTTCATATTTCAAATGTACAGTTGACCCTGGGATATATTAAAATTTGAGGCTTAATTTAATTTTATATTGTATTCCATAAAGCAGTGTTATCTCACTCCGGATTTCATAGTCCAAAGAAAAGTATCAGTAATGACGTTTAGGGGAGGGAAAGAGGTGAGGATCTCCAATTTTGTCCCTTCCTTCCTTTCTCTCCTACCTCCCCACAGGCTGTGGCAGTATGCAATGTGTAATAAGCTTAGACCATCCACAAACTGCAGAATTTCTTTGTTCTGTGATTGTTTGCCCCCATGAAAATATTGAGGTTCTGCAGTTGTCTAACTGTGCTCTCAGAGCCCTGTGGGTTCTGAGGGTCCTCCAGGGTAGGGGGTGGGTAACTTCAAGGAAGAAAGTAAGGTGAGCTGAGGGTACTGGAGGCCCTCCCTCACCACTTTACCAGGGAAACCAATTTCATTTCCCTGACCTATTGAAAGTCACAAAAGCTTGAGTTTGAAGGACGGGCTGTTGCTCTATTGAAAACAAAGGTTGCAAAACACTGTTCTAGCTCATAAGTTGTGTTTCAGAACCTACCTGAAAACCGAGTTTTAAAGAATTAGATCACAACAAAATGTACTTTATCCTAGAGCTGTACTGAGCCAATCTGGATGATTCAGGAAATACTGCAGGATCTCACTGGGGGAGTGCTGGTTACTGGAACGATGGTAGCAGCCCTCCCGGTGCATTCTATGTACACACGAAAAACCCTCCGTATTGCTCTCAGAAGCTGAGGTGCTGCTGCAAGACCAGGCTGGGACAAGGAAGGCCCAATATTTCTACAGGACTCAGGAGCCTCGCCCAGGCCTCCTGTCCTCTGCAGACCGAGCTGCCTATGGCCAAGGGCTCTCAGCAGCAGCCGCAGAGGTTGCTACTTCAGAGCAGGCAACACCATTTTGCCAAATGGCACTGCATGATTTTTTTCCATGATGTTTAAAGTGGGGGTTTTAAGAGTGTTATTAAATAACATTTATGTCATTTTCTAATTATACAAGTAATATTTTGAAGTGTAACTGACCTCAGAGTGCTTCTGCCTGCTGCTCAAATCTCTTCCATCTTATTAAAAATAGGGAGAAGGAAAAATTGTAGGGAGAAAACATAAATTGCCATGTCAATTAATTAACCTGCATTGATAAAAACAAAATTTTGTTTACAGGCATGACTTTGTGCGGTATGTCACAAACAATTTCACTGCAGTAAAAACTTCAGAAGAGCATTATTTTAAGGCTGCACGCCATAGTGTGTCACACAGGCCCTGTGCCCTTTGTGTAGTCATCCTCCCACTGATGAGCTTGAAGAGCATTTCCAGTTTTGAGCCACAATAAACAACATCGCGATGAACATCTCCAAGCGTAAAGCAGGGCCTGCACAGCAGAGTGTTTCCTCGAGACCAATTATGACAAGAAGCATTGTATCATTTTTCACACTATATTGAATGATATGCCCCTGCCTGGCCTCCTCCTTCCTTTAGCTATTTCATGTTCCTTTATTATTTGTGATCTTTCTTTACTTGGTGCCTTTAGCAATTTCTAAATATGCTGCTGGGCTTCTGTCCCATTTTATTCTCAAAGAATCTGCTGGGAGTCTATTTTCACTCTGCGGTGTCAGGTGTCCTGGCCATTAGATTTGAGCTCTTAATCAGGAACAGTGCTCTTGGTGCTGCTGCTATCTCTTACCGCCTTACATCCTATCACACGTTAGGAGCTACTCCCAGGATCCTCCAGTACATAACGTGGATCTTACATTCTCCTCCTCTTCTAATACCCCTGCATTTTCAAAGTATATATTAAAATGGGTAGAAAACAGGCTTTATAATATAGACCTGCCCTTTCTGAACTTTCTTTCCTTAGGAAATCCTCTATGCTTAGAAACTGGCTCTGTATAATTCTTTTAGATCAGAGTTTCACTGGAACGTGGGAGAGCTGCTGAAATTCGCACTCATTGGCATCGAAGCTGTGGTTAAACACCTCTCTATATTTAGTGTTCAGGCAAAACAGGCCCCCAGATCTACACCAGCCATCTCCCTCTGGGTAAAGGAAATGAAGCCAAATTTTAAAGTCTTTGGAAGCACAAAGAATTTTCAAATATATGCAAGTGTCTTCATTTCCTCATGATTTCAGACTTTATCAATTTCAGGCTCTAAAAAAATAAATTTAGGGGTCATTTGTTTTATCAAAACTCTGTTTTAAGTGTTGGCATCATTTGAGAAGCCCCAGGGTGGGGAGGGGTGGTCCTAGCAGCCCCCAACACTGTGATTCTGCCACTATTCCCACCACAGCTTCCCCAATTCATCCCACCTCTGTCAAAGCACAGGGCTTACTGAATTCAAGGTCAGGGACAGTGGTTCACCATGGACCCCAGTGAACCCCTTCAGTGTGGCATTCAGTGAAGAGAGCTCTAGACAAAATCAATGTTTCTCTGCTCTGCTGTGGAAACTGCGTAAAGAGTCTTCCCCACACATAAATATATCTTTAATAACATTACACAATCATCCCACTGGGAAAAATTTGGAAAACTTAAAATACAGTCTTTCTCTTCCTGCTACAAACTCTACAGAACCCATTTTAATAAGAGATTGAACAACAATTAAAAAAAAAATAAATAAATAAATAAGAAACTGACCAGGGCCCAATGCACCTGGATGACCAGGGTGATGGGCAGTTGGTGCAATGTTAAAATACCTCAGTATCAATTGGCAAATAACCATGTTTCCATCACACCCCACCCCTGATATCAGGCTCCTCCCTAGGAACTACCCACCTCTCTTGGATCCAGCAACTAAAGAATTAACAGCAGATACCTCCAGCACCATTGGGCCAGGGCCCACTAATAACTATTTTGAATATCACTCTCGAACCAGACTAACGTGTCAGCAGATCTCAAAAATCATGAGACATATGTTTACTATAGTTTTGGTGAAATGTTATTGTTTTATTCTCATCTTCAGTTTTTCAACAGACATTTATTAGACACGTGCTCAGTGGTGATCAGGGCCCAGTCCTGCCTCCAGCAGCTTACAATCTAGTGACAAAGACATACAACTAAATAAATCATTTTGCTACTGTGTAATAAAACTAATGGGGCAGGTAGGGAGGGCTGTGAGAGCTCAGAGGAAAGAGCTTAGACAGGTTTACAGGAGGAGGTGATGGTGAAGATAAAACTTCAGGGGCAAGTTGACATAAGTCAGGTTAATGGGAGCGGGGACAGATGTGGTGACTGGGGAGGGTGATGCAACAGACCAAACATCCTGTGGAAGGGCCTAAAAGCCAAAGGGAAGCAGGCAAGTTCAGGGCACTGCAAATATTTCACTGGGGGATGGATAGAGGGACATGACAGGAAATGAATAGTTAAGCCAAAGAATGACTTGCTTTTCACTTCATACAATGGCATTGAAGCTGAGGATGAATTGTACTTGGCCATTTTCCTTCCTGGGTATCTCACAGTTCTTGTGGTCCCACGCTATATTCAAACTTGCCAAGATTCTGCTGTTTTATTCCCAAGGCTTCTCTGTTAGTCTCCCAAGATCCACCTGCACAGTAAACCATTAACTATGAACAAGAAGATGCACATGGAGCTGTTGATGGTCAGATCATGGGGAAGACTGGTTCTGTGCCAGGGTTTCTCCAGGCTGGTGGCACCCACATGGCACCTGGTACTCAATGAATATCTGTTAAATGCATGAAGGAATGAATGAATAAACAAACAAATGAATGAAGAATAAATTACAAGGACAGTTTTTGAGATGCTTTCAAAAAGTGCCTGATAAGTGCTTGACTGTGTGATCATGACAATTCCAGTCATTGCTGGCATTTCAGAGTGATACTTTTAATATGCACATCTTGAAGGGAAAAGATCAACACCTTGTTAATTGTCCTGATCTCAAAACTGTTCTCATTCATCATTTCTCAAACCCTGAAATGTGTGATGAATTTTGAAGTTTCAGGAGAAAGATTCATGAGAGCTTCCCACCTGGTTTCCCTCAGCTACTGCCTCTTGCCTCCCAGCCCGTGAGCTCTTTCCTTCTTATCCTTAAGGGGCTAGAGTCCTAGGATTACCAACTCAACCCGTTCTTCCCTAGACTTTCGTGGTTTTAGCACAGAAAGTCCCACATCCCTGGACACTCTTCCCCAGAAACCCAGTGCAAGACAATCTGGGACAGTCCATTATCCTTCTGGTGAAGAGCTTCTTTTCAGGCTGGGGATATTCTAAAGGCAATGGAACACTTCAGTCACTTCAGGGGCAGGGATTCATTAGTAAGGAGAATTTCCAAAGCCCTAATCTGAATATAGAAGAAGGAATATAAATTTGCCAGGAAAAACAAAGGCACTCTTAGCAGAAATAGCATATACAAAGGCATGGAGTTTACTCTGTGTGTCTAAATAAAACAGAGGTCCTCTGAGCAGTAGGAGGGCAGAAGGGTGGAAATGGAGAGATCTCTCATTCTGGAAACAGATTTATAATTCTGGAGAGAGATTGTTCAGTAACAAAATAACAGATAAAACTCACGTTCATATGCAAGTCATAGTTGCTGGAAAAAAAAACATTTTTCACTGCCAGTTTAGAATAGCTATGCTCTTGCTCCCATCTATTGCTGAAAATAATCAAGAATTTGCAGAATTTTCCACCATTCTCAAGAGAGAATATGGTCTGGATCAGTCCAACCTATTATTCTCATCCTGTTAATTCCTACTGTTACCGTGAATAAGTAAGAAATGTGATGTGACTAAACACCACCACAGGCTGCATGATGTAGCAAAAGCTAATTTATTTTTGATCTACCACTTACGTGTAAACATCTGAGTCAGAGCATCTCGCCTTCTCTCCAGGGACTCCTGCAGCTAACTTGATAAAACACCTGAATATTATGCAGCAGAACTTGGATTCATTTCTCCTCTCTTCTAACTCTTTGCTTTAAACATCTGTTTTCCCCTGTGGAAGCCTGAATTCATCAGCAGCAGAACAACATAACGATCTTATATATATAATCGTACTCTTGACTATGAAACTTCAACACATGTATAGTGTTCTCCTGCTCAGTATGGCTTCCTGAACTATGCTGATAACCAAGTAACTAAAACTAGTGCTTCTTTGTGTTGCCACAGTCCACCAAAATAAATACCTGCCTCTGCACCACATTGAACTGTGCTGTCTTTGTGTAGCAGGCACTGCTGGCTGTCTACCAAATACCCATTCTTCTTTCGTCTTTCATAACATAACCATCAGGCATAACCCAGCCAGGTGCCTCAAGGTGACTCCTGCTAATAGTAATCTCACAAAAGGTCATGCTACTCCTTTGGAGTGATTGGCTCAGGCACAGACTAATAACCCAGTGATGGCCAATGAGATGCAAGAAGTCTATGGGAGCAATCTCCTGTTCTTAATAAAAAAACCATTGGAAGATTCTGTGACTTGTCCTTTTTAGATGACTGCCTGAAATTGTTGCAGTCATTTTGTTGCAGCCTGAAGATATAGCCAACACTGAGGATGTCAGAATAGAGATGAAAATAACCAGATACCAGACCATGAGCTTCTGGCCAGTGCCCTTCTCCTAAAATACACTGCTCCTCTACATTTTCTTCAAGGATTATTTTTTTTAGTGTTGGAGGTAAGACATAAAGGTCCTAGACTTATTTCTTGAAACTAATTCTACTCAGCCAATTCAGCACTACTTAAAAATCATTTTCATTAATTCACAGTAGCTAAAATGATGATTGACTCCGATATTCTTAGGCAATATTCATTAACCATAGAAATAGGATAGTCAAAGTGAAAATGTGAAAGGAAGTAATAATATCATTGATAAAGACAAAAGAAAAATAGGAACTTAAAACATAAACAAAAGTACAGCAGATGAAGAGAGCGCTGTTCTCTCCCATTTATAAAAGAATCCTGTCATTGGAGACATACACTACAACTGAAAACCTTTTGAGCTGAAAACAGGAGATAATATACAAGAAACATGTACAGCAAACAGCCTAGAACTGGCTGGGATCCAAAAATCAGTAACATATACCAAATGGTAGAACTGTAGAAATAAGGAAGTTCAACAAAAATTACTGTAAATGTTCATTGATCATGAATATTAAAAGCTATGAGATGTCCTTTGTTAGGAGAATGTATTATTAATTTATGATCAACAAGACAATTCTTGAGCTACTCCTCAATATGGTGGAGGATTTGCCCTGAACCAGCCACTCCCAACCATCTACTGCCTCCCTGAAAATAGTTGGCCAAGGAGAGATGTACAAGTTACAAGTATCTCTAAGCCTCAGTTCCCTTTCCTGTAATTAGAGACAATACATAATTCAAAGGTCTGTATGTGGCTGAAATAAGATAGTATTTGTAAAGTACTGAGCTAGTATTTTCATACACTGTACAGTCCCAATTTTTAAGGTCCTTTTCTTTTCTCCTCCCCCTCCCTGAGAAGACCACAAAGGTCACTGTTCCCTTGGAGTAAACGTGAAGTCTGCCTTCTGCTGACTAATTAAAGCCATATTTATGAGACTAACTTGATTTGGGGCAGCCATTTCTCATAGATGGTTATGGGAAAAACAGAAAGTCAGCTCAAATATCATCAGCCCCTCAAAGTCAAGTGCTTCCTCAAAGGACTCGCATTGTTATGGCCTAAAAAAGCATCACACTAGACAGTAACAATTTGTTTTCTATGACTTTATTTAGTACTAGATTGGAAGTTGCTAAAGGAAACACCCTTCTACAACCCAGAGTCTAGCATAGAACTTGAGCATAGAAGATGCTCAGTAAGGAAGGGAGAGAGGGAGGGAGAGAGGAAGGAAGAAAGAGAAGAAGGTGGATGAAACAAACATCCAAATTGGTAATGTTTAACTTCTAGACCAGGGCTGTCTGGTATAAATGTAATACAAAGCATAAATATGAGCTACATATGTAATTTTATATTTTCTAGTAGCCATACTACAAAAAGAAACCCATGAGATTAATTTTAATAATATATTTTATTTAGCATAATATACCCAAAATATTATTATATCAACATATAATGAATATGAAAAATGATTATGGGCTTTTTGGTTTTTTGTCACGTCTTCAAAATCTATTGTGTATTTTACATTTACTGAGTATCTCAATTCAGACTAGACAAATTTCAAAGTGTTCAGTAGACACATGTGGCTCGAGGCTACCACACTGAATAGCTCAGCCCTACCCTCTACAAACCTCTCAGTACCTTTCCCATTTCAAAAGCCCTTCCTTCTACTACAGGGGCCCCACCTACTTCAAGGTGCCCAGCTCCCCCGACCCCAACCCCTCCATCACCCTTATATCACTCCAGTTTACAAAATATATCCACTCCATAATCCAGATTTGTGCCCTACAGTCTCATTTAATCTGGTGTTATTGGATACTAACCAGTTTAAGTGGTTAACACTTCCAAGGAATTACCTGAATGTTAATAGATGTTGGGAAGGAAGGCTCTCTCTTCCCACCAAATGAGTAATATGTGTTCTATATATTTTTTTAAAATATGAACAATAACTTTAGTTAGCCCCTTCTATGAAGGCACCTAATGAGGTCCCATGGTGCCACCTGAAGACATGGGTGAAACAGAGTATTTCAGCACAAGATTTTAGAACGCAGACACTACCATTTGTCTTTATATCCCCAGTACAAAGCACTGTGTCTGGTGTGTAGAGAGCACAATAAATATTGACATTAAATGTGATTGAAACTAGTTGAGAATCACAAGTGAGAGTTCAATCAGAGCTACTTAAGGTTACTTAATGGGAAAAAGAAATTCATGGGGCATGGCTAAGAGACTTGTTGGGTTTCTAAGTGAAAGAGTCAGTCTTTTATTGGAAAGTAGGGAAAACAAAATGACATAATGGGAAAGAAATACGATGGCAGAAATCCCTTAAAGTCCATGGATCAGAGAGCAGAGTGTGTATGATTAATCTTCAGGGATTGTGGGGAGAGCATATTTACACATTCATTCAACAAATATTTTTAAGCTCCAATGCTATGCTGTCTCTGTGCTTGGCACAGCCATGCAAACATGAGTGAGAAACTTTTCCTGCTCTAAGAGAGCTCCAAACCAGACAGGAGACTGACAAAGAAATAAGAAATGTCCTGCCCTCTGATGTGATGAAGGTGTGCTGTGACAGAGATATTTACAAAGCAGAATGGGGTCAAAGGGGAAGGAGTGACCACATATGCAGTTCTGAGTGGCTTCATCGAAGAAGAGAAAATAAGGCCTAAAGGATGAGTAGCGGTCTGCCCAGCATATTTAACAACACATACAAAACCACAGAGGTAAGAAAGTACAGGGACCATTCTAGAAATCAGAAAAATTCAGTGTAATTGGAGCAGCATGTTGGGTAAAAAGTAGAGAGTGATAGATGATACTGAAAATGTAGACTGAGTCCAAATCACAAAGGACCTTGCATGTTCTGCAAAAAGATTTGGACTTTAGCCTAAAAGTGATGTGTAACAAGTCTAAGTGTTAAGCAGATACGTGATGGGATAAAATTTCCTGTCCCACGTGAAGCCCGAAGTGATCACATGACTTGCTTTGGCCAATGAAATGTGCACAGGAATAATGTGGGTCACTTCTGAATGATAGTCGAAGAGAAAATGCATGTTTTGGCCCATTCTTCTTTACTTCTACCCAGTGACCAGCAGTCTTAAAACACTGGCTTTTCATCCTTGATTCCTGAGTGACTACAATGAGCATAACACTTCTGTTGAATGACAGTAGACTTGTAGCAGAGGTAAGAAATAAACCTTTGTTGTCTTAGCCACTTTGATCTGGAGGTTGTTTATTACTGAAGCAATGTTTCAGGCTATCCTGGCTTATATTGTAGTAGAATAACACGATCAGGTTTATATTTTAAAGGTAATTGATGGCAATATGGAAGATGGCTTAAAGGTAGGAGAGGAAGTTAATTACTGACAAGGAAGCCAATAGGGAGATATTGAAATAATTCTGGGATAGAAATGATAAAGGCCTAAAATTAGAACAGGAGAGGTAAAGAGAATGAGTTATACATAAAAAAATATTTAGAGAGCAATAGCAACGAGAATGTGGTGACTAACAAAATACGGTTTTATACTTACCTGGCAGGAGAGACACCATGATCACGAAGGTGGTTTTCCTGGGGCAAGGCTTATCCATTGCACTCCGATGTGCTGACCCCTGCGATTTCCCCAAATGTGGGATATCTGACTGCATAATCTGTGGGAGTGGGGGACTGTGTTCGTGCTCTTCCCCTATCAGAAATACATGTACACATATATGGTTTATTAATGTTTCAGTTTTCTATTCTTATATAACAAATTACCCCAAAACATATCAGCTTAAAACAATATAAGTATGTATTCTCTCACAGTTTTCTGTGGGTCAGGAAGTTTAAGAATGGCTTAGCCAGTGGTTATGGCTCAGGATTTCTTATGAGGGTGCAGTCAAGATGTGGGCCAAGGCTGCCATATCTGAAGGTTTGATTGGGTCATAGGGGTTCCAATCTGTGGCATCTCTGGGCCACACTGGAAGAAGAGTTGTCGTGGGCCACACATTAAATACACAAATACTAATGAAAACTGATGAACAAAAAAAGGTTTTAAGTAAATTTCCAATTTTGTGTTGGGCCACATTCATAGCCATTCTGGCCACAGGATCCACTCCCAAGATGATTCACACACGTGGCTGACAGGTTGATGCTAACTGTTGGCAAGAGCATTCAGTTCCTTCTCACATGGATCTCCCCAAAGGGTTGCTTGAGTGTCTTTATCATATGGCAGCTGGCCCCCAGAGCAAGTGACATAAAAAAATAAGGTGAGACAGCACTTTCTCTTATGACCTGACTTGGAAGTCACACACCATCACTTCTAGCATATTCCCTAGTCACATAGGCCTATCATGATACATTGTCAGAGGGATCATAAAAAATTGCAAATTTTAGAAGGTGAGGATAATTGGGGGCATCTTGGAACCAGACTACCACAATGAACAAGATGGAAGCACAGAAGCTAACTGAGATTTCTAGTTTGAGTGATAGGATCCAATTATGGGATTGAGGAAGATGCAAAACACAAGAGAAAAATAATCAGATTGGGAGGGGAGAGATTAGTTCAGTTTTGGACCTGTCATTTGGAAGAACCTAAAAGGCATACAAAAGTGAAAAGCCTAATCATCATTTGAAAAGAGGAAGTTCTGCCCAGGCTGGTGTGGTTCAGTGGACAGAGTGCCAGCCTGTGAAGCAAAGTGTCACTGGTTCAATTCCCAGTCAGGGCACATGCCTGGGTTGTAGGCCAGGTCCCCAATAGGGGGCGTGTGAGAGGCAACTGATCCATGAATCTCACACACTGATGTTTCTCTCCCTCTCTTTCTCCCTCCCTTCCCCTCTGTCTCAAAATAAATAAATAAAATCTTTTTTTAAAAAAAGAAAGAAAGAAAAGAAGTTCCCAAGAGAAATCAGAGTTGAGGATGTCAGAATCAATATATCTAAGTGGAGGAGGAAGCCAAGGCAGAAAACAATATGGCCCAGGGAGGGTGTACAGAAAGAAAAGGCAAGAAACACAAAATCAGGAACAAAACCTTACTGAGAGAGTCCTTTATTTAAGGAATTGGGTGTAGGAGGAAAAGTCAGCAAATGACACAGGGAAGAAAAAATCAGGGAAGTGAGCAGAGCTTAAGAGCTGTGTAGGCAGCGAGGGCAGTGGAGGGGAGGGGTCAATGAGTTTCAGCAGCAGTGCCGAGTGACACAAGCAGTCAAGTAATAGGAAACGGAGGCCCGCCCCCCCAGATTTCACAGTTCAGATGGGCGGCCATCGGGTAAAAGGTCTCAGCAGAGTTGGGGTGTGGAGCTTGCCTAAATGCATGACTTCGCCCATTAGATTAAACCATTCCTGTCATGCAATGGAGGTGGTTTCCCCTCATAACGGGCGGACCCATTACCTAAGAACTAATATGTACAGTAGTGAAAGATTCCTTTTATCAGAGGTCTGTCATGCTCTGTCTATTGGCAGTGGAGAATACATGAATGGGTCAAACAAAGCACTATGTCCTCTGCCCAAACAACCACGTCTTCAAGAAAAGCTTCAGGTGTTGATAACCTTCTTGGGGCAACCAGGAAGCTAATCTACAGGCTGCAGCTGTAGGGTAGAAAGGTAGTTCTAAGGTAGGCATTTTGTTCACTAAAAGATCCCCAACACCTTACAAGTGCCTGGCACATAATAGATGCTCAAAAAACATTAGTCAAATAAATCAAATTGGGATTTAATCCTAAGGTCAGAAAATACTCAAATGGCAATACTATTTTTAGCCAAATAAGAAAAAACTCCAGTGACTTACCAGAAACTAAAAGCAGAAACATCGTGATCATTGCTATATTTGAAGTCATTACCTTTGGTTTTGAAGACAATGCATCACAGCATCCCTGAAATCTTTGTCTAGGATAAATCCCATCCCAACAGTATGCTTGGGGGCCAATAACAGGAGGTAACATAGGAAACTAAAACGTATTACCATTCAAAATTAATGGCTTTGGCCATATATTGTCATTATTTACTGAGCCTTCCTCAGTCTTAGACATCCTGCCAGGAAATTATGGAAATAAATTCAGTCAAAAAGCAAGAAAGGGCCCTGCTAGGAGGGTCCAGCTCCACTAACCCATTCATTCATTCATTCATTCATTCATTCACATATTCGTCATTCAGGAAACTTTCACTGAGTGAATACTATGTGCCAGACACTGCTGGGCCAAAATCTTTTCTGGAATAAATAGTGTTGGTTTTGTTCCAGTGATGGCAGTTATTATTTTATTCCTGTCACCACCAACTTCATCATTATTCATATAATGTTGGAGGCGTATGAAGGCCACCGTGGGAACCTAAGGAAAGTCACCTAGAGGTCTGCTGACTCATTTTTCCTCCCATGAGGAGCGATGATGACATTTACTCAGCAGTCTCACCTGCACCTCCTGCGAGTCATTTTATTCTAAGAAGTGATCTATCTAGGGCCATAGATCTAAGTTACCAATGTGTGGGGGTGAGGGAGACCATTTGGGCTTCTTTTAGAGAGAAAACTCCATTCCCCTATTCTGGCAATACATTCCCAGTTATAATTTAATCCTCAGAATCTTATAAGAACCTTAGGATGAGAGTGGATAAATGAACAGCTGCAGTACATTAAATCCTTATTTCCATTCTAAGAGCTTGATCTGGCTGGTTATCAGTTTTTAGCTTTTCACTTCATCTGTAGAAGCAAACCATGATACAGCAGGAACTGCTTAGGAGCTAACAAGATAGCACCATGATTGCGTGCATTTAGAAATGGTCCATCGATGACACAGGAGAAATCAGAGGGTTAAACTTCTGCAACATTTTTTAAAGACCTTCAATAAGGCCAGATACCTTGAAATATAAATGAGGGGAAAAGAAGGCTGTGCCCATGCTAAAATTCTGGCAAAGAAAAAAATGGAAAGCTATCTTTGACCCCATCAAACAACCCCTTCCGCCTTAACCCCAGCAAGAACTCCCTATATCTTCTTGGAATCTTAACTTCCTTCCAAATATCCATAGGACTTCCCTTCATTCCCCGGGTAGGCCTGGTGTCACGAAGAGTTCTTAACATGATGGATGCTTTGGTTTCCTTAGGCTGCGATAACTAATCGCTACAGACTGGATGGCTTAAAACAACTGAAATTTCTTTCCTCATAGTCCTAAACATTAGAGGAATGAGATGGTGGTGTTGGCAGGGCCACACTCTCTCTGAGGCTCTGGGAAGAATCCTCCCCTGCCTCGTCCAGCTTCTGTGATTGCTGACAATCTGCAGCATTCCTTAGCTTGTGGCTGCATCACTCAGGTTTCTGCCTGTTCCTCACATGTTGTCCTCCTCTATGTGTGTCTCTGTGTCCAAATCTCCATCTCCTTATAAGGACGTGGAGATTAGATTTAGGACCCATTCTAATCCAGTAGGACCTCATCTTAACCTGGTTGCATCTGCAAAGACCCAATTCCAGATAAGGTCACATTTGCAAGGGCCAGGGGGTTAGGACGTCAACCTAACCTTTTGGAATGCACAGTTCAACACACAAAAATGCCCAAACTCTGAGTCTTCTAATGCTGGAAAATTCCACACCATAAACATGAGCCAGCCCTTGGGATCGCTGGGCCTCCTATGTGAAACTGGAATAATTCCCGTTTTCCTCAAAAGTTTGCTGCAAGTTACAATGAAAAATTTCCTTCTTTCTCTCCCCCTTCTTTCCTTCACTCCTTCCTTCCCTTTCAGAATCCTCGTGAGTACTTTCTGCGAGGACCCAGTGTCAGTGCTACGAAGGATAGAAAGATGAAGTGAGATTCTCACATTCATAAGATTTAGACTTTGTAGGAAGATTCAACTGTCCATAAAAATCGTAATATATGGCAAAAGGTGGTAATTTCCAGGAGAGTCCCAGACACAGTGACACAAAAATACAGACAACATTGATCAATTCCTGCCGGGAAGGGTCACGCAAGGCATCTGAGCTTGATCTTGAAGAATATCTGGGATTTGGATTTTCAGAGATTAGAAGAAGAGTTCTCGGTTGAGCTGGGTGAGCAAAGGCACAGCGGCAGGGGAGCACAGCATGTTTGTGAGTTTCTCAGTGTCTCCAGGCCCCTCCCAGGTCACTGCCACAAATGCATTTCAGAAGATTTACTAGGAAAGAGATTAGAAGCAAAAGCGCCAAAAAGGTAGCCAACTGTGACTGTCTCTGGGAGGTGCAATTTTCCTTTGTGCTCTTATTTTCTTTCAGATTTTCTTCAATGCTCATGAATTATTTATAATTAGGAAAAATAATTTTTCCCATTTTTCAAGAGTTTCAAATTGCCAGGCACAAAAAACAGAGAGAGAGAGAGAGAAATCACATCTTTCCAGATACAGAATTCTAACAGAGTGAGACGACTTTGATCATGCCAATCATGACCCGGAGGGAGACAGGCCCTGATCCGCGGGCTCCTGCAGCGCTGTCTGTACCGGCTTGGCAGTCGGGGCTGGAACTGGAGCAAAGCTGCAATTTTTCCTTTAGGTAAGCAATGTCTGCCCTCTGCTGGTGACTCAAAAGCTACCAAAGGCAAGAGTTCTTTCCCATCTTCATACGACAACATGACGAAAAGTAATGTGAAATCATCATTCTGATCTTAAAGGCATGTGTATTGCAACTTTGACCAGGTCCTCAATTTCTTTAAGTGTGCCCCCCGCCATTAGAGAGAAATGCCCATTTGTTCACTGTCCCTTTGGGGCCAGTAGCACAACCCATCCTCAGGCTGCGATGTCCCAATCAAAGGAGCTCATTCAGTTGGGAGAAGGGCAGGTTTGGTTTGGGAGCCGGGCATGATACCTCCCAGTGTGAGGGGAGCAGTGAGTGGTTTGCACAAAGTGACATGCAGAGGCACAAACACTGGAAGGCGTCAACTGGTCTAACCTAAGAGGTTTGGTGGGGGTGTTTTCTGAATGAGGCTGGCTTGAGACTCTTAGATGAGTTTCTCACCTCATCCCTATGAACTTTCAGGACTGGCTGAGCTCTGGTTATGAGAGTGCTCTGCAGCTTCATTGTAGGATATTTATTTAGCAGCCTCACCTCTACTCTCTCACTGCCACACCACTTTCCCACACGTTGTGACAACCCAGAGTATCTCTAGGCATTACTAAACATCCTCCCCACCCCAGGAGAGAGGACAAATCACCCCCTGCTGAGAAACACTGCTTTAGACCCAGCTGCTTGTCCTTCTTAAACTTGGCTGCGTTTCCAAGCCTTCAGTCACACTGTGTGCAAATAAGCAGGGGCGGCGGACCAAACGCCAGGAGACTCTGGAGTCACCCTGGGCCAAGCCCCTTACCTCCTGGGGCTCGGTCTCATCAACTGTAAGATATGGTTGTCACAACTTTCATCTTGCTGGACTGCTCTGTTTGCTTAGTCCACAAAACTCACTCAGCACCTGTCATATGCGGTGAGGGCCGCTTGCGGAATGAACAAGTCAGAACGTGAAACTCCTGTGAAGAGCGTGACGTAGGGATCAGGTGTGCTACTTCAGTAGAACGAATGACGGACCTTTGGAAGGCAGAACTTTGGGGAAAACTGGATTCGGGCCCACAACTGTATGCACATTTCTGAAACCCTGAAAGCTTTTTCTTCTTTTTGGTTTTTTTTTTTTAACGATTTGTCACCAAAATTTCTTTGGTGGCAAAGAGATTTTGGTCTCCTGATGTGAATGAGGCTACTCACAGTCTTCACTGGTTTACTGAGCGTGAATATTTGTCTTTTTCTGCATGATACTACTGTGTTTAGTCAAGGGGTGCTTCCCCAGCTGTACTCAGGGTATTAAATTGTATAGAACATGTGTACTTTCTTACCTTTCTAAAAGGCAAACAATCTAAAGGCCAAAACGCACATGGCCCCAAGGATTGTGCAAAGGGACTGTGGACCAGTACATACAAATTAGCAGGGTAATGAGCAACACAGGAGCTAACATTTTCACGAAGTAGAAGTTCTTAATTCTCATTTGCACCTGGCACCATGCCAGGCAAACTCTAAACTTATAGTATGAGATCGGTGGGGAAAGAAGGGTGTGTGAGTTGGCAGGTAGGGCATGTGAATTTTGTCACATGATCAGCGTAAGTAGCCCTTGTCCAAAGACCAAAGACAATCGCACTCCACTGGCAGGGATCAAGTTCAGCTCATCAAGTTCGCCCCCTCTGTTCTTACACTTTCTTCATGCCCGTTCAACCAGCAACCTTAGACGGAGATGAATATCTGCACCTTTGGGTCAGGCTCTCCTCTGAGTGTGAGATCGGCCGGGGCAATGGAAGGGGGTGCTTTTATCCTGTGGATCAATGTGCAGAAGGTTTTATAGGAGACATGGATAATCTCTCAGAAAATAAGAAGAGAGATTTCTGGTAAGTTCAAGTTTCACAAACGCTCAATCAGTTTTTACTTAAAAGGATTTTAGTTTAAACCAGAACTTGATATCTCATTGTCACCAACTTCAATTTCTCCACCTTCAAAGGACTCATTGCCTCCTTGACTGGTTTCTTTACTCCCGTTTATTATTTGAAAGTACTTCAGGGGAGCGGGGTGTACTCACAACACAACTACAGATGATGTATTATAGAAGTGTACACTTGAAACCCATATATTTTATCAACTAACGTCACCCAATAAATGCAATAAAATATTTTGAAAAGAAATGAGAAGAGAATAAAATGATTATTGTTGTTTGAAACAAAATAATTATAATAATTTATTTGTAAATATATGTTGAATCTGTATTATGTGCCAAATGGAGGTGAGAATATGCACATGAACGAAACACTATCGGTCCTTGCTTTGGAAAAGTCACGGTCCAAGAAGAGGGACCTTTGGACAACTGTCTGACCCCAAACACTATGGAAATGAATGCTATTTTTCATTTTCCCTAAGTTTGTGGACTAAAGAAGGGTCAGCAAGCTAGGGCCTGAAGGTCAGCTGCACATTATTATAAATAAAGTTTTAATAGAACACAGCCACACACATTGGTTTATGTAATGTGTGTGGCTGGTTTTGCACTACAAAGGCAAGGTTGAGTTTGCTCTGAGTATGCAACAGAGACTGTATGACTTGCAAAGCCTAAAATATTTACTGTAGCCCTTAAAGAAAAAGTTTCCAGACCCCTGGATTTAAGGATAGGGTTATGGTGGGGAAAGCTATGAAAGGAGACTGAAGGAAAGAAATTGTTGACTGTCAAGTCCCTGAAAAAAACAGCAAAATGTCAGTGTATCAGTTAGCATTTGGTTCAGATGAAGGTAGCAGGAAACCCAATTATGGGCTTAAACAAAATTAAGGTTTCATTCCTCCTACATAAAAAAAAAGTCAAGAGGTTAACCTGCTAACTCCAAGGTCATCTGAGACCTAGCTTCCTATATCTTTCTTTTCCCCATTATTCTTAGCAGATTTTCTTCCTCTACGTTGTCTCGTGATGAAATATAGCTGCTGGAGCTCCAGCAATTACATCTGTGTCCCAAATAATCAGAGAAAGGGAAGAACAAAAGAATCTACATTCTAGCTGAGTCTATTCCCTTTAAGAAAATGACCCAGAATCCTCACTTTATAGGTCCATTTCCAACTCTTTGGCCACCCCTTGCTATAAGAAAGATGGAAATGTAGGCTTCCACAACACCTGTCACATATACCCTTCACACTTTCCCCTACTGAACGACAAACAGCTATATAGGTGCTAATACCCTGGTTGCTAGCATGAGACAACCTCTTACTGAGCTCCAAAATGGACATTCTAAACAATGCTCACAGTAGAAATAGAAAAATCCCTTCCTCCACCTTGTTGTTGATATCTTTGCTCATTTCCCAAGTATTTGTAGATTCTCTACTGTGTGCTCAATACTGTGCTTGCCACTGAAACCTTTTGTTTCTCATTTTCTTTCTTTTTATTGCTATATCAGCAGTTTTCTTTATTATTTCAGGAAACAGTAGCTTAGACAAAACCTCATAAGGTAACAACTAAACCAAGAAATTATTCTATGATTAATAAATGTGAGTTTATGTTCCTTATGTGGTATACATGTGTAACTGTTATCAACTGGTATATATCTTTGAACAGTATGTCCAAATTGTATGGGTTAAAGTAGTCTTTTGTTATTGTTAATGTAAAGGGAATTTAAGACTTATAAAAGCATTTCTGCATTGTAATTATTTGCTTATGTTTCTCGCCCCCCCTCCCACTAGACTATCCATTCCTTAAGAAGTTCTTTGTATTTGCTAACTACAGGTGCTTAATACATGTTTGATGAGGGAATGAAAGAATGATCTTCCATACTTCCAGTTGAGGGTCCTCTGCCTTTACAACTGAGCTCAGTGGCTGTTTCCTTTTCTCTGGAGACAGACGACAAAGATGCAGATAATACTTACATATGTGCTGGACTTAACAACTTTCCAAGTGCTTAATTTTAAAATTAAATTAAATTAATCCAAAAGTACACCGTGACCACAAAGCAGCAGAAAGTGTCCCTTTTACACTAAATAAAGTTATCTCCTTCCTTCTAATTGGCCCCCTAAACACTGGTCTTGAACTGCAGGGTCTGAAAGTGTGCATTTCAGATGCTAGGAGAAGCATCAGTAACCCTCTTCACCTGAATACAAAAACAAGAGAGAATTTAAACAGTGCCAAAGGGAATCCAGGTTAGGACTTAGTAAAGTTTTGCTGAACACAAACTATGTGCATCAGTAAAGTGCTTTCCTAAAAGAGGTACAGAATCACCACAATAAATGGCAAACACTGTGGTTCCAAAATTACTCCACTCATGCAGGGAGTTTGGGTTCCATTATCCTGGCGGTGAAAAAACCTTCAGGAAAAATATTTCGCCACCAGGGGGTGCTCTACTAAAATCCAAAGGCACTTCTTCAGCGAGCTCACTATAAAGCACTCAGATATTGAGACCTAACATGGGCCAGTCTCAAAGTTCTGGTACTTGTTTTCCCAGCCAATTCTGCATAAACTGTCCTCCATGGAAAAGCACTGTACCTTCAGCTCTACACTTGACACCTGGAGACCATTTCCTAGAGAGTCACGTGGGATCAACATTGCCTTAGACTGGAGCTCCAGGTCAGCTACAACCTGATACCTTCGCACTGGTGGGGCTGTCCAACTCCTTCGCATGACAGAGATTTACATGTGATTAGTTTATGTTTTCCGCTTTTCTTAAGTACACTGATGATGAATAAACGAGAACAATATGAGGACATATGAGGCTGTCACATTTAATTTAGCAATAAATTAAGATTAAGAGATCTGTTTGTCACTTAGAAACATCAAGATTAATCCTTTTAATTACTATCTGGATTTCTTATAAATTATTTGATTTCTTTAATCCCCATTCACTTTCATCCAAAAACCCTCAAATTTCCCTAATTTGACACACCGGATAATCACCTTAAAAGACAAAATATAAAGGAACTTAGCACTGGATCCACTCTGGTGGCAGAAAAATGGGTGGAGGGGAACCTACCCTCCAATCCAAATTAGCCACCAACCTGCAGGACCCTGGGCAAGTCACTAGGTGTTCCTCAACCTCATCCTCTTCCTTTGTAAAGTGAGAGAGGGCTGGACAGCAGAGGATTTTACTCCTTATTTTTAAGCAAATCCCTTCTCCTATAATGGAAGAGGAATATTCTATCAATGTTCTAGCTCTAGGGAGATGGCGAAGGTGTTTCACTCAGTTTCACCTGGTACAGGAAGTGTCCCCGACCACTCTGCACCACCTCTCCAGGCCTCCAGACCACATCCCACACCAGTCACGGGGTGGGACTCCTACATGGGGACAGATGTTCCGAAGCACGTGGTCCGCACGGAGTAAAAGTTGTGGGGCCTGTCACAAGGGTATGCAGTTACAGCTTTCAGCATCCAAGTAGTGGAGAAAGTGAAAGTGGAGAAAGTTATATTTCATATAACAAGGAAACTGAGTCATGGGTAAGCCAGCCCCACTGTGGCTGCTCAAGGACCAGGCTCCGTCTCCATTCCTGCTCTGCCATCCTTAACAAGGGGTCACATAGTGTCCGGAAAGTCTCTGGGGCATTATGTCTCTATGTCAAACAGGAAAAAGAGGGAAAGGAGAAGATGGCAAAAAGTCCATGCCAGCTGAGTCTGTCTCTTTTGATAAGAAAAACAGTAACTTTCCTGGGAGCCAATCCAATCTAAGATGGAAGGTTTTCATCCCCACTTCACTGACCAGAACTGCCCACGTGACCTTGAAAGAGAGCTATGAGTTTTTTGATGGGCACACTGCCATCCTGAACCAGATGTGAGGTACAATAGCAAGAGAAAAGGGGCCAATGGAAATTGAGTAGGCTACTAGCTGCATGTGCCATAAGACTGAGACAGTGTCGGGACACAAATGGAGGTCCTCTAGCTAGTCACTGCAGATGGCCCGTGTAAGAGGGAGTCCTCACCAGACATCAAGAAATCCATTATCGAAGCTCCTCCTGTGGCCGATGCAGGGCTCACTCCAATGGAGTCGTGGCCTCCTTTGACATCCAACATAGGTGCATCACGCATCCGTGGCTTACGTGCCAAGGGAGCCTGGTGACCTCTAGATGCTGCCTCTGCGCCTGTCAGAGCCTGCTCCTCCACCCACGGCCTCTGACCTCCCTCCCTGCGCACTGTCTCCCAGCATTCCCCTTCTCCCAGCTCTGGGAGTCCTTCCTAAGGCAGGAGACTTTGCCTTTCTGCATTTCCCAAATCTCTACACATGGAAATCTGCCCTTTGTTGAAGCCTAGAGGGTTTTTTTGTTTTGTTCTGGATTTTTTTTTTAATTTACAACCAAAGAATGCTCTCCTTTCTTTTGTCTCTCTTTTTCTCTGAGTGGTCTTGCCCTTACGGCAGTGAACACAGAATGCCGTGCTCAGTGCCTAGGTCAAGGACCCAGGGGTGTGAGGAAATGCCAGAAACAAAACAATTTAGATTTTAAAATATCATCCTTCTGCGTTTCATGTGAAATCTTACCCAGAAACACAAAGGCAAAACAGAAAAAGTGAGAGCCAACTCGGTTAAAGGGCGGAGGGGATGGGAGGACCCCAGGGCCCTCTCCCTTGCAGCCAGAGAGAAGCTGGCCAAGGAAAGTTTGAAAATTCACTCATTTGGAAAATCTCTATATGGTCTCTTCCAGCTTGAAAGTTCTGTGATTCAAAAAGGAGCAAACTTTTAGTCTATTTTTCCAAAACTTGAGAATAGTCCCACAAAATGAGTGTGGCAGATGAAATAAACGATGATTAATGTGGGTGTGTTCCCAGGCTTTGCTGGATGCTGACTCTCCTCCTTGGTCCGCTGCAGACTTTTCCGCTTCACCATGCTCCAACAGCAGGCTTTCGTGATAGGGAATAAACACGGAAGGATGAGAAACAAGAAGAGGCACCAGGTCAACAAAAGCGAAACGCTTGGGAGGCGCTCAAACAACACTTGCCTCTCCTGTCTATAGGAACACAATACTCCATTCATCTGTGCACGAACAGATGAATGGAGACATAAATCGTGGTATATACACACAGGAGAATATTATTCAGCCATCAAAAAGAACAAGGTACTGACACATGCTGAATGAACCTCAAAGACATTGTACTATTGGAAAGAAACCAGACACAAAAGGCCACATATTGTATGGTTCCATTTAGAGTCAGTGTCCAGAATAGGTGGACCCACAGAGGCATAAAGCAGGTGGATGGTTGCCAAGGGCTGGGGAAGAGAAGAATAGGAAGCGACAGCTTAATGGGTAACAGGGTTTTGGGGGGTTTTTTTGGAAGGATGAAAGGTTTTGAAACTAGATAGGGGTAGTGGTTGCACAGGATTGTAAATATACTAAATACCACTAAATCATTCACTTTTAAATGGTTAATTTTATGTTTTGTGAACTTCACCTTAATTTTTTTAAATAAGAGAAGAGGAGAAAGAGAAGCACCCGGGCACGGGGTCGAGGGAATGTTTGGAGGCAGTGGCTGAGGAAAGGACCGTGGTTACAGGGCAAAGGACAGGGAAGAAGCCTGCTGGCGATTTTGTACCCCTTCCCCATTCCCGAAATCCAAGTGGAGGACTCCAGCACCGTCACAGTTAAGTGCACAAGCTCTGGAACTAGACTACCTCGTTTAAAATCCCAGTCCTATTACACTGTGACCTTGGGCAAGTTACTTAACCTATTTCTTCATTTGGAACATGGAGATAATAAGATGTAATTCGTAGGAGCTGCTAAAAGGGTAAATAAATTAATCCACATAAAGCTCTTGAAAGTGTGGGTCATCACCAGCCCTCCTGTTACCTGATGTTCTTCATCTTTTTTGTCTCCTGGATCTTCCTCTTTGACCAAACCATTCTGGAACTGGGCCATGTTACTTGTGCTAAGTAAATCAATGTTTCCTTATTCTATGATATTTTAAAAAACACAAATGTTGAGACAATTACAAGTAATGTCACCTACAAGCAAAGCTTTTTAGCCTCCTTGGGCTAATGTAACAAAGTAGGCGGCCGAGAATAAGAGAAATTTATTCTCTCTGTGCTCTGGAGGATGGAAGCCAGGAATCAAGGTGTTGGCCGGGCTGCACTCCCGCCGAAGGTTCCGGGGAAGGATCCTTCCTTGCTGCCTCCGGCTTTAGCAGCCCCAGGCATTCCTGGGCTGGTGGTAGCATAACTCCAATTTCTGCCTCCATCTTCACAGGATCGTCTTCCTGTGCATCTTCAGGTCATCTTCCCCCATGAATATCTGTATCCAGATTTCCCTCTTCTCACAAGAACACCAGTCATATTTGATTAGGGGCCCAGCGTACACCAGAATGACCTCATTCACTAATTTCATCTGCAATGCCCTATTTCCAAATAAGGTCATGCTGAGGTTCTGGGGTTAGAACTACAAATATTTTGGGAGGTGACACAATTCAACTCCTAGCACCCACCAATCTCCATAGCTCTCTAATGTACTCACAAACTCTACCGCCACCTCTCCGGTTCTTCCCCAGCCTACCTGCTGCTGGAACGACCTTGAGGGAGCAAAAAGCGTTCCTTCTGCAGACGCATCTCTCATGCAATGCACGAAACTGAACACGCGCCATTAGTGATTGGTCACGTTTGGTTTCCTCTGCTAGTCTGTGAATTCCCAAGGGTAGCGAGTACACCACATTCAACTTCAAAGATTAGTAGAATACCTAATACAAGCAATGGAGACTTCAACAGAGAGAAGAGGGGAAGAAAGTGCGGGAGGAAAGTAAAACTCAAATGTCTACTGGCTCAGCAGCCCCCACCCGTGAGTGACACCTGGCCCTCAGCTCTCCATTTCCATTTGTCCATACTTTTTTCTCTCTCCTGGGCCCCCATCTTTGCCTCTGTAGAGACTGCTCTGTACTGCCAGTAGCCACTCCGGCCCCTGAACGCAGCTGGCAATTGCCTAGAACTCCCAAGTGAACTCCCTCTGACCACTGCAACCAACTCTGTGATGGCCCTGGAGTCACAGGTCTCCCCCTTACAAGGCCATGACCTAGAGGACACAAGCCCCTCCACTGATTTCCGACAGCTCAGCCTAATGCCCACACACACAGTAGGAGCTAAGACTTACTGAGCTCATACCATATGCCGGGCACTGTACTATTCTCCTCATATGGATCAGCTCATTGGCACCACACAGTAGTCCAATATGGCAGAAACTGCTGTCATCGCTGCTACACAGATGACAAAACTGAGACCTAGAGGAGTTAAATAACGTGGCCAAGGTAACAGCTAGTGAGTGTGGGAACCAGGATTTGAATCCGGGCAACCTAATAGCTAAGACAAAACTATCCAAAATGTGGAAATAGGCAAAAGGATGGCTCCTCACCTTTTCAAAGTCATACTGGAACATGACAGACCCACTCCAGAAATATCCTATTCTTTAGGAAGTGCGCCCTAATGACTCAATCTTAACAATTGATTAGGATGGTCTACATTTCTGCAAGGGTAGATGTTAACCTGTAGAAAGCCGAAAGTGATTCAAATGATTCTTGATCTATAGCGATGCAAATGAGTTTCTCTTTGGTGAGAAAGATAGACCCAAAGGCTACAGTTCTGTTGCTCTAGGAGACTGGCCGGTTTTGTGCCTAAGCGATCTCATTCCCACACACTCCTTCAGTGCCCAGCTGTGCTCCTTTGAACCAGGTCTACCACCCAGTCAGCTCCTCATTGATGATGGAAGTAAATCTGTGACACATGCCCATTCTATGCTTGTATGAGAGTTATATTTTAGTGTTCTGAAATTTTTATTTGGCACACATGCTTAACCACTATACTAGAATGAGAGAAAGTTGAATTAAAAAACATGCTGATTATGTTTAAGAAGGGAGTGAAACCCGTGACTGGAACTCACCAGTCCCTGGAAGAGTAATGAGTAAATTAGTGCAAAGAATATTAGACAGATATATATATATAATATATTATATAGATAGATAATCATATATCCTATTATAATATATGTATTATGTCCCCACAAAATACTGAGTATAGCACAGAACAGCAGAAGCTGCTCTGGGAGAATCCTGCCTGGTGGTTTCTTTGGGAATTTGGTGGCAATGAGACAGAATTTTGAGACTAAGACTGGGACTTACCAAAGAGCCAGACATGCCCCAGGAGAGTGAACCGTGTCACTCAAAGTGTGTGTTAAAAGACGAAATTCAACTGAGTAAATTTTAAAGTGCCTACTGGCTTTGTTCCGTGATTCATGAAATGGGCAGCACCCCATCTAGCAGACAGAAAGGAGCTCCCAGGAGCTGTACAAAACGAAAGACTTTCATAGGCAGAAGGGAGCAGAAACAAGGAAGTTCTACCAAATGAAGAAAGTAGGGTGGTTGTTTCAAGGTCACTTTCCTTAGAGGATGGCGGAGCTCTGTCAGGTGGGTGACCTAACCAGTTAGTGCTGCTAGGGCAATTCCTGACTGACTGGTTTAAGATTCCATTTCTGGAGACCTGCAACTATAATTAAGTTGTCTCAGTTTGGTGACAGGGGGCTTAGCATAATCTACTTTATTTTTGGCCTGTTGTCTTCTTTTTAACAGGTGTGACCCCCTGAGGATTCTTAAATGGAAAAGCAATTCACACCTCTACCAAGGGCTTGATTCAGTGCAAACCAAGTACTCCCATTCAAGACTGCTCATAGAAGTTAATAAATGAAGCAACTACAAATAAGAGATTATTGTTTGGAATATAGAAGATGCTTAATAAATATTGAATGAGTTGAAAAATTGTCCCCCAACTCAGAGAAATCACTTCTGCAGAAAATGTGAACAAGTTGAACCAATTCAGAGTTATTAAAGTTATTTTCTTTATCAGAGGAAAGATTATGACAAGGTACTTAGTTCCAACTCACTGCTAATAACTTGCTAATGGTGCCAATGGAGTTCTTAATTATACGGGAAAGACTATGAATGGCCTATTTTTCAAGTGGTTGAAAATGGAGACATACATTAAAAACCCATTGCATTCTTCTGTACTTCTTTTCTAAGGGTGGTTTGGGTGTTTGCGGTTTCTACTTGTGGAAGGGTACCATCAGTACACCACTGGATACGGGACATGTCAGGCAGTATTAAGTGATGACCATATAAAATATTGGTAGAAAGTAATACTGAATGTCAACACTAATTGAAAAATAATAAATACTAGTCCTGACTCAGTGGATTGAGTGCCGGCCTGTGAATCAAAAGGTTGCTGGTTCGATTCCCAGTCAAGGCACATGCCTGAGTTGCGGGCCAGGTCCCCATTTGGGGGCGTGTGAGAGGCAAGCACACATTGATGTTCTCCCTCTCCTTCTCTTTCTCCCTCCCTTCCCTTCTCTCTAAAAATAAATAAATAAAATCTAAAAAATAATAATAAATAATAAATAAAGTATTGGTGGGCTTCCTGAAGGAGCCCCTTGTTAGGCAACACAGGGATTCATTGGAGGCACTCTTCTAGCCAGTACGAACACAGCAATGAACTAACTGCACAAGATGTCTTGCCGTCTTGGAGTCTAGATGCTAGAGGGGGGAGCAGACAGGAAAAAATGAAAAAGAAATGCACTCAGTAAGATAGATTATGACACTATGGAGAAAAGTAACACAGGGGCAGGAAAGAGGAAATTCAGGTGGAATGGGGGGTGGGGCCAGCTTGCAATTTAAAATAGGACAGTCAAGGAAGGCCTCACTGAAAAAAGACTTTAAGGATGTGAGAGAGCAAAGGATATGGATATCTGGGGAAAGAGCATTCTAGGATGAAAAAATAGACAAGGACAATGTCATGAGGCAGGAGCATGCCTGGTGTGTTTAAGGGACATTAAAGAAGTCATAGGGAAAATGGAGCAAGGGGGGAAAGTGGTGGAGATGGGGATCCAGTAGGGTTTGGGGTGGAGAACTGATAGGATCCACTGACGTCTTCCCAGGACCAGCCTGGCTGCCGGTTAAGAATAGATTGGCGAGAGCCCAGCGCGGAGCAGGAGGATGGGTTAAGGAGCTGTTGCCTTACTGGAACGAAGCCACCCTTCCCAACAGCCCCCTCCATAGGTCAGGCCACTTGAAATGTGTCCAGCCTGCTCTTTCAACATGATCTTGCAGAAATAAGATTTAATCTCTGCTCTGTAAGTAAACCAAAAAAGAGAAAAGAAAAAAATGGAGCTGGTCATGAGGTATCTCGTTTCCCAGGAAAGAAGAAAAACATAAAATTGCCATTTGCATTTTTGACAGTTAAAGAAATTGAGTAGATTTAAGTTGCCTTAGGAAGAAAAGAAGCTAATGTTGAGGAGTTAAAAATAACAATGCGATACAGCGTGTGCTGGAATAATTAGCCGTGAAAAGGGGTTGCCCAGTGATCTCATTATGTTTCCTCAGATGACTTTCCCAAGCGGTGGCAGGAAGCCACTGGATGGCCAGGCACAATGGTCTGGTTTTAAAAACCCATAATTTAATGTTGAAATAAACGGCAGAACCCAAAAACCTTGAGATCAATTAGATGATCATTAAGGAAAATGACAAGCTTTAGTGTCCTATAAATAGGTCCCTTGAGATGTACTATCACACTGTCCTGCACTTTAAATCAAGACCCTGAGCTGCCGGTACCCTTGGACACCTGCCAAATACATGTGGGCAGAGGTTTATGTACGTTTAAATCGTGCAGCACCACCCAGTTCCCATGCAGAAGGTCGGTAAAGTCACTCTAAACTGCACTTAGGGACACCAAGATCCGCTGCCTGGAAGGCTCACGCTTTGCTGCAGGTCAGTGCTTTTGGACCATGCCGGCTGACTTTTGCGAACTGAAACAAAAAACCAGTTACTCTCCAAGAACAAAATCTTCAGATGCCTCAAGAGCAGTTTTAATTTAGTTTTAGAATTGTGGGCTGGCTATCTTTCTCCTCTGTTGGTGTCAAATGAATCCAAATCAAAACATTGCCAAGCAATGGAAAGTTACTGAAATCTTCCTTTTCTGACTATTCCCTATTTACAACCATTCTGATCATTTTCTGGCTGGCCACAAACACACTTCTTTTCCAAAGGAATCCCCAGTGGCTCATTTGGAGCTATTTTTCCCACCCCCTTTATTGACCTCCGTTTCTTTATCTCATTCCCTTGGAAGACTGAACCTCAATTCTATAAACACATTAATAATAAAAACTGATTCCAATGGACTGAGGTCATATTGTTGAATTGATTCTCAGATCACATGACTTAACAATTCTTGTTTTCTCTGTAATATGCTTAGAAGGCAGGTGTGTCCAGGCTTCAACCTCCTGGCATCCGCAGTGCCCAAAGGAGAGCTCTCAGGCTGTGCTGTGCTGTTCCCTCTCCTCCATCCGAGCTGATCCCCACTTTGGCCATTGCCTGTGCTCCAGGATTAGCTGTCCTGCCATGTCCCTGCAGCTGGGCTGGGCCCTATCCACTGAGTGGCTGCAAGTAGTTACCAAATAGGGCACTGCTCCCTGCCTGCTGCCATAACTTCATCTTACTCATCATCTCAGAAACCAGCTTCTGCAGAAAAGTGGTTTCCAACTTCAATCAGCACCTCAGTACTGCCCAAGAATTCATTTACAGGTGTCTGCTCATTAATTCAATTTATTTTATTGAGTACCTATTATGTGCAAAGGTGTCGGACCACACACACAGAGTCAATGGTCTATGGATACCTCCATATTCTGTTCCTCCTATGGCTATTTCTAACTTGCACTGCTCTGGAGCCCCCCTCCCCAACACATCCCACATTCCGCTTGGCAGTGGCCCAGCCAGTTTCAGGAAAAGACTCCCTCACATCTACACACAGATCAGCACCTCACCCACCTTTGCCTCCTTCACTCCTGCCTCAGTTAAATTTCCTTAGAGGTCTTGCTCCATCAATTTTCCCTCTATCTTCTCTACCTTCAGTCTCAACCTTGCTAGTGGTTCTTTTCCAACAATATTTTTACATATTCCAGTCTATCCCAAATTAAAAATTCATAAATAAGTGATCTCTCCTCTAAGTCCTTCTCTAGCATCCAACCTATCTCTGTCTCTCTATAGCCAACCTTCTAGAAAGAGAACTCTATCCCTTCTAATTGCACTTTGTCTATCTCTGCAACACTTACCTCACTGGCTCCCAAATGTGAACCTATGTCCTGTGTTCCTTCATATATGATCAAATACATACTGGATGCATCACCAGTTGGATGACCCAAGGCACTTCAAAGTTCATAAGCTTGAAACTAAACTCATCAACTTTCCAAGAGTTTGGATCCCACCTCCACCACATACTGGCAAGTTTAAACCATTTTGTCTTCCAATTTCCTTGTTCATGAGCACCAAGAACTGTGAAGACTCTGAGATGTTACTGTACCTGCAAACCAGCAAGTCTGCCCGCCATGCAAGCCAGTCTACTCTGGTGCTGGTAGACAATAAAAAAACTCCTGGGTCAGACATAAAGGTGTCAGTTTGAACCAAGAACAACAAGGTAAACTAAAGCTTTATTAGGAATTGCAATTTTACAAACACAAATTAGTGTAGAAACTCAACTCTGTTCTAAGCAGGGAAGGAGGTAAAATTCACGAAGACAGAGAAAGAGGGGCTTCCAAAGAGGTTACACAGTTGTTTTCAAAGAGCTGTGATTGGTGCTGGCAAGCAGACTCCACTGCACCATACATGATTGATTGTTTGTGTCTATTTTCAGGTAAAAAAAAACTTATTTTATAATAAGTTCAGTGAGGCAGAGCCAGTTCCAGGAACTATATCAGGATGTAGCCCTTTGGTTTAGCCCAGCTCAAAAGTTGCAGGCTGGATGAAAAAGGTGAAGGGACTAAGCAAAAAAAAATACAAAATACAAAAACAACTCATAGACACAGATAATAGCGTGGTGATTGCCGGAGGGAAGGGGTCGTAGAAGAGACAATGCAGGATAAACCGTGACGGAAGGAGACTTGCTTCCAGTGGTGAACACACAGTACAATATACAGATGATGTACTATAGAATTGCACACCTAAAACCTATATAATTTTATTAACCAGTGTCACTCCAATAAATCTAATTTAAAAAGTAAAAAAAAAATAGAACCCATAATGTATATATTACGTTACATTATGTTACATTATGTTATGTTACAAAAAAACAAGTTTAGTTTCACATGGAGGCAGGGTGACAGCTCAGCTTCCTGGAAGCCCCCCAGCTCCATTTTAGATTTCTCTGTTAATCATATCCGTTCCATTTTTCTCTTTTTCTTTCACAAAGGCCAGTTTATTACTAACAACTGCAGGCGCCAGAGAATCAGCAGGGTTTGTGCTGGTGCCTGGACCCACAGTTTCCACAGAGGACGCCGGTGACACCCGCACGTGAAAGGAGGTCACAGCAGAGGAACCCTGAGTTCAGGGACACTGTCTTTGCCCCAGAGGGAGACAGCACCTCTCCCAAGGCCGTTTGCTACGCGTTTGGTCGAGTGCAGGGGACGCTGCGGCAGCTCACTCCCCAGGCTGTCGGAGTGTTCGGTGAGTTGTGCAAGCCTTCAGAAGAGTATGAGACACGTCGGGAGCTCGAACATCGTTTTATAGCCTGTCTCTCAATAGCTTGCTGGCGAGGGTGTATGCTGTTCATCTCTGTAAGCCTGTGACCAGCACTCTTTGCTACATACAACAGCTGCATGACGTCTGCTAAATAATTTGTTTTAAGACATCTGAAGATCTGGAAATATCACCTGCACTATTTTACATGCCGGGCTATGCTAAATGTTGTGATGGTAGAAACTTAAATACCGACTCACATTAGGTTTAACGAGTAAATTACAATGTTAACACTAATTGAGGAAGACGTGACGTTAACATGGGTTGTGTGAAAAAAGTCACCTAACAGCTTGCTTTAAAAATAGATTTAATAATGTCTAAAGGCTTGTTTTAAAAATTATGTTCCATGGAAAGTAGTATTATCCCTTTAAATAAGTTGTAAGTTATTAGGGGCAACCTCAGACCCAAAAAGAAATGCCTTTACCTTACAGTTCATCTGACCTGTCGCAGAGTAAGACTCCAATGAATTCACAACCAAAAGTCAGTGACCACGGTATGCTGACATGAACTTACCTACCAAATAAAGATTTATCGGTGCTTTCTTTGTGCCAAGCGCTACCCCAGGTAGTGGGGATATTCTGGGCAGAGGAAGAGGCCAGATCCCTCCTGCCCCGCAGGACGCCCTTCAGAAGGGAAGAGGAGCATCGAAAACTCCAATGCGAAGGTGTTGGAGAGATTGAATGAACAACAAATAGCACCCCATTTCCTGGAGCTCCCCAAGTCCTGAACCAGCTATGAAATAATCAGAGGCTAAAATATCACCTTTAAAACTGACAAAGCTGATACAGAGAATCTGGCTGTAGATGTAGGAGTGAGCTTTCAATTCCCACCCAGTCACAGAGGACGCTGGGTCGCCACAGCTGAGTGTCCCCGCACCTCTGGGCCTGACCATTTACATGGGACTGAAAACAATGGGGGGCAAGTGTCCTCTGCAGGCAGGAGATCCTAGACTCAAAGGCAGCAGGAGGGTCTCTGCCACTCACATCCAGTTCCTCCTCAAACTCACCCCACAGATAACCCACTTCCCAATGTAGGGAGGAGAAAGGGGTGAAGCAAAGGCCTCGCATGTTTCAGAAAATGCCTTCTCATGAAAATCAGAAGGGGTGGGGGCAATGCTCCCCTCTAACAATGAGTCAGATATTTTCAGAAACAAGTATGATCTATGGGCATCATAAAATAAGGTTACATAAGAAAGAGTGGTAGGGGAAGAGCCTTCTTTAACTGGGATGATCAGGGAAGGCCTCTCTAAGGAGTGCCACTTGGGTTAGAATCAGCCAACCTGGGAGGAGAGTCTCAGCAAAAGAAACAGCAAGCACAAAGGCTCGGAGAAGGGAATGAACTGGGTGGGACTGAGGACACAAAGGGGGCCCGTGGGCCCAGAGACATGTGGTCGGCTGAATAATGAATAACCCGCACTCCCACGAAGATGTTCACATCCTAATCCCTGAGACCTGTAAATATGTTACCTTAATGGCAAAAAGAACTTTGTGGACGTGATTCATTTCAGGATCTTCAGATGGAGCAATTACCCTAAATTATCAGGCTGGGCCCAATGTAATCACAAGGGTTCTTATAAGAGGGGGCAAGAGCATTAGAGAAGGAGAATGGTGCCCTGGCTGGTGTGGCTCAGTGGATTAAGTGCTGGCCTTTGAACCAAAGGGTTGCTGGTTTGATTCCCAGCCAAGGCACATGCCTGGGTTGCAGGCCAGGTCCCCAGTTGGGGGCATGCGAGAGGCAACCACACATTGATGTTTCTCTCCTCTTTCTCCCTCCTTTCCCTTCTCTCTAAAAATAAATAAATATTTTTTTAAAAAAGAAAGAGAGAGAATGGAAGATTCTGTGTTGCTTTCTTTGAAGATAGAAGAGGGACTCATAAGCCAAGAAATATAGATGCAATGAAATGGATTCTCACCTAGAGCCTCCAGAAAGAACACAGCCCTGTCAACACCTGGATTTTAGAACTTCTGAACTCTCTATCTGTAAGAGGGTAGATTTGTGTTGTTTAGGCCACTAATGTTTGTGACTATTTGTTACAGCAGCAATTACAAACACAAGCAGTGAGAACAAGAGGGGAGTGAGGAGAAATGAGGTCCTAGAGTTTGTTAGGGGCAGGGTTATGTTGGCTCTTGTAGGTCATATTAAAAAGTTTGGCTTTTACTCTGGGGGCTGTTGGAAGTCATGAGAGTGTTTTCAATAGACGAGTGGTACTTACTAACTTTTGCTTCAAAAAGATTACTCTGGCTGCTGTGTAGGGAAAGAGTGGAGGCCAAAAGACTGGTAGGGCAGGTGTCTTGAACCAAGGCGGCAACACTGGAAAGAGTAAAAAGTGGTCAGATTTAGGATCTATTTTAGAGACAAAGATGAGAATACTGACAGATTGACTGTGAATTGCCAGGAAGAAAGAATAATCAAGGAGGACTCCTGAGGTTTTAGCCAGAGCTACCAAATAAAAATGGTGATGATGGTACTTGTAACTCAAGTGAGGAAGGTTTTGTGGAGCCGAGGATGGGCTGGGGGTGATGGGGAAATCAGGGGGTCTATATCTGTCATGCCAAGTTTGCTGTGCCTATTAGATATATCAAAGTGGAGAAGTTCATTCAAAGTGTGGACATACTGGCTTGGCAACCAAGGGAGAGATCAACGCAGGCCATCAAAATTCGAATACCATCAGTTTACAAAGCCATGGACTGCAAGACCCACTTAGCAGGAGGGTGTAGATAGAAAGGAGGAGGAGGGTGACTCCTGAGGCACCCTTACCCTTAAAGGTCAGCTGGAACAGGAGTCATCAGCAAAAAAATGGAGACGCACTGATCGATGAAGAAGGAATACGTTTCCTCTGGTCTCTCACTCCACTTGACTATGGAAAGACAGAGGGAAAAGAAAGACAGAAGTGGGAAAGAAGAGATAAGAATAGCCTGAAATAATTGACAAATTAAGAAATATTGAGTCCTGGCTGGTGTGGCTCAGTGGATTGAATGTGGACTTGAGAATCAAAGCATTGCTGGTTCGATTCCCAGTCAGGGCACATGCCTGGGTTGTAGGCCAGGTCCCCAGTGCAGGGCACACAAGAGGCAACCACACATTAATGTTTCTCTCCGTCTCTTTCTCCCTCCCTTCCTCTCTCTCTAAAAATAAAATAAGTCTTTTAAAAAAAGAAATATTGAGACTGTATCTTCTTCAGATAGGGTCAAGAGTTTCAGAGCCTAGGAGATATAACCTCATAAAAATGGAGAAGAAAAGGGCAACAAGAAAAAAAACCACACGCTAATTTCAGCTCTCACAAAATTTTGCTTGGGCAACTGTACCTGCCAGGCACCATTGTAGTTGTTAATAATACAACAGTAAATAAGGCAGAGCTCCTGGTCTTATCAGTAAAATATAAGCCCCCAAATTGTCATGTATTTTTTAAATCAAGCTATTAAACTGTATACACCTCTAACACTAATATTATTTGTAAAAATATTTAAATCAAACTTACCTAGATGGTCTCTAAATAGTGATTTTGCTGTTTAACAAAACTACAGGTTATTTTCTTTTTCTTATACTTTAAGGTAATTTTCATTCTTTATTACATTTAGACTATGCATTACATTAATAAATTAATGTTTAAACCTTTTGGCAATGTATGGAATTTCAAAGAATCTTCCCTAAGGAAGTGATCTTAAATATGTTCTTGAACGATCACAAAGCACAGCTACTACAATTCAGAGATGGTGCCACAAGGTGGCAATAGAGAGTCTCTGATGTTAGTCCAACTTCAAGGTTAGCTTGTAAACTGTCAGAGCCCAATGCTTGTGGAATACTCATGGAGAACATTTCTCGAAGTAAATCATAATGTTACATGCAAAAAAATGGCTATAACCAGAAATCCTACTTTTAGAGGTAAATTATAAAAGATAATAGAATAAATGAAAAAAGATGTATGAGTGCAATAGCAAAAAAATGTGAAGCAAGCTAAACACCCATCAGTGGGGGACTGAGTACATGCATCGCCTTATCAATAATGAAGATCTGTATTAACAAAGAAGGATGTCTATGATGTCAGGGTGTTCGGTGACACGGGCTGTGAAAGAATTCACAAAGAAAAGAAAGTGTAGAGAATGAACTTTTTATGCACTCTCCAAGAAAGGAGAGGGGCATTGTGTGGAGAGATGCAGCAGCCTTGAGGGGTGGGAGCTCTGAGCTCTTATTGGATTGTAGTTGGATTAGAAAAGGGTGGGTGGGGGTGCTGTTGTCAGGCCCCTGGGCTGTTGGGGACATTGTAACAGGAGGCTGCAGTTTGTTCCAATGTCTTTCTGCCTGTGTCTGTAAGCAGCAGTTAGTCACGTTCTGTTCTTACTTTCCAGTAACTTCCCATCCTGGAGACAAGCTCAGAAGAGTAAAATGGCAGTCATGTTTAGCAAGGTCGCAGGCCTGCTTGGCAAATGGTGGCACGATAGCAAATCATGCCGGCTTTGATCTTTCATATCAGATGTTATTTTAAGTGAAAAGAAAGCAGACCTCAGAACATTAATATGGAAGATAATTTGTTATAATGGTTAAAAGCACTGGATCTAGAGTTACAAGGTCTGGGTCAAATCCCAGCTGTTAGCTGTGTGACCTTGAGTAAGTTTCTTAACCTCTCTGGACTTCATTTATAAAATGTAAATACTATTACTACTGTTACAGAAGAAACTCCCAGAAACTCAGTTCTCTCTCCAACCCAATAAAGAATTACAGGTCGAATCGACAAGTCTATTATCTTGCAAGCAGGGTTTACTGGTGATGTGTTCTCATGGAAGAGAACAGACCTTTCTGAGGTGGGAGAGAAAGGCAAAAGCAAGAGAGATATCCTTTGTTCTGAGGACTCACAGTTGCCTGTGAAGAAGTTACATACTGATTGACAAGTAAAGGCGGTGCTAGCTTTCCAGGATGGGGGTGTGAGTACCCAAAGGTATTGATAGGATTCTTCCTTTAGGCACTATACGCCCTTTCCAGCCTTGGGATGAAAGCAAAGTGTCAAAAGCTTTCTTTCCCAGATAATGGAAAAGATACAAAGAAATTCAAGGACTGCTAAATCAGTGGGTAGGACATGTATCCCTCCTCCTCCCTGCCTTGGTTTGCTATCTACCCTAGCTAACACTGCCTCCCTGGGTTGTTGGGAAGATTAAGTGCAATATTACAGGGAAAGCACTGAGAGCGGCGTCTGGCATATGTTAAGCTTGCGGCAGGTAGTAACTACCATTATAATTACAGTGTGATGCCACTGGTTTTTTTGTTTTCATCCTCATCTGAGGACATGCTTATTGATTTCACAGAGAGGGAAGGGGAAGGAAAGAGAGGGAGAGAAATATCAACGTGAAAGAGAACCATCAATGGTTGCCTCTCGTACTCACCCCTATTAGGGACCGAACCCACAACCCAGGCAGGTGCCCTGACCGGGTACCAAACACCGACCTTGCAGTCCACAGGACGATGCCGAACAAACTGACCCACACTCTCCAGGGCCCCACTGCTTTCTTAAATATCCAATAAATCTATATGTGGGCACATGAATTTTCTGGAAAGGATACATATCAAAATTTTACAATGGTTATAATATCTGAGTGGTGAGACTGCAGGTAGACACTTTAATTAAAACTCTTAATAATCTGAGGAGAAAAATGCTGATGGTGTCTCTATCTGTTCAAATACATGGAGATCTGTAACAATGACTTTTCATGCCATATTTCTAAGAAGAAAAAAGATACTTTATTTTTTATGTAATAACAAAAATAATTGTTTTAAAATAAAGTCTACAATGATTCTAATAATTTTCCTATTTTCCTTTTTCCCTTTTTTAAAATTGATTCCATCTCTCATCTCACCAGAGCTTGTTTCAAACACGTCTTTGTACGCACCCTCAGTTCCAGCTTGCAGCTTCCCGGCCCTCCTCCCCAGCCCAGGACTGCTCCGAAGGACAAAGGCAGCCTTGCTTTCGGCTCTAGTAACTGGCTGGTCTCCTGCAGCCCTCCAGTTGGGCTAAAACTTGTTCTTCCCATTCTATTCCTGCTTCTGTTACAATAGAATGAGTGGCCAGAGGGGAAATAAAGGCAAGAATGAGGGCAGCCCTTGAAATTCTCTGTATAGTCTCCACTATCTGGTAAAGAAAGCCTTTGAAACTGTGCTTTCATCCCAAGGCCTGAAAGGCGGAAAGGGCCCATAGTTCCCAAAGAAAGAAGCCCCTTAACACCTTTGGGTACTCATGCAACCTCACCACCACCACCAAAGCTGGCACCACCTTTACCTGTCAATCAATATGTAACTTCTTCACCTCTCACCCCTCGCCACCAACTGTGTAAGTCCTCAGGACAAAGGGTTTGGCAGACTTGGTGCTCTTGGCTCTCTGGCAGTCCCACCAGGAAGCCTGGCCTCTGGCCACCTGGCCTCTGGCCATGCACGCACTTGCCACCCCAGCCCTCACCACCCCAGCACTTACAGCCCAGGCCTCTGCTTCACCCTGAACCTATGCCTTTCAGCCCCCTACCTTCACCTTAATTAGGCCTGTTCTCTACCATGAGAACAGATCACCAATAAACCCTGCTTACATGCTAATAGACTCTATGATCTGTAATTCTTTACTGCATTGGCAAGAAGAACCAAGTTTCTGGGAGTTTCCCCAGTAACACTTCCTCTCTTTCTACCACAGGCCCCAAATGACTGTTTGTTTGAGAAAAAGTAATTCCTCTGATTAGGTTCCTTCCAGTCACACCATCTCCACCTTTTCCCTTTTTGTTCCTTTTAGGTTTAAAAGAACAGCTTCTTCTCCTCTACCACCCACCCCACTGCTCAACACCACTTCCTCCTTTGTTTGCTCTGTGTCCCAGTCCCAGGAACGAGACACTTCTCAGCTGTTGCACCTCAGTTCTTCTCTTTATAACCTTGCCAGGTCCTACAGAAATCAAGATTACAGTGTCCAAATCCTGGTGTACACCAGAGCATTTTTGTTTAGAGAATTAACAGCAAATTAAATTGGTTCATTACTGTAAGTCACGGCATGAGTTTTAATTGCACCCCACTCAATTGCTCACATAAACTTGATACTGGTTATGGAGTTATCTCAATGAGCTTTTGTAACTATGTCCTCATTCTCAGTATATTAATAAATATATTAATATATGGCCTTCAAATTAATTAATAAATGGCCTTCAAATAGCAGTCTCTGCATTTGAACCTTTGAAGTAAAAGTCAGCTAATTCTCAGCAGATAGAAATCAAAACTGAAGATGACTTCCTCTGTTGATTCGAAAGGGCCCATGCTTTCCTGACACAGAGTATGACATAGCAGACCCTGCTTCTAGCATAAGGCAATTTTTTGCATTGGCTTAATAATTAAAGCAATTGGAAGCAACTGCTGCTACATTTTTTTAAGTGAAGAAAAAAGCAGCTACTACATTGAACTAGTGTTACTGTGCATTGCAGCTAATATGATGGTACAATTTTATGAAAATAAAATACAGTAAGTGAAGAAATTTTCTAATTTTATTCTAAACCAACCTTAGAAATTTAGATTGGTTTAAGAATAATTTTAGGTTAGCTGTATAGTGTTTTATGTTTAAATCCAAGATTTCTCTAGATAATAAAAAACAAATCTCCCTTTGAGGATTTATTCATTGTCAAACATTAGCTCAGTACTGATGGCCAACACAGCATCATCAATGAGATGCAACAAAAACTCAATGAGATGAGAAAAGATTCAGTCAATCAGTTTGATGAGCTCAGAAAACAAATCAATGAACGAAACAAATACTTTACTAAGAGATTGAAACTTTAAAAAGGAACCAAACAGAAATTCTGGAGATGAAGAACTCAATAAAAGAAATCAAGAATGAGCATAGGAAATGAAGCAAACCAGATGGTGCAAAGAATCTGTGATATCGAACACAGAAATTTAGAAATGATGTAGAGGTAAGAAGAGAGAAATTTGAGCACTAAAGAAAATAGAAGAGCTCTACAAGAACTATCTGACTCTTTCTAGAAGAGTAATATAAGAATAACAGGAACACCAGAAGAAGAAGACAGGGAGAAAGGAACAGAGATCCTACTCAAACAGTGAATGAGAACTTCCCAAACCCATGTAAAGAGCTGGACCTTCAAATCCTGAAGCAAATACAACACCTAGTTACCTCAATCTGAAAAGGCCTTCTCCAAGGCACATTGCATTAAAACTGTCAAAAATTAATGAAAAAGAAAGAATTCTCAAGGCAGCCAGGGAAAAGAAGAAAGTAAACTATAAAGGAAAGCCCATTAGGTTATCACTGGACTTCTTAGCAGAAACTCTACAAACTAGAAGAGTGGGAATAAATATTAAATTACCGAAAAAATGAAATTAACAGCAAAGAATAATATATCTAGCAAAGTTATATTTTAGATATAAAGGAGAAATAAAGAGTTTTCCAGACATACAGCAGCTCAGGGACTTTATCACCAGAAGACCTCAATTGCAGGAAATACTCAAGGGGGTTATTCTACCTGAAACAAAGAACAAAAGGCCACAAAACTATTAAGTAAGATCACCAACATACTTAGAGCATAAACAGGGATAATCAGTGACAACAAAAATATAAATGAGATTTGAACAAAGAAAGGAGAATGGAGATCAGATACACTAAAAAATAAAGGACTACTGTATATACAAAACTTTCTTTTTCATAAACCTAATGGCAACCACACACACACACACACACACACACACACACACACACACACACACACCTGAGACACATAGCTTAAAAAGGGGGAAACAGAGAAAAGAAGTATGGAATACCACCAAACAAAAACAACAGGCAGAAACACAAAGGTGAAGAATCAATGGCAGTACAGAGCTACCAG
Organism: Trachops cirrhosus; assembly: GCA_028533065.1. Lineage (NCBI taxonomy): Eukaryota > Metazoa > Chordata > Mammalia > Chiroptera > Phyllostomidae > Trachops > Trachops cirrhosus. Next base: position 97,644,942 of record CM052544.1, read on the forward strand.
AAAACAAAAGATAAAATGGCTACAGGAAATCCTCAATAATTACCCTAAATGGCTGTAGGAAATCCATCAATGATTACCTTAAATGTAAATGGACTGAATTCACCAATAAAAAGGCACACAGTAGCAGATGGGATCAAAAGAACAAAACCCAACCATATGTTGCCTTCAGGAGATACATCTAAGCTGCAAGGACAAAGACAGACTCAATGTGAAGGAGTGGAAAATGATTCTCCAAGTAGGTCACATCCACAGTAAAGCAGGTGTAGCCATGCTTATACCTGACAAAATAGATCTCAAGATAACAAAGGTAACAAGGGAAAAAGATGGGCATTTTACAATGATAAAGGGGACACTACATCAAGAAGACATAATACGTCTTCATATATATATCTCCTAAATCAGGAAGCACCAAAATACATAAAGCAATTACTAACAGAATTAAAGGGAGAAACAGACAATAACACAATCATAGTGAGAGATCTTAATACTCTGTCGACAGCTCTACACAGATTGTCCAAAGAGAAAATCAATAAAGAAATATCAGCCTTAAATGACACATTAGACCAAATGGCCATAATTGGCACTTACAGAGCCTTTCATCCCAGAACATCAGATTATACATTCCTCTCCAGTGCACATGGAACATTCTCAAGGACAGACCAAATGTTGAATCACAAAACTAGCCTCAACAAGTTCAAGAAAATTGCAGTCATACCAAGCATATTCTCTGACTACAATGCTTTGAAATTAGAAACCAACTGCTAAAGAGAAGTAAAAAAATAAAACCTAACAAATGTGTGGAGATTAAACAACATACTACTAAAATTGACTGGGTCAAAGAAGAAATAAAGGTGAGATCAAAAGATACAGAGAGACAAATGATAATGACAACATGACTATCAAAACTTCTGGGCTGCACCAAAAGCAATAATAAGACGGATGTTTATATCATTACAGGCCTATCTCAAAAAGCAAGAAAAATCCCAAGTAAACAACCTAACACTACATCTTAAGAGAACTAGTAGAAAAAGAACAAAAAGCAACCCAAAGTCAGCAGAAAAAAGGAAATAATAAAAATTAGAGCAGAATTGAATGAAATAGAGAACAAAAAGACTATACAAAAATTAATAAAATAAAGATCTGATTCTTTAAAAAGATTAATAAAATTGACAAACCCCTGGATACCTTCACTAAGGAAAAAAGAGAAAAGATTCATATAAACAAAATCAGAAATGAAAGAGAAGTTACCATGGATATACAAAGGATCATACTAGAATACTATGAAAGACTATATGCCACCAAATTCATTGCTAACCTAGAAGAAATTAATAAGTTCCTAGGAATATATAACCTTCCTAGACTGAATCATGAAGAATTGGAAAATCTAAATAGACCAATCAACAGTGAGGAAATTGAAACAACTATTAAAACCTTCCCCAAAATAAAAGTCCAGGATCAGATGGCTTCACTAGAGAATTCTACCAAACATTTCAAGAAGATTTGATATCTGTACTTCCCAAACTCTTCCCAAAAATTGAAAAAGAGGCAATACTTCCTAACACATTTTATGAGGCCAACATAACCCTGACACAAAAACTTGGCAAGGATAACACTACAAAAGAAAACTAGGGACTGATATTTCTGATGATTACAGATGCAAAAACTCCTAAAAATATACTTGCAAATCAAATGCCATAATATATTACAATCAAGTGGGATTCATTCCAGGGGCACATAATCAAATCAATCAATGTAATGCACTACATTAATTTAAAAAAGGATAAAAGCATATGATCTTATCAATAGATACAGAAAAAGCATTTGATAAGATACAACATTCAGTTATGATTAAAACACTCAATAAAAAGGTTATAGAAGGAAAGTACCTCAACATAATAAAGGCCATATGTGACAAACCCCCAGCCAATATCATATGCAATGGTAAAAACCTGAAAGCTTTGCCTCCAAAATCAGGAGCAAGACAAGAATGCCCACTCTCATCATCCTCATTCAACATAGTTCCGGAAGTCCTAGCCAGAACAATTAAGCAACAGAAAGGAATGAAAGGCATCCAATTTAGAAATAAAGAAGTGAAAGTGCCACTTTTCGCAGATGCCATGATTCTGTATATAAAAAATTCTAAAGACTCCATAAAAAAATCTGATTAGAAACAATAAGCAAATACAGTGAAGTTGTGGGATACAAAATCAATGTATAAAGTCCACTCTTTTGCTATATACTAACAATGAAACTTCAGAAAAAGAAATGGAAAAAAAACACAATTCTTCAATGAAAAGAATAAAATACCTAGGATTAAACTTATCAAAGGATGTTAAGAACCTATATACTGAAAACTACAAAGCATTATTAAAAGAGGTTGAAAAAATGCAATGAAATGGAAAGATATACAGTGTCCATAAATTGTAAGAATCAAATAGTTAAAATGTCCATATTACCCAAAGCAACATACAGATTTAATGCAATCTCCAGCAAAAAATCCCAATGTCATTTTTTTAAAGTAGAAGAAAAAAATCATCAAATCTGTTGAAAGCCACAAAAGACCCCAAATAGCCAAAGCAATCCTGAGAAAAAATGATGAAGCCAGAGGAATCAGACTACCTGACTTCAAATTATACTACAAAGCAACAATAATCAAAACAGCATGGCATTGGCAGAAAAACAAACACACAGACCAGTGAAACAGAATTGAAAGCCCAGAAATAACACTGCATGTAGATGGGGAAATAATTTTTGACAAAGCAGCCAAAAACATACAATAGAGAAAAAAATCCTTTCCAATAAATGGTGCTGGGAAAATTGGAAAGCTACATGCAATAGAATGAAACTAGACTAGTTTGTCCCCAGGTACAAAAATTAATTCAAAATGTATCAAAGATAATATAAGTTCTGAAACTATAAATTACATAGAAGAAAACACAGGTAATAAACTTATGGATCTGGCCTTAGAAAACATGTTATGAATTTGACTGTAAAGGCAAAAATAAAAGAATGGGACTATATCAAACTAAAACACTTTTAGTTCTACACAGCAAAAGAAACCACCAACAAACAAAAATGCAACCAACTGAATGGGAGACAATATTTACAAATAACAGCTCCAACAGGGGGTTAATATACAAAATATATAAAGAACTCTTAAAACTCAACACTAAACAAACAAAAAATTCAATTAAAAAAATGGGCAGAGGACCTAAACAGACAGGTCTCCCAAGAAGACATACAAATGGCCAACAGATATATGAAAAGATGTTCAAGATGTTCAACCTCTCTAGCTATTTGGAAAATGCAAATCAAATCTACAATGAGATACCACCTCAGACCTGTTAGAATAGCTATCAACAAGAAAGGTAATAACAAATGTTAAGAAGTTGTGGAGAAAAGGAACACTTATTCACTACTTGTGGGAATGTAAACTAGTACAGCCACTATGGAAAACAGTATGGGGATTCCTCAAAAAATTAAGAATAGAGTTACCATATAACCCAGCAAACCCTCTTCTGGATATCTACCCAAAAAACTCGAAAACATTTATTCACAAAGACATACGCACCACTATGTTCATTGCAGCATTATTCAGTGGCCAAGACATGGAGACAACCAAAGCGTCCTTCAGTAGAGGGTAGGATAAATATGTGGTACATATTTACTCTGGAATACTACTCACCCATTAGGAAAGATGAAGCACTGCCATTTGCGACAACATGAATGGACCTTGAGAATATTATATTAAGCAAAATAAGTCAGTCAGAAAAAGCTAAGAAACATATGCTTTCACTTATATGTGGGATATAAAATAGAAACTTATCAACACATACAAGAGTATGGTGGTTACCAGAGGGAAGGGTTGGGGCAGGTAGTAAAGGGTAAAAGGGGGCCAAATATATGGTGATTTGACTTTGGGAGATGGACACACAATGCACTTTTCAGATCTTGTATCATAGGAATATACGCTTGAAACCTGTATAACCTTATTAACCAATGTCACTCCAATAAACTTACTTAAAAAATAAAATAAAGTCTTCTAAAATCTGCCCTGGCTTGAGTGACTGAGTGGATTGAGTGCTGACCTGTGAACCAAAATGTCACCTGTTCAATTCCCAGTCAGGGCACAGGCTTGGGTTGCTGGCCAGGTCCCCAGTTGGGGGTGTGTGAGAGGCAACAAACTGGTATTTCCTTCACACAACAATGTTTCTCTCCGTCTCTCTCTCCCTCTCTTCCCCTCTCTCTAAAAATAAGTAAATAAAACTCTTAAAAAATAAAAAAAGAATGAAATCTCTTTTGCACACTAATAAATAGCTGTCATTCATTGAACACTTAATGTGAATTATTTTATTTGATCCTGACAACTTTGTGAGGTAATTACTATTACCATCATCTCCATTTTAGCAGTAAGAAACTGAGGCTTAGAGAGGTGAATTCATGTATCAAAGTTTCCACGGCCAGAACAAAGGTTCAAATTCATCATACTCACCATCCTATAAATGGATTTTCTGAAGACTGCATATGGTGCTGAGTCCTATGTCTGTTTGCATGAAACGAGCACAGAAGGCGTCCTTGGGGGCAGATGGCATCTGGGGTCAGTCATTTAAAACTTTTTTAATTTCCAAAATACATAACAAAAATAATTGGGAAAACAACGGTGTATCTAAGCCATACCAAGGAAAATGTATCTCTACTTATATTCATAACAAAAAGCCTATTTAAGCTGACACATTATCTCCAAAAAAGTATCGCTGAGCTTTTCAAGGACTAAAAAAGCAGGAATAATACATGTAGACAGGCAAAAAGACATATGGTCCTTAAGGGAATATGAATTTGAATAGAAAAACTTGAACAATGGAGAACAGTCTGCTCCTTAGATCCCCTGATGTATGAAGTTTGGGGCGTTTCCAGCAGCAGTCAGAAGGTGCTGGCCGAGGCCCAGCTGGCCCGCCTGCAAGCCCATCTGGAAGAAAGGGAAGCGTGGGCCACACACTGGTCAGGCTGCCACCGGCGCTGGGTGGTTTGCTCATGTTCTCAGTGCCTGTGGAACCACTAGTTAAGGCTAACGAGGAACGAGTGGATCGACTCCAAATCATGCACAGCTTCAAAGGAACTAAAGTGTCTCCTTGAAATACTAAAGGGGACTTTTCAGCAATAGAATGTATCAAGCTTAGCATGACTTATTACCAAGCCTTTAAAAATATGGACTACTCTTCCTTAACCATATTCTCACAGAATTCATGCTCATTCTTACGACCTCTCTCTGCTTTAGCATTGGAGAAATGAAGATGCAGAGCAGTTGGTCAGTTGCTTAAAATTAGTCAATAATGAACTAGAATATCTTGCCTCCTTGCTGAAAACTGTATTCAAAGAACAAATGTTTTTCGAAAACAGTTTGAGACCCACTAATTCTAACATCAGTATATCAGGACACAACCAGGAATTATTAAAAGATAAAATAAAACAGACCAGCTCAGGGTAGAAAATATCAAAGTACATTCCCTGTATAAAGCATTGGTTTAGGAAACTTTTGTTTAAAATATGCATACACACACATATATATTGTCTTATGCATATATACACATATGCGTACATATGCATTACAGAGTTGTCATTTAAATGCCTTCCTTACTGGGTGTTACAGACGAAAAGTTCGAAAAAAGCTGCGTATACTGCATAGTGGGTTATTTAATGAGAACCATTCAGATTAAACAATATAAGAATATGAATGAACACTTGAAATTAATATAAAATAACATTGAGCCCTGGCCTGGTGGCTCAGTTGATTGGAATGTCATCCTGTGCACCAGTGTGCTGCGGGTTCAGCTCCCAATCAGGGCACCTACCTAAGGTGCAGCTTCAATCTCTGGCCTGGGCGTGTCCAGAAGGCAACCAATCAGAGGGAGTTCAGCAAGTGAAAGGGAAAGGAGAGGACAGCCAAGCAGCAAATGAGAAGATGTAGCTATGCATCAGAAGAACATTTAGAAGTTTTCTTTAAAAACAATAAAAAAAGAAAATAAAGAAATTTCCTCAAGTTTAATAAGCCTCTCAGATAACTCAACATTTCCTTTGGTTAATTTATAATTTGTGTTTGGGTGGGGGAAGAAATTTTTTAATCATTTTTATGTTTGGAGGCCTCAAAATACCAATTAAAATATTCTTTCCATTTAGGTTGTTTAGTTGTGCAGTCTTTTTCCAATTGACTACACAGACAGGCTAATTTGGGGATTACAAAGAGCCCCAAATTGGCCGGTTTAACTGTAAAACATCTTGCGTAATTATGACCCAGCAAGAGAGAAATTCGCAGGAGGAGGTCCCATAATTTTTGTTCAGTAATCCAGCAGAAGTTTCACAAGGTGGCTGTTCAGCAGCTGTTAGCTTAGAAAGTTAACCTCCCGTTTTTCAGTAGAGTAATAACTCACCAGATGGGAGTTTTAAATTCCACAGACAAAGACTTAGTGACAGAGGCAACCCATTCAACTTCCTCAACCAAGGCAGTCAGTTTGGATCCAAAGGATTTAACCACAACGATTTGAAACCACCAAGGAGATGATGGAGTGTCGTGGACTCTTGTATGCACCCCACAGAAATCCGCAGAGGTGCCGGGATGGGAGACAGTCACTCTGGATCCCACTTCTGACACCATGTCACATCAATCAATTTTGTCCAAAAATTGCGAGGCAAACGAAAGCTTTATTTGAGGGCCTTTTCAGGAATCGCAATTCAGAACAGAGATTTGAGTAGAAATCTGTGTTCTGAAAGGGAAAGAAAAGAAGAGAGTTTATAAAGACAAGATGATGGGAACTTTCAGAGAGGTTATCCCAGTGATTTTGAAAGAGTTGTGATTAGTGCTGGCAAACAGACTTACACTGCACTATACAGTATTGATTGCTTATGCCTGTTGCTAGGTAAAAAATGTACTTCTTAATTCAGTGATGTAGAGCTAATTCCATAAACTGTATGAGGATGCAGCCATTTGGTTTACCCCAGTTCAAAAGTTCAGTTTTATGTGGAAGGAGTGTATTAGCTCCATTTCCTGGGTGCCTCTCAACTTCATTTTGGGTTCTTCTCTTGATAACATCAAGTCCATTTTGCCGTTTTTCCTTCACAAAACTAAACCTGTCATAGTAGTTTCAAATATTTAAGGAAACTGAATAAACTACTTTTATTTAGGGGGAATTTAATTTTTTTAATTTATAAACTAATAGAAGATTGATTTAAAAGCAAATGAAAACAATTTTTCTTAATTTTTACAAAGGTTTACAAGATTTATTATTAAAATAACAAGTTAGACTTAGAGGCTTAAGAAAAACAATTTTCCGATTTATAATTGGAAATTCCAATTATTACTTTATTATTATAAAGTGGACATTAATTAAATACAAGTAAATGTGGCAGTCCTCTCTATGCATGATACCACCCTCAGATATAAATTGAAAGGGCATCATAGAATGGAATGCAGAATGGGGAAAACAATCTCCAAGTGTTTATCAGTATTCAATGAGTTAAAAATATATCATGGCCTATATATCCCTGAAATATTTTTTTTGTTTTTTCTTCTGTATCCCTGAAGTATTTCAGTAGCAAGCAATTTACCTTTCTCAGTGTTGAACTTTGAAGTTCATCAGTAGGTTAATTGTGATTTGCTTTACACAAACTCATGAAATATTTTTCAAAAAAAAAGTTATGAACGAGAAGTCCATCTGCACTGGATAACTTGGCGTGGTGTCTTCCGAGAGCCTGTCCTGAGAGACTTGACATTGTAAGCGCTGCGAAGACAGAGGAAAGTCATCTCAGTGGAGGAAATGCTCTGACTGTAATGGGATTGAAAGCAATATGTGAGTGAGTAAAAACACTTTGTTTGTAAACCCCTCACCTTGCCTCTGGTTAACGGCACTACCTGCTATTCAAGTGATCCAGCTTGATCTCTTCTGTATTCCCATATCCAATTAGAAGCCAGACTTCAGTTCTTCCTTTGACCTGGTATGACCCCATGATGGTGGGCGTGAAAAGGAGTGAGTAGGTACACACCACGCTCCCCTCATTCTCGCTGCTGTCATCATTCTGTCTGGCCTTTACTTGTTCTTATTTCCGAATATGGAGATATTTAGAGGCTCAGAACCAAAAGTGAGAGGCATCTATTTCTTTTTTATTGACTGCAGGATTTAATTCAAATGAAAAGGAGAGTTCTGCTTTTCTAAGGTAGTGTCTTTTGTCTTCAGCAGATTTCTGAAGAAATAATACAGTAACTGTATGTAGAAACACTACCTTAAGAATCCTGCTGTTCTTTTTCAGTACCTAATCTCTGATCTGCTGCTGGATTACTAGTCCTTCCAGCGTCGCTCAGATGTCCTTCCTAAAGCCATCAGAGTTTTTCTTAGAATGACCAGTTCAGCCTTTAAGGTCAGGACCAGAACCTCCCAAAAGGGCCTTCCCAGCCAATCAGCTGTTTTTTCTGGCTCTGGTTCAGTTCCAATCTGTAGTTTATTTAAAGGACTAAAAGTTAAAAACTGAGCCAAAGAAATAGCTTAGAGGTGACAGCAGCTAATCCCTCAAGGCTTTAAATAGAGTAAGACACCACATAAGGAGAAGCTTCCCTGGAGTGTTTTCACATGGTAAAAGGGATCTGTCATGAAAGTCACTCAGTGTATCACTCATGACTGCACCAAAATTCAAGGCCAATTTCTGTTATTATAGCATGGAAAAATACCATTTGTTATGCCAGAGAAAAATAAGTTTCACAAAACAGATGAGGGGGATGTATCTACGGATCAACGTATTATTTCATCCTACTACTGTAGGAATTACTGAACTTCCGATAGTGACTCTTCGCCATAGGAGGTTTTAGTTCCTAGTGAGTCCTCCAAAGGCAGGCTCAGGCAGGCCCCCAAATGTGTGAAATAAGAAGGTGGAAAACAGAGGTTAACTGGCAAGCTCACCCCACCTAATAACATTCAGATCATAAAATATTTAAAAACACTGAACTGGCCTAACAAAATCAAAACACAGCTGCAGGCGAATCTGGCACACATATGCTGGCTTGTCTTGCTGGCTCTTAGGTTAAGCAAAGAGATTATAAAAATCATCAAAGGCTTGGAAATGCTACTTTTTTTTAACTAAGTAGTTTCAGTTTTGGTGGCATGAATTGACTCTCTGCTATGAAAGATGAGGTGAAATACTCCTACCTGCACGATTCCCCATTTCATTTTTCATTGCTCATATTATATTTTACTTCGCCAGGCTATAAACCATCACATTGTGTCCTGTTACTGTAATGCTCCTCGTCTTTGAAAATGGACCCAGTGCTCATTTCCAGTTCCTTTACCACTCCTAAGTTCTCCATCTTCATTCGTTTCTTTGGCTGGATTTCAATGCCAATTTTGTTTTCAAGAAGGGCTCACAGATTTTATGTCTCTTACACACTAGATTCTAAATACTATGTTCCCTGTGTTGTTTCATGTTTGAGAAAGCCTCCTTGCTGACTTTCTAACCAAACAATCACTTGGCTGGGTCACACTTTCTTATCCTCAGGAATTTGTAAATGTTGCTCCACTGCTTTCTGTCTTGAATATTGCTGAGAAGTCTAAGGCAAGCCTAGTTTTCTTCCTTAGAAAGGAAGAAAGGACTTCCTTAGAAAAGACTTATTTTTTCTTCCTGAACAGTTAAAGATTTCTTATCTTTGAATGTCAATAACTGAACCAAAGTGTGTCTCCATGTTTACTGTGCTGTGTCAATTTTTTCTAGCATACAACGTGCCCTTATACGGAAGGATTCAGTTTGTTAATTTCAGGGAAAGCTTCTTTTATTGCATATCCAAATACTTTTCCTATTTCATTTGTTGTCTGTATTGGATGGTCTCTGTCCTCCATATTGGTTGCTTTCTACATATTTTAATCTCTTTGTCCATTTTCTGTGCTTTCACTGATTATTCTAAGCATTTCCTCCTTGCCATTAATTTTATTTTCAACCATTGTCTACCCCATTCCTTGCTCTTCCTAAATTATTTATTAGATCTACAGTGGTGCTCTTTGGGGTTTCATTTAGTTTCCTTAGCTCTGAAATGTCCCTCTTCATTTCATTCTGTTGTTTTATTGTCTCAGTTTTGAGCCTTAGTTTTACAGACTAATAGTATCATAAAGTTATTTCATGCTTTAAAGCACTCTCAGGGGATCTTGTTTATTTGGAGAAGGTATATTTTTATTATTTTTAAATTCATTTTCCCCCTTAAAACACAGTTTATGCCACGTTCTGTGCTTCTTTTTTTCCTCCTCCTCCTTCTTTTCCTGCTCCTTCTTCTTTTCTTTCTCCTTCTTCTTTCTGCTCTAATGTGTTTACTTACTTGCCACGCCATTTCTTTTCACTCTTCATTAACTAGCTCTATCCTGATTTCTTATTTGGTCTGATATAATGCTTCTACTTTATTTAGAACCAATCTGCCTACCCTATTTGGAGCTGATTTAATGTCTTGGAATTGCTTTCAATCCACTTATCTTTAACCTGAGGTCATGAGGGGAGATTTTGAGGGGAGACCCACACTAGGTCTAGAGGAGCTTCTGATTTCTCCTTTGAAGTCCAGTTAAATGCCCTGTACCAGTGCCCCCGCCCCCCAGCTATGGGTACATCCCTCTCATTCATCCTATTCCCCACAGAGACCTGGAAGATCACGTGTCAGGGCCCCATAGGGGTGAGCAGGACTGGCTACACCTGAGGCATTTTCCTTGACTTTTCCAGGGGCTACCTCCTCTCTCCAAACTGCTTGTGTCCAAATTGGAAGACATTAATAAAAATTATCAGAGTTCTCAATACTATTCCTTCGGAGTGGCTGTGAAAAAAGGAGCTACACCAAAACTTCCATCACTCTTGTTGGCCATCACTTTTTGAAGTTTATGATATAAAGTCATTCTCTTCTTTATTTGGATGCTGTTCAGGAATTGTAGCCTTTTTTTTCTTTTTGAACTGCTACTGTTCACTTTACTAGATTTGGAGAAAGACACTTTAATTTGGCTTTATATTGCCATTTGTATTCAGGAATCTCTTTACCCTTCTTATCCTCAAATCTTATTAACTTATATTAATGTATGAATTGAAGAGCTACAGAAATATTGCAGCTACATGATTTGTTAAAAAGTAAAAATTACTGCCAGACTTTCTACTGCTTTTGGATAGTTAAACATTCTTTAAAACTGCTATCATGTGGCAGTTAAGAGGCATAGACTTTTAGACCCCAAACTCTGGAACCCCCCAGAGCTCAGTTCAAAATCTTGGCTCAACCACTCACCAGTTGTAGGATACTAAACAAGTTATCTACTGCCTGCAATGCCTATTTCTTCATCTATCAAAAGGGGATGATAATAATACCCATCTCTAAGTTGCCAGAATTAAATAAAATAATCTACGTGAAGTCCTTATCACAGTGCCTGGCGCAGAACCCACTGACTTTGTAGGTTCTATGTGAGACTCACCCTTTCTATGGTGCAGATCCTGCAACAGGAATTTTTAGAATTAAAAGGAACCTAAAGGTTGTCTTAGCCAAACCTCTAATATTACAAAAGATGAACTAAGGTCATGAGAAATTACATCATAAATAATATTATACCTACTTTGAAATACCCTGATACCGGGATTAAGCCCTTCCTTGGTCAATAAATATGAATGTTTTGATCATGGGGAAGGTGTATTTCCCATTGTAAATGATCAACTAGGTATCTAATTGATTAAAAACACAAGAAAATCATTTCAGCAGGACCTGTGACAACAAACTAGGACCTCTGAATCCATGTACAATGCATTTTCCATTGATTGATAGCCTCTCTTGAATTATTAAAGAAATTATCTTTAATTCTGTGAAATCTAATAAAAATATTTATATGTAAAGAAATGTAATTGGGGTTTTTAACTTGTTTAAGTTAGGTAGAGACATATCATTAACATCTCATACTATCCATAAGCTATGGGTCTCTCATAGAGATACACTAAGCTCATCAAAGTCTTGCTCCTGTACATACTGACCGTGGTATAGAAGTTTTAACCCAGATTCAAAATCTGTCATAATACATTTACTTAAAGGTCATAGCTTTGAAAATGCAGTGGTATAAATAGATGAAGAAAGTCATGAGTCCTCGGAGGAAAAGTATGTGATACATTAAACCCCGGTGACCTGGACCACCATAAAAATACACGCAGCTTCCAATCCAGATATTCCGAGCCTAGAAGCAGCCAGAGTAGGAGCGGCCTTGGAGAATGGGTTTCACTGGGTGAAACTTGGGTGCCACTCATTTTTCTGGTGCAGCCACCAAGTGCTCTCCTATGTGCAACACAACCCCCTGGCACTGCCCTCCTTAGCTTAAGACCCTTGAAACAGCCCCAGCTTCCCCCATAGCTAAGTATGACCACTTGACTAAGTGCTCGCCAATAAAATGTAAATAGAGTGACATATGCAATTTCTTGGTTGTGCCACTTGAAAGGAAGATGTCTTTTCATTCTACTTCTTCTCTCATCTTGGTGCCTGGGACATGGACATGGTGACAAGCAATCTAGGACTAAGAAGGTGAGGTTAATATTTTACAGACATTAGTGAAACTATAGGATGGAAGGAGCCAACAGCATATCTATATTAGGTGAACAATGAATCAGATTGTTAAATGAGAAAATTCTATATTATTTAAACCTCTGTAAATCTTTGTGAAGGCAGCTTAATCTGTATTCTAATTAAAACCCCTGACAATTTCTATTTCAGTTGTATTACATTTAGAATTTATGATTTGGGTTACTAATTGCTATTTCATTGTCACTAGTTGTTATAGAATACTTAAGTCAAAGAGCAATAATACATTCAAAGAATTATACGCATTTTTGTACTAAAGGAGATGATAAATCAACTAAAATTGATGGGCATTAGTACCACACCATAGTTTAGAACAGGCATTTTATTGGCTAATCCTAAAAATCCACATCCAGTGAACAAACCTTATTCTCAAGGTTATGCATAATGCTATCTACTCATACAGAATATTAAAAGAGTATGTTAGGGGACATGTGTCTGAACACTGAACTTGGTTGTTTTTGGAGCAAGTCAAACAAAAGCAAGGAGGAAGTATTCCAATTATTCACACAAAAAAATAAATAATCCTGTTGCTGAATCTTCTTAGCAGATGTAAACAAATTACTCTCAGGCTATATTTAGCAACATTTTGAGTTTCATTTTTAAAGTACACTAAGAATAGTTTGTTCAGAAAAATCATGGACATGTTCAAAAATTTAATTTACACGTACACTGAAATTGTTGTACTTATAAGAAATTTCCACTCATAAATAACTAAGCTAGAGAACTAAGTGAGAAAGTTTTGAGTCATTTGTCTTAGAATTATAAAATAAAAATGAAGCAGTCAGGAAGAGAGAAATAACCTTGAAATAAAGACCACTAGGGCCAAGAAGTTTTATTTTGTTGTGATACTCCGTCTCACCATAATTTCTCTTTCTACTGTGGCTACTACAAATAAAAGACATTAATGGCAGAAGTATATTATTAGAAGAGGAAAAGAAATGTGTATGTGTAGTCTTTCTAATTCTCTCTGATATACCAAAATTGGGGGAGAGTGCTAATTCAGAAAACAGAAGCTCTAAATGTTGCTAAAAGAGAAAGAAATCACATGACCTTCAGTAAGTGTTAGCGAGCATCTGGGAGAAGCTCTGAATTCTTTCAGTTTCACAAACTATGAATAAGTCCTCTTGGCATCTCATTTCAAAATGAGGATTCAAAGTAATAAGTTAACTCCTCTGAACTTCTCTATTTTCACTAATGAGATAGTGGTCACCATATTACTCAATCAAAGAATAGCAGTCATCTATGATTCTTCCCTCCTCATCATCCCAGCCTTCTTATTGTCACTCATTGTCCCCGTTTCACTTCATTTCCGCCACCACTGGGTTTAGGTGTGTGGTACCTCACATCTCACACCATTGAAACAGCCTCCCTTCCACCCCACTACCCAATCATCAGACGCATTAATTCATTACTTGAACAAATATTTGTATTAATAGGCACTGCAGTAAGTGGCTAGGGGGTGCCACAGTGCACACGTTAGACACCCTTCGTGCTCCTGTGGAACTATGTTCTTACAAGGGATGCCAACAAATCAATTTTATAATATTCTTGTCCCCAGAGGCTCTGTAGAACAATTCTATCTCATCCCGTGTTATTAACTTAATTATGTACCCTCCAAAACTCATACATTAAAGCCTTAACCCTCAATGTGACTGCCTGTGGAGATTTGGCCTTCGAAGAGGTAATTGAGGTTAAATGAGGTCATAGGGTGGGCCCTAATCTGATAGGACAGGTGTCCCTACAAGAAGACGAAGAGACTCAAGACACAAGACTTCTCTTCCTCTCTCTCCACATGTGCAGAGACGAAGGTCCACCAGAGGACACAGGAGAAGGTGACCACCTACAATCGAGGGGAGTGCCCTCAGGAGAAGCCAACCCTGCCGGTACCTTGATCTTAGGCTCCCAGTCACCAGAACCGTGAGAAAATGACTTTCTGTTATTGAAGTCTCCCAGTCTGTTGTATTCTGTTCTGGCAGCCTCAGCTCACTAAAACATCCTGCTACTCTGGTTTCCACCAGACTGGTACCCTCCTCTGACACCAGCCCTCAGTGCCAGTGAAGTAAAACTCTCCGAAGACACACACTTCTTTCTCCTCCAAACCTTAGCTCATATTACTCTTCATCACCAGGATACCCAATATTCCTGTTTTTTTTTTTAATTGTTGCTCTAGTACAGTTGTGTCCATTCCCCTCCCCTTCCCCCCCCACACACACACCCGCACACTTCCCACCCTCAATCCTTCCCCCCTTTGGCTTTGTCCATGGGTCCTTTATACATGTTCCTTGATGACACTTCCCCTTCTTTCCTCCATTACCCCTCTCCCTGCCCCCTCTGGTTACTGTCAGTTTGTTCTTTATTCCCATGTCTCTGGTTATATTTTGCTTGCTTCTTTGTTTTGTTGATTAGGTTCCACTTACAGGTGAGATCATATGGTATTTGTCTTTCACTGCCTGGCTTATTTCACTTAGCGTAAATGCTCTCCAATATTTCTTAAAGCATAACTGTAGGCAAAGTTTATTAATCTCTCTCTTAGATCTTGCTGCCTGTTATAGAAGCCTATTTGGAATAGGAGGTTGTAAGTGGAGCATAATGGGGATTTTCTTATTCTAATTGCAAACAAAGTACACATAGGGACCCAAATAATCTCTTTAGAATGGGAATCAGAAATTTCAAGTAATTGCCTACTTGGTGAACTTGCATCTGTCCCACACTTACACATACATTTCATGGTTCATTTGATTTCATTTGATGCTCACAGGAGAAGAGTAGGAAGCTGGTAATTGTCCTGGCCAAGACTAAATATTTGAAATCTTACTTTAAAGTATTTAGGTACTCCATTTTACGGGGGGCGGGGGGGGTGTTTTTATTTTTCCAAGAAAATAATGTCCTAATGTATCATAAAATAATATGCTATCTATCAAAAATGTCCTTTTTGTGGTAAAGGTGATAGATTTGTACTGAAGCAATCAAAGTTATCACATATATTCATAAAATGGCTCACCAGGATTAAAGGTCACAATGTAGGCAAAAGGAATTTCTCCAAATAGTAACCATACCTCATACTTGCAATTCACTTGCACCTTCTTCTTTTTTTTTAATTTATTTTAGTTTATTCATTACAGTTTCTATCCTTTATTCCCATTCCAACCCACCCACCCATTCCTCCCCTCCTCCCTCCCCTTTCCAACCCCCCTAGTTTAGTCCATGTGTCCTGTATATTTGTTCCTTCTTCTAAACACACACAGAGAGAGAGAAGCCGTGAGAGAGGAAGAGAGAGAACCCACTGAGTTCACAGAATTCATCAAATTTAGGACACATTAGATGTAGCAAGTCCACACTGGAGTAATGAACTTATTGTACTAACTGCTAAAGTGGTTTCTTTTAGATTACACTATCACTACTTTTGTCAGCTTTTGAGTGTCTGAGGTTACTAATTTACATAAACGCTCTGGGCTTTCCCAGCGAGGACACCTGTTTCTTTCTTTTGCGCTCAGCCCCAGAACCGCTACTCATTTTTAGGAACGTAAGGTCACACACAAATGAGTTTTGAGGTACTCTTTTTTTCTCTCTTCCAGAAGAGCTCTTCCCACCTTCTAAAGACGTTTGTCTATGAGTAATAAGGTGGCACACGTTCAGAAATAGATCTTAAACCTTAACTGGAAACTTAGAAGCCACTGGTGATATTAATAATAAATGACATGGATTGGCATACCTTAAATTTTAGTGGTGACACTATTCAGCAAAGTGGACCTCAATGAAACATGACACTGAAGTAAATGTTACAACTCTTTGGAAACACTTCCCTGGGAGGTATTTTAAGTTTAAATTATACTAACTCATCTACAGGGTCCAGCACAAACAACACCCCTTTTTATTACAAAATCATAAGCATGTACTTCTGTAACATAACAATATCACACTCAAGCACACCATATGACATTTTAGATGACATGTTCAAATTAAAACTATAAATTATTACACCCATATCATTACCTTACCAACCACACTCAGGCAAGCCTTACTTCTCCCGGACCCTGTACATCACCCTCAGCAAATGATTATCCTCTTGGGAAAAATTTATCTATGGGTCAATGATAAGCTTCTTCCCAGTTTTGAAAAGACTAATGCAAACTTATTTTAGAAAGAAGGAAGAAAGAATCTTTCAGGAGACAGGAGTTGGCCTTTCTGAACAGATTCCTTTGGTCACCCTGCTGCTCATGTGTGAAGCTGAATGTGTAACATACAAAATAGTTCCCACTGCTTCAGCTTTACCTGGTACAGACAACGAACGATCGTGTGTAATTCAGAGTTCACATCCCACTGGCATCGTTAGTCATTGTTAGGATTTGAAATGTCACCAATCCTCAACAGCTTCTCTGTGCACACAGGCACAGCTGTGCCATTCTATTTCTGTGATTTTTGAGGGAGTTTATAGGATGTGCTGCATGGTCACTCTGTATGTAAAGTTTCAACTAAGAAAAAGAAAACTTATTTTATTGTGATTTAGAAGATAATATGTTTTTATACAAAGTATTTCAACAATTCAGAAGAGTATATAGAGAAAAAGCAAAACCCCCAAAATTCTAGTTTCTATTTTTGGCTATGTGTAAACTGGTATTAAGATTTGGAGGCATATCTTTCCAGGTGTCTCTCTATCCCTATATATGCATATACATACTCTAAAATTTTAATGAACTAACACTAAGTATGTTATTTTGTAACCTGATTTTTTCACTTACCAGTGGGGCTTTCCTTGTCAGTGAATAATTTATATATATATATATATATATATATATATATATATCCTTTATATATATATATAAAGTGGTTGCATAGTGTTTCTATTCTTGTATATATCACAATGTATTCAAACAATTGCCTCTTTAGGTTGCTCCAATTTTTTTGAGATAATAAACTATGATATAATGGCGATATAATTTTACTTTCATGTATTTGTTCAATTATTTCTTTTGGACACTTTCCTTGTAATGGACTTTGCTGGATCAAAAACTATTAACCATTTGAGCTTTTGATTTTTTAAAAAATCTATATTGCCAAAATGCCTTCAGAAAGTTGTACTCCCAGCCCTGTATGAGAATGTCCATTCCCCCACAGCCTTGCAACACTGGCTTTTGCCTGTCCTTTCCACTTTTGGCAATACAGGGGGTGCATTAGTTCTTTGATTGTGTGACAAACTTCCACAGACTTAGCAATTTAACATGTATTTATTATCTCACAGTTTCTGTGAATCAGGAGTCTGGACACAGCTTACCCATGTCCTCTAAGGTCACAAGGCTACAATCAAAGCATGAGCCAGGGGTTGGGTCTCATCTGAGGGTTCCACTGAGGAAGGATTTGCTTCCAAGCTCACTCATATGGTTGTTGGCACGATTCAGTTCCTTTTGGATTGCTGGACTGAAGGCTGCATTCTCAGCTGACTGATGGCCAGAGGTTGCCCTCAGTTTCTGGCCACATGTGCCTCTCCAACACTGCAAATGGCTTTGTCAAAGCCCTTAAGGGAGAAAGTCTGCTAAGCCAGATGGAAGTCAGAACTTTCTGTAATCTGATCATAGCAATGACATTCTCTCAATGTTAAGGGCCGCCCGGTTCCTAGCAGCAATGTACTGAAGGAGATGAGATTACACAAAGCTGAAAATACCAAAAGGCAGGAATCAGTGGGTCATCTTGGAAATGCCGCATCACTTCCACATGCAAATCATATCCATCCTCTCCTAAGGCCCTCAAGTGTTTCACCCCATTATATAGCATCTGATCAAAGTCCAGAATCTCATTGTCTAAATCAGGTCCAGGTGCAGATGAAGCTCCTTAGGTGTGCAGGCATAGCTCGTTTTATGGTGCTTCAATTTATTGTGCTTCTCAGATGCTGTGATTTTTACAAATTGAAGGTAAAATGCTCCATCAACAGCAAAAATATTATGACTCGCTTCATTGCTGTGCGAAATTTATTGTGGTGGTGTGGGACTGAACCTGCAATATCTCCAAGGTATGCCTGTAGCTTTACTAAATATATCTCCTGGAGCACAATTCCTTGCAATTGTGGGCAACTGTGAAACTAAAGAGACAAGTTTTCTTTCTCCTAGACAACCAACATACGATGGTGTGACAGGCAAAGGAAAACATCGACAGGCATTCCCATTTAAATGGGAGCTACAAAGTTGGCATCAGTGATCATTGCAGTTCTGAAACACAGCTCAGCAAATGTTGAAAGTTCTTTGATTAGGTTTTGAGGTCTAGGAATAATTTTCTGAGTCTTGATTTTACCCTGTGGACTCTTGGTTCCACATTCTGAATCTCCCTTCCTTTCTCGTGAAAGGTAATACAAGTTTGCTGCTAAGTTTTGTCAACCTGCCTCCTGCCAGTAAAATTCTGGAATTCCAACAGCTTCCTTTTATTTTATACTCTCTCTTTCCCTTTCAGGTCAGACTGGCAGTGTTTGTGGTGGTATAGTAGTTCTGAAAAACTGTGTGAGCCTTCTGTGAATTTCACTGGGGTTCATTCTGTTGAACAAAAGCCCCATCCAAAAATCTCTTCTGGGTAAAAACTTCTCTACCTTGGACCCCTGCTGATTTTGCTGGGGTGGTGGGGGGGAAATGCCCTTGAACTTCCTAGAAGGCGTTTGCTTTAATGGAGACGTTGGCTCCTTGAGGCACACCTCTAATCTCTCTCAAGTTTCCTTTGTGTGTCTCAATATTCTGATCCTTTGATCTTTCTGAGACTTTAATGAAAGGCTGTGTAGCCACAGTCTCCTCTTTTTCTCTAGGCCACTGCTCTAGTCAGTGCTTGGAAATCATTCTCGGTTTTAGCATCTTTTCTTATCTGGAGAGACAGAGAATTTTCAAAATCATCAAGTCCTGGCTTCTTTTATCTTATAGCTTTTCTTGCTCTCCTCTTGCATTTTACCATAAATATGGAGAAGAAATCCACTTTTGCTTGGAAATTTCCATAACTATATATCTAAGTTCATCACTTACGTGTTCTGCTTTCCACATAATTGCAGGAGACATTTGGCTAAGCTTTCTTCCATTACATAACAAAGATGTCTCTTCCTCCAGTTTCCAAAAACATGCAACTCGTTTCACTATAAGCCTCACTGGAAGTGTCTTTAAAATTCATACTTCTACTCACAGTCTGTTCAAGGCAATTTGGGCTTTACCATTCTCCTCAAAATTCTTCCAGCCTTTGGGCACTGCTTGGTTTCAAAGCTGCTCCCACATTTTTAGGTATTTATTATAGAAGTACCCCACTACTGGCTATCAAAAGCTCAAAACTAGCTTTCTATTGCTACATAACAATATTGCCACAAATTTAACAGCTTAAAACAACACACATTGCCATCTCACAGTTTGGGGGGTCAGGAATATGGACATTGCTTAACTGGCTGCTCTGCTTTGGGGTCCCTCAGAAGGTGCTGGCCAGGACTGGGGCTTCATCTGATGCTCAACCAAGGAAGGATCTGTTCCCAAACTCATGTGATCATTGGCAGCATGCAGTTCTTTCTGGGTTGTCAGACTGAGGTCTAGCTTTCTTACTGGCTGTTAGTAGGAGGTCACCCTTGGTTTCATGCCACACGGGCCTGTCCTCATGCTAGCTTACTTTACTGAAACCAGCAAGAGAAAAAAACAAACAGTGTATTAGCAAGGTGGAACCTACAATCTTAGTCCTATAAGCACAGAAGTGATATCACATCACCTTTTATCATATTCTATTACTTAGAAGTAAGTCACAGGCCTCTCCCATGCTCAAAAGTAGGGATTACACAAGGATGTAATACTAGGAGCCAGGATAACTGGTAAGCATCTGAGGGTCTTTCCTCCACAAAATGCTGATGCCTTCAATTGGGGATATATCTTTGTTTGCACCATGTGCAAGCAGCTATTGGCTTTTTATTCACATCATCATTAACATTAGTATCAACTATTCTTTCAAATATCTTGCGAACATCTGCCATGTGCTAGGTACACAGTATAGTTCAATCATGAGCAAAACCACACAAGTTTCTGTTCTCATGGAAATATAGTCAGAAGGAGAGAGAAAATGGTTATATGAATAAATGTGAAATTACATTTTGACAAACAGTATGGAAATTTGTGGTGCGTGAAAATATGTAAACACGAGGAAGTGCTCTGATCTAGTGGTTGATCACAGACTCTGGGAGAAAATGACATTTCGGATGAGTTATGAAGACTGAGCAGGAATTAACCAGGAAAAGCAAGTCAATGAATTCCATGTCCTGGAAAGAGCAAGTGCAAGGGGCTTGTAAGAGTAGAAGCATCAACGGACTGAGAAATGAAAAGTGTGATCAAAGCAAGAAAAACCAAGAGGTACCTCCCACTCTCATTTCTCCTCTGGACGCTACACTCATGTATCCACATCTGCTTATTTGATATTTTCATCTCAATATTTTGAAATTCTCAAAATTAATACATATAATGAATGCCAAGTTACTGATCTTGGCTTGCCAAACTTATCTTCCCCAGTATTCCGCATTTCAGGGAATGGCACCACCATCTGTCCAACTGGAAATGAGGAACCTAGTACTCATGGTTGACGAATCCCTTTTTTGGTCCCTCACCAAAACCTTAAGGACTTTATCACTACTTACAGAAGAGTGCTCACCATACTGTAGCTAAAATAGGCCATGTTCTTTCCTGTCCCAAGCCTTCAATTTTGCCAGTGCCCATGCTAAAATAGTTCCTCTCTACCCTCTCCTTTTTCTACTCATCCTTTAAGAGTAACCTAAATATATTGCACTTACAGTGTTCCGCTTCCTCTACACAGAAATAAGCTCTCCCACCTTGGTGATATCAAACATTTTGTAAACATCTCATTATCCCTGTTCCAGGTTGGGTTCTCTAGGAAGCTGACTTTATTTTATTTTATTTTTAAATTATATTTTATTGATTATGCTATTACAGTTGTCTTAATTTTTTTACGCTTTGCCTGACTCCACCCGGGACCCCCTTCACTCTCAGGCAACCCCCACACCATTGTTCGTGTCCATGGGTCATGTGATAGGTTCTTCGGCTACTCCATTTCCTGTACTATAATTTACATCCCCATGGCTATTCTTAACTACCTATTTGTACTTATTAATCCCCTCAGGAAGCTGACTTTTAGATAGATATAAGGAACCAGTGCCAGTGGAAGAAGAAGAAAGTAGGATAAGGCAGAGGGAGCACTGAGCTGAGATTCAGTATCAACAGCCCTCAGCCAAGCCCAGGAATTGCTCTGGAGCTGGGGTGGTCTTTTAAACTTATCCCAAGTTGGGGCAAGAAGGCCAGAACTTTATAATCCCCGGGCTGATGAGTCATTGGATGTGGGCTGGCCCTGGAAGGAGACATAACCTTGACTGAGGAAGTTTTCCCCAGAAGTCTGACCCCTTAAGGGATGTCTTCTGGTAATACTCTCAGAGTTGGGGAAGAAGTCCTTCATGACTGAAGGGGGAGGCTGGGACTTGCAGGGCAGCATCCAGCACAACCCCCTTGCTCAAATCAATTACTGTAGCAATGCTCTCTTGGAGTAAGGCCATTTAGAAAGGGTCCATTGTCCTCCCTAGTTTCTGAGAATTTTTTGAGGACAAGTAACATGCATTTAAAGCAAAAAGTTGGGATTTAATTAAAGTCCAGTGGAAAAAAATGGTTGAATAAATGACCCAAGGAGACTGTTTAACCAAAGACACAAGAACCTAATTGATGAAACAGTGTCAATTTCTTTCTTTACACCAGTATTTCTCAATGATTTTTTTACTACCACTTTTCTAGGGGGCTTTTAGATATTTTTTCTTAATTGCCACATGAAATTTAATGCCAAAGATATATTGCCTATCTGTGCATGTAGTATATTATATACTTTACACATTTAAAAAGGGTTTTTTCCCCTAAGCAGCAATGTTTCACCCCCGTGGAAGCAATATTGCTCCACTGAGAATATATGATTTACATTAATCAATATAGCTGCTAAGGGAATCAGAGTATGTTTAAGTCAGCTCAACCCATTCTCTTTTCTGTAGCTAAGTCTTCATGAGACTCCACATTACAAGCTGGGTGTGGTGTGCTGACCATAAAATCAGAGCAAAGGGGATTAAATGACCTCAAGGGGTGCCTAGTGAGCTAACATGGTCCCATAGATTTCACTCACTCTAAGAGTACAGCAACCCAACAATTGTGTAGTCAGGAGAGCCTGTTATTTTGTCTAGCTTCTACGCAAACTGTTGCTTATGTCATTTAATTTTTGTCACTTAAATTTAATTACAAGGTATTTCAGGCATACAAAAAATAGAGACAATATGAGGAGCACTCTTGTACCTAGTGTAAGAGATAACACATTACAGATGCATTTTAGCCCTTTGTATACTTCATCCCAATCCCGTATCTCTCTTGCTCTCCCTAGCCATAACCACTATCCTGAATTTGATGTTCATTATTCGTATGCATGCTTTTATATTTTTAACTACAAACTTGGTTAAACTCTATGTACATGGTATTAGGATGTATATCCTAAATATCTTTTGGATGTGTTTATTGTTGCCTGGCATTCCACTGAACGAATACACCACGACTTTCACTTTTGCTATTATATTCAGGCTTCCTGCTTCCCCAGGCCCCTACCCTCTTGCTCCAACTGGCCTTTGTTTCTACACAGGTCCTTAACACATCTTCTGATCTTTTAAAGAGATTTGGGAATATCCTGGCCTTTTCAATAACAGGCTTATAAACTATCTCTCAGTTTAGGATACTTCTGCAGATAATTTCATTATCTACCAATTCTAACTAGATTTATTCTGAGGATTTTCCTTTCCTGACTGTATCCCCAATACTTGGCACCCTTGACTGTAGTTCACTGTAAAATCACCCTCCTAGGTATGTAACCCTATAACCCAGTAGTCTACATTTTGAAGACTCAGTCAACATTTTAGATTTTGTTTATTTTTAGACAGAGGGGATAGGAGGGACAGAGAGAGGGAGAGAAATATCAATGTGTGGTTGCCTCTGGCACAAACCCCCACTGGGGACCTGGCCAGAAACCCAGGCATGTGCCCTGACTGGGAATCAAACCAACGACCCTTTGGTTCGCAGGCCAGCATTCAATCCACTGAGCCACACCAGCCAGGGCAACGTTTTTCTTTCATCAGCCCTCAAGATAGCTACTTGAGTGGGCACTTCCTACACTATTATGGACTGAATGCTTATTGTTCCCCCACCAAAAAAAAATTCCTGTGTTGAAGCCTTGACCCCTAATGTGATAGTATTTGGAAGTAGGGCCTTTAAGGAAGTAATTAAGGTTAAATGAAGTCACAAGGGTAGGGCCCTTATCTGTTAGGATTAGTATCCTTACAGGAAGCTGTGAGGACACAGAAAGAAGATGGCCATCTGCAAGGCAGGAAGAGAGCCCTTATCAGAACCCAACCTTGCTGGTACCTTGATCTTGGACCTCTAACTTCCAAAACTGTGAGGAAAAAATGTTTTATTGTTTAAGCTACACAGTCTATGATATTTTGTTATGCCATCCTGAGCAAATTTACATCTGATTCCCAAGAACTGAACCCACAGTACACTGAAAAAGAAAAGCAACCAAGGGGTCAAGAGTGGTGGGGAGGCTGGGTTGTACTGTGAACTCAGCCACTCTAGGGTATGACACTGAACCCTTTTGAACCTTCGTTTTCTCTTCTGTGAAGTGAGAAGCTTTAAGTAGAACTTCCTCAGGTCCCTTAAAACTTCCAAATTAAAAGGGTTAAATCACATATTGTGGGCTATGGCTCGGGCAATTACAGGGCCCAGGAGTCCATCCTCAAGAAGTAATTAATGGATATTCACAAAGATTTAGTTACAAGTATGTTCATGACAGAACTGCATTTAATGGCCAAAAACACCCCCCAAAAATGAAAACCTGTAAATGATCTGACTATCCAAAAATAAAGTAAATTATAGTAGAACCAGATAATATAGAACAAGGGAATGTAAAACACTGCTTTTGTTATCATTAACATCAAGGATATCATGTTCAGAAACCTTGTTTTATATAATCATACATTGGCAAAAACTCTTAGATAATCCCATCAGTGAGAATAGAACATCACAGTCTTGTAAGGATCTGAGCAGTGCGGGTCACTCTTTAAAAACTTTATTTGAACTGCTTTATTGGGGTGGAGTTGACAAAAATTAAACTACAATATTTAAAGTATACAATTTGATAGTTTTGACTCATGTGGTACATACCCATAAAACCATAACAATGCACAATCTGTGACTCCTCCCAGTTTGCTGGTACCCCTTAGTAATCCCTCCCTCCCGCTTCTCCTCGCTCCTCCCTGCCCCCACTAAGTAACCCCTGATCTACTTTCTGTCACGAATTTGCATTTTCTAGTTTTATATAAGTGGAATCATATAGTATGTACTCTTTTTTGCCTGGTTTCTTTCACCCAGCATAATTACGGTGAGTTCATCTATGCTGTTGCATGTGTTCAAACTTCATTCCTTTGTATTTGAGTGGCATTCCAGTCTGAGTCACTTTGACTCTTAGAAAAACCAGTCTTTAATTACAATCCTGGTGCTTCAGGTAAGACGTTCCAGAAACATTTCACATTTGTAGACTTTGAGAAGATTCCTTTGATGTGAGCCCTAAGAAGGAATTTATCTGCTGAGATGGACTCTCCATGATCACCTAAGGGCCTATATTTTATCAATAACAGCCTGGCAGCCATCTGTGGACAGTGGCTTCTCAGGTACTCTACATACCAGGAAGAATCTCAGACTGAGCTCCTGGCTTCCTACACTACATGTGCCCTGCCTGATTTACCCAGCTGAGTCAACTATTGTAGTGACTTTCTGGTTTTATCTTTCCCCCAGTGGAATAAGACCTGCCTAACCCTATCCAATCATAACTACTTGACTCAGACCTATAGAAAGTATACAAACTGGATATCTCATTTATGTCAAATGGACCTAATTGGGAACCTGGGCTGGAACTTTCACTATAAAAGGCGGCCTCACCTTTCTGTTCCTGGAACACAATTTAGGTTGCTTCCTGAATCCGTGTTTTCTGGGCTGCAGCCCCTTTTGATCAAATAATGCTTTTTATTCTTTAGAATGGCCTTAAATTAATATTGGTTTGCACACTTAACTTTGTCATTTCCACAGAATTAGGTTTCTGTGTCTACTCAGGCCCAGGCCTGATGTTAACTCCTTTACACACGGTCTGCTTTGCTTTGCATCTTTCAAAACATCGCTTCATTTAAATTTTACCTAAATTTCATTCTGCTGCAAGTTAATAAATCCAACTTTGTGGGACTTAACAGATATGTTCCCATGAGCTTTACCGGATGGACTTTATCAACTAACATGAGTGTTCATGACCACATTAAGTGCAAAACTGTAAATAGTGAATGACCATATTTTTGTTTTTAAAATACAATTATGTGGAAAGATGACTATAAAGTTATATATACAAGTGATTATATAATCAGTTTAATCATATTTATCACCAACTGCAGTAAACATGCATTTTATTTTTAAGATTAAAGGACAGTTATGGAAAAAAGTGATAATGATTATACATAATCAATAATTGGCTAGGCTGCCAAAAGAACAGGCAAACCCTGGTATTGTTGTACAATAGCTTAATTCATAAATCTACCCTCATGGAAACAAAACATAAAAGTAGGATTATAAATCTAATATACACATAAATGGAATTTGGAACCTTTTAGAGTTAAAGCAGATCCCAATGACATCTTCTAAGTTTTGGGCCTCATAATTTTCACTGTCTTTAAGTCTGTACAAACCTTAACAGAACTTTATTTTTACTATTTACAAACCTCTCTTCCACCCATTAATCACAACATGCATTATAACACTGTTGTAATGTGGGTCAAAATATGCTTTTATACACTTTTGGCATTTGGTCTTACTAGTCTTATCCCCTTTCTATGAGAAAGCCAGTATTTTAATTAGCTCACTTTTTACATGCTAATTATCACTTAATGGGATTTTAAAACCCTAAGGTAGTTCCAAACATCATCTTTGTAATTAAAATCTGAAAAGGTAATTCATTTCCTCCTAAAAGTTAACACAACACGTAAAAACAGAAGTTCTTACAACTGCATTTCTGGTCTTTTATAAAAGCTTAAAGTGCAATGAGGAAGCTACTACTACATATAAACACAATCTAATGGGATTCTCTTATTTCTTATTAAAGCTACGAATTAATAGGAAAATAGTGCCGCCCACGAACTTTTGAATTCTGGGGAGTAACAACAGCAAGAGCAATACTGAATGAGCAAAATGACGCGAACGCGCCGTAGCCAGGCGGGCGAATAGTAGGCACGCAGCTTGTGTTTGTTGGCCCTGAAAAGAAATACCTATTTTGTGAATTAACCCTGGGCGGTAGAAGAGTGCCTGCCAGCCTCACACTCAGCTAAGCTCACTTTGGAAGCATCTAGCCGACCATTGACTCAGGGAAAATAGCCACTTTCGCTTCACCACTCCCAGAATTAGAATGAAGAAAACCTACCCCTACTAGGGAGACTTTGACCTAGACCCTATGACCCCGTTCCTCACTCCTCCCCTTCATCCTCCTCCCTCGCCCGCTCCCTGGCTTCCAAGAGAGACCCTCCCGAGGACTCATTCTAAGCGCCACGTCCCCTACCTCCCAGTCACCAGCCCTCCCGCGGAGGCGTCCCCCAGTTAACCCTTCATAGTCTCCGGTTCAGAGTCATCGGTCCCCAGACTTGGCTCCTCCACCAACCCCGAAAGAGTCACAGGCAACCTCACCAGCCGCGCCCTTATCCCAGTGGCTGCCACCCCGCCCGGCCCGCGCCCACGTCACACCACGCCCGCCCCGCCCCCCGGCTCCCACGTGACCCGCGGCCCTAGCCTGTCGTCCCCGCGCGGCGTGGATCGCGGCCGGAGCCGCCATTGTTCCGCCGAGGGAGGACAGCCGGGCCTGGCACTGGCGCCGAGACGCCGCTTAGCGGCCGCCACTGGAGACACTCCGTCCCACCGCCCCCCCTCCTCCCGGCGGTGGCGGAGTGAGGTTGAGAGGGGGAACTGGGAGCCCCCTCTCCTCCTGGCGGCGGCTGCGGCCGATCCCTGGCTTCGGCGCGAGGGGCGGCCGCGATGCGCTCGGCCTGAGGCAGTCGACCCGGCCCTTCCTGGCTGCCCCTGACTCTTCCACGGCGTCTCTGCGCCCCAGCGTCATCCTGGGAGTCCCTCTGACGGAGGGGAAGATGGCTGCACGGAGCTGGCAGGACGAGCTGGCCCAGCAGGCCGAGGAGGGCTCGGCCCGACTGCGAGAAATGCTTTCGGTCGGCCTAGGCTTTCTGCGCACCGAGCTGGGCCTCGACCTGGGGCTGGAGCCGAAGCGGTACCCGGGCTGGGTGATCCTGGTGGGCACGGTCGCTCTCGGGCTGCTGCTGCTCTTCCTGCTGGGCTACGGCTGGGCCGCAGCTTGCGCCGGCGCCCGCAAGAAGCGGAGGAGCCCACCCCGCAAGCGGGAGGAGGCGGCGGCTGCGCCGGCCTCGGCCGCTGACGACCTAGCCCTGCTGAAGAATCTCCGGAGCGAGGACCAGAAGAAGAAGAACCGCAAGAAATTGCCCGAGAAGCCCAAAGTAAGTAGGGGAAGAGCGGCCGTGGAGTGCCGTAGTGTAGGGGCGAGGGGCCCCGTCGAGTGAGGGGGAGGCCGAGCCCCAGCCGCTCCAGCCGAGATAGAAAAGGAAAAGATTGAAATTAGTCTAGAGTCGGGACGCAGGTCTCCCGGACGGAAGAGGCGATCGGTGGACACGTTACTTGGGGGAATGGTGGAAACTCGGGAAGTGTCGGACGGGTGGGTAAGACAGTTTCGAGGAAGGAAGTTAGACGATCTGGGGTATGTTTAAATAAAAGAGCCCAGAGGTCAAGCCATTTTCGAGAACGTTAACCGCCAGAATAACATACCAACTCTCCTTGAGGCCTGCCGGGTAGTCTGCATGTGTAATGGGACCTTAAGGTTGTGTTGGGAAGTTCTGGAAAGACTGCGCTTGGAAGACAGATGTCTAGTTCAAGTCACATTGAGACCGTAGCCACTGAAGGAAATGCCATGACCTAAAAACTCGGGGGCTTACAGAGGATTAAAGGTACCAAGGTCTAGACACGCTTCCATTTTAGTAGGAACTGTTCAAGGGAAATGGTTTCCCACTCTTATTCCTGTGAAGGTGGCCGGCCAATGGAGGCCGCAACAAGAGCAAGGCAGGAGAGAGTGAGTCGGTTGTCTGGTAGACTTTCGGGTGCATGGCTCTAGGAGACAGCTAAGGCAGTTCAGCAGAGTGGTGTGGGAGGTTTAGAAATAGAGTAAAAGGGGATGACAGGGCAGAATGGTGCAGGCTGACAGGTTTTCGGGTCCGGTTTACCGGACCACGTGTGGGAATGCAGAGAGCATCACATCTGTTTTACTATGCCTCGTGTTTTATTTCTGCTTTCTTTATTGCCATTTCTCCGTGGTTCTTCTGTTATATCTTTCATAGTTTTATTTATTTAAAAAGTTCTTTACAGCTGAGCAATAGAGTATGAAGGGTGTGCAGAGCTAGAATCAGTTCCTAACCTGTTTTTACAATATATCCACTGAATTAAGCTCTTCACCTTTTCAATGCAATAAAGCAAATGTAACGAATGTCTTTACTATGCGAAATTTACTCTGGTGTTTGGCGGGCAGTGGTAGGTGTACATCGAGGTTTTAGAAGCAATCGTGGAGTCTAGTGTAGGAGACAGACTCATAGATAGATCTAATGTGGCATAAACTGATTGTTACCGTGCAAGTGTGAGCAGTGTTAATGAGGTTTGGAGGGTATGAGACTAATTCCATCAGAAGAATTTAGGAAAGTTGTTAGAGGAGGTGGGATTTGAATTCAAACTGAAGTAGTGAGAGTATTGTTGCTAACAGTACAAAGAAAAAGGCTGTATTAGAGACTTGACAGGTCACAGTTAGTGTGTTATTAGGCCTGGATAAGTATTTACATTTTCAGTGTGGATTAAGAGGATGCAAGCTATATACAAAACCTAGAAAGGGGTACAACTTTGTCAATATGAATTCTACCTTTAGTTAATAGAAGAGAAAATAGTACTGATTTGGAGCATATGTAACTGTATTTAAATGTGTGGAGAGCATCAGGGATTACCAGTAATATTATGGTGAAGATAGAGAACCTGGCCCCAAGATGAGGAAAGGTGATCTTGAAAAAGCCACATGTATTAGTAAGCCGTAGGGATGAAGCGGGTTGTGACATTTTCAAAGCCCTCCTTGAGATGTCTAAAATTTCAGAGAGGCTAGACTCCAGTTGAGAGACAGGTGCCCCAAGAGCCCATCCCAAGTGCATGATAACTCAGATGACTCATCTGAAGGAATAAACAGATCTTCTCTTAGCTTTGGGGAGTGGAGAATGGGAAGAAAAACCAAATGGCTGAATGTTAATTGGGTGAGAAAATCTTTGCCTACCTCGTAGTAAAAATGTGTTGCAGTGTGTTAATGTTTACAAAATTGTGGCTTTCAAACTTTTTTGACTGCAGCCTACAATAAGAAATATACTTACATTACACTACCCTCCCGTACACATATCTCACTATTGTTCATTTTTCTTCAATGATATGTGTGACCCACAAAATTGGTTTCACCTGTGATTATGAGGCATGAGCCACAGTTAGGAAAACACTGCTTTATAGGGTTAAAAAATATAAATTGCCCCCCTTTTTTTAGTACTCATAGTCTTTGCACCGAGCTAAGTATTTACTTGTAAAAAAGCATGATTACTGCTTGCAAATTCTTATAAAAATGAATACAGTATTCATGTTTCACTGAGAAGGGAATACAAAAGTAAAAGCGCAGTTTCTCCCCAGGGAGCTTTTCACTCCAGTTGTGGAAAAAGATATACTCAGAAAATTAGCAGTGCAACCCCATTGTGGGCCCAGGTGACAGTGAAAGACACAATCCCAGAATTTGACTTTGAAAGTGGGTAGAAGCAGGATAGTGGGCGAGGCTGAAGAGACAGCAAAGGCCTAACTCTGTTAGCCTGGCAGAGATGGGGAACTCTAAACTCGAGTAAGGCATTTAACCTTGCTCTGTTTAGCTTATCTTGTTTATAAATTGAAGATCTTAGTTGAGTTAAAACACTGCAGGATTCCTCAAAGTGTTACCCCTGACTTCTTGCAGTAGAGTTGCTTTGAATGCTTGTTAAAATGTGTAGATTCCTGAACCCCTCCACAGATCTTATAA
The DNA here is from genome assembly GCA_028533065.1 of Trachops cirrhosus. Lineage (NCBI taxonomy): Eukaryota > Metazoa > Chordata > Mammalia > Chiroptera > Phyllostomidae > Trachops > Trachops cirrhosus. The sequence continues at coordinate 97,675,807 of CM052544.1, forward strand.
ATTCAGAACCTCTAAACTGGGCCCAAGGAATCTGCATTTTTAACAAGCTTCCTTGGTAAATCCTTGCCTGTTACCTTGAAAATCACTCACTGGAATAGGGCCACAAGCACTATAGTATAAGAGAGAGTTCAAAGTGCAGTTAAGTTTAATCTTATCCATTTCTTCATTACTACATCATTCTGTATGCATTTTAGGATACACTTGTTCAAGGGGATTCAATAATGTAAACTGCAGTTTTATGTTCTTTTATTCCATTATTTTTAGTTTTCTCTTAAATCATTCCATATTTTGCAACATAGATTTTCAAAATTTGCTTCTAGCAGTTTGTTTTTATTTTTAGAGTTGGTGGTATTTAGCTTTTCAAATCTATTCATAAGTGTTTTTTCATATTTTATATTTGATTGGTTTTTATCTTCTAATAATATCTTGCCATAGGTCTTTTTTTAGGGCATGATTTGTAATGTGTTCCACTATTAAAAGTGAAGGGGGTGGCACTTTTCCCTGTGCTTAGTTCTTGGCACATTTGGAAGTCATTGTTATCTTACATGCATTTTCCACGACAGCTAGTTCAGTGTATTATTATCTTTTTAACTATGAAATTCTTTTTTTGGTTATAGTTTTTCCATTACCATTTAACCCTCTTCCCTGCAGTCATCACACTGTTTGTTGTCCATGTCCATGAGTCCTTTTTCTTTTTCGCTCAATCCCTCCCCCTAGCCTCACACCCCCACCCCCACCTGTGCCCAGTAGCTGTCAGCTTGCTCTCTATCTATGAGTCTATCTCTGTTTTGCTTGTTAGTTCAGTTTGTTCATTAGATTCCACATATAAGTGAGATCATATGGTATTTGTCTTTCTCAGACTGGTTTATTTCATTTAGCATAATGCTCTCTAGGTCCACCCATGCAGTCACAAATGGTACAATTTTCTTCTTTTTAAGATTTCATTTATTTATTTGTTTATTTATGTATAGAGAGAGGGGAAGGGAGGGAGAAATAGAGGGAGAGAAACCTTGATGTGTAGGAGATATAGCAATTGATCGCCTCTCCCACGCTCCCAACCAGGGACCTGGCCCACAACCCAGGCATGTGCCCTGACTGGGAATTGAACTGGCAACCCTTCGGTTCACAGGCTGACACTCAGTCCTCTGAGCCATACCAGCGAGAGCTAAAATTTTCTTTTTTACGGCTGAGTAGTATTCCATTGTATAAATGTCCCATAGTTGTTTTATCCACTCATCTACTGATGGATACTTGAATGTGAGTATTAAACAGGCATTGAGTAAAAAATTTTCACTTGACTTAATATGAGCAATGATTTAGATGGATGTGAGATCTCAGATAACTGGTCTTTAACTATCATTGCTTTGGATTTCAACTTGGAAGCATACAGCCAGGATCAACTTCAAAGAAAATTCATTTTAGTAAACAAGTTATTTTTCTACTAATGTAGGAATTTTAGTAAAGATTTGGCATAATGCAGTTGTGTCTCTAAGCTCAGTGAATGAAAGAGTAGTGTTTTTGTCTTGTTTGCTGCTGTATAACCTTTCACAGTGCTTGGCACTCAATAAATAATTATTGAGTGCATTATATATATGGATAGGAAGATGTCCCACCCAAATAGTTCTACAACTTAGGCCTATTCTTCGTGCCTTATGAGCCACCTTTTTATTTTTACATTGGAAGATGGCTATGTTTGCTTCATCTGGCTAAAATTCTGTAAGGTTCATTTTTCTACAGCCAATAGGTCATTCTAATAATATTCAATGTTTTCTGTAGCCAGTACTTCTGTTCCAGTTGCACTGTTGCTGCCCTACATTTGGGCTCTAGTACATTTTGCTTAGGTTATCCTAACGGCATCCTAACTGGTTTTCCTGCTTCCAGCCTTTCTTTGTTGCCAATCCTTTGTACCCACTCATGTCAGTTAAATTTTTTGAAGCCCAACTGTAATCAGGTGACTTTCATGTGTTCACATCTTGTCAGTAGTTTCCCCATCACCTTTTGAATGAAACCTAGCCTATGACATGGCATTCAGACTTATTCATGATCTGACCTCATCTTAGGTTTATCTCTAACTATACCCCTGAGGCATTACTGTTAGCTAGATTGTGTATTTCTTTATGCATATTATTTTCTTTTATTAAAAGGTCCTTCTCTCTACAGATTTCTGCCTGTCCTTCAATGAGGCACAACTACAGTGCTACCTCTATTATAAAGCCTTCCCTAGCTCCCCAGTGTTACTCTTTTTATAAGTTTATTTTATATGTTTTATGAGAGCTGAAACAGAAGGCACAGCGTTGCCTGGCAGCATGCCTGTAGTGTGACTCAGATTTTTTTTGAAGCTCTGTGCTTGTCCACAAATGATCAGGAAAGCACCCCTAGTATTGATTTGGAAGTTAGAAATAAATTTTAGTGCGTAGGCATACTGGCCAACATGGAATTCCCAAATGATGGGTCGGCTATATATTAGTCTGTATTTGTAACTGGACCATCCCTCTCATCTTCAAACCTCATATCCAGATATGTACTTGGTATCTCCAACGGAAATCTGACATTTGTCTCAAAATCTTTTTTAAAGATTTTATTTATTTTTTTAGAGAGAGGGAAAGGGAGGGAGAGAGGGAAACATCAATGCGTGGTTGCCTCTTGAGTGCCCCCTACTGGGGACCTGGCCCACAACATAGGCATATGCCCTGACTGGGAATCAAACCAGTGACCCTTTTGTTCTCAGGCCTGTTCAGTCCAGCCAGGATTGACTACATCATTTGTCTCAAATTTTGACATCTGCAAAACAATTTATAATTTCCTGCCCTCTCCTGGTCTTCCCTATTTCTCTAAGTGGTAAATGAATATACCATCCCTTCAGTTTTTCATGCCAAAACTCTAAGACTCATTCTTGATTCTTCCTTTTTTCTCACATCCTTATGTCTTCCTTACCTTATAATCTAATCCATCAGGAAGTGCCATCAGTTTTATCTCCAAAATATATATTCAATCTGACTGCTTATTTTGCTGTCACCGTAGCTCACTTATACAGCAAGTAGCCTCTGTTGACTGCCTTCAGTCCTTTCTCAACACCCTAGTAAGGAGTCTTTAAATAAAAACGAATCACCTGATCTTGTCTAAAACCAACATTTCAGTAGCTTTTGCATTTTGAATCTGGACTTTCCTATATGGCTCAGCACCTGCTTTTCTTTCTAAGCTGATATTGAGTTAGTTTCCTCTCATTTGCTACCCCCAACTATAGTGATCTGTTTTCAGTTCTTCAAACGCTCTCACAAACCAGTGCCTTTACATGAGCTATTATTAACACTCGTCCCCATGTTTTCATCGGCCTTGAGAGTGCCCCTTCCTAGAAAATCTTTCCCTGATCACCCTATTGAAATAGGCATCCCTTTCTATTTTTCATCTCAGCCCCTTGTATGTTTTCTTTATTATAGTTATTTACAATTTGTAAATTATTTATTTACATATCCATTTAGTTTTTAGGGGTCTTTTCCCTCTACTAGACTGTGAGCCTTGATATATAATGGCAAACAGTGCCTGGCATATAAGAGCCTTTGATAATTCTTGAACAGAGTACTTAAAATGACATCTTCTAGTTTAATTAGATACTCTGTTATTGGGCTAATAAATTTGTCTTTTATGATATTTGCAGTAGAATTATATCTTTTATTCTTAGCCTGTGGTCTTGCCGTATTATCTCAGGAATTAGTAAAAGGTAAATTATATCACTTGCCACGTACAGGGTTTCCTTTTTACCTTTAAGTCACTACCTCCCTTAGTTTTAAGTTTTAAAAGAATATCATTTGATTAAGAAATCCTGAGTAAAACAAATACTACTGATTTTACAGAAAAGAAATCTTGAGGTTCTGAGAGGTTAAAGTGACTTATTCAAGGTCATAGAGTAAAAAAATTTCAAAGGTAAAACAACAGCCCAAGTACTAGTCTAAAAACTCCCTGTTATTTCCACTATACTTCTCTGTTTCTAGTAGCCTGTTCCAGGGTAATAATACATTGTATTCAGGGAACAAATTCAGTTTTCCTAGTGAGTTACAACTTTCTTTGTTGTTTTTAAACTTTACTTTTAGAATCAGAAGTTTCTGTTAAAAATTACAATGACTTTTACAAAAGCTCTAGAATTTGACTCCATGTATTTGGTTTTATGACAGGACTTTTTTTTTTTCTGTCATTTATTCTGCCAGAGGCCTGGCAGGGAACACCTTTAATAGTTCTGAGAGAAAAGACCTTTACTAGCTGCACTCATCTTAGATACCAAGAGCAGCAATAAACCCTCTGAACACTTACTTCTTTTGTGATTTGGCATTATTGATTTTCATATACTATTTCTCAAGCTTGTGAAAGCCTTGGAAGAATTTTCAAATTACTATTATTATTCAAACACAATCAAGAGACCTAAAGAGGGATTGGTGTTATTTGACCAGTTTTAAAATTCACTCTTTTCTCTCCAATTATGCTAGTTTTCAGATTGTTTCACAGAGTGCCAGTATTCCAGAAGGCATCCGTCTTGATCCAAGAAAGAAGTGCGTGGATATATGTCTGCTCTATGACTTGTAATCCTTCCATCAGTACCCAGCAGATAGAAAACCTTGAAAACCAATGCCGTATTCAGTTTTTCATCAGTTACCTTTGGCGTGATTTGGCCATGTGACATGGGTAGAATATTATCTCTCTATCTTACACAAGTAGCCCTGAGCCTCCCTGATGCCGTTTTTTGGATCCCTGAAAAGAGTTGAGTTTTTGGCTAGCTATTTAGAAGGCTCAAGGATCTTTTTTTTTTACCACTAAAGGAAATACCTCAGGATATGTAGCAAGATTTTGCAAATTTGAATTATAGACCATATTTGTAAGATGATTCTCTCAGTTATTAAGACTTTAATTTGGAATTCGGGGTTGAATTGTAAAATGTTAGTAATTTACTGTGACAAAATCTATCATTTATGTGTATGTTTAGTTTATGTAATTGATATGTACACATTTGGCAGACAAAAAACACAGTTTGTGCTTTCAAATAAGTGACAAATTGTTCTATCTTGAATTAGTATCAGAACTCTTTACAACTAAAACTAAGAAACTGACCAAGACTAGGTCTTGTCCATTAAAAGAGATAATGCATGTAAAACATCTAGCAAGGCTCTTGGTACACGGCAAATACTTGGAAATTATTAGTTATTGTCATGTTATTTGATAGTCTAATCTATCAGCTAAAGATGATGATACCTCTTGAATGTCTTGAGAGAAGGGGGCAGGGAGCAGAGTATACATTTTGTCTTGTATGTCTAAGTGCTTTTCTCTACATGTCTTCCTTTGCTATGTTCTAAGCTTCTTTAGGGCAGGGATTATGCCTCACTTGTCTTTATTTCAAGGGTTCTACATATTATTCTATTGTGTTCACGTACTGGATATTAATTGAATGAACACAAGTGAATATTATATAATATTATGTAAGTTTCCAAGTAATTTGAAGTCAGTGGTTTTTACATTTTGTGGCCAGAAATAAAATTTACACAACTAAGTTAAAATGGGATTTAAATGGTTTAATTTTAGACATCAAATGTTAAACCTTGTATATGCTCACCTCAGATATAGAGTCATTTGCAATTTAGAATCAGTTTAACAAGTATGTAAAGGCTGCTCAAATGGAGTAGAAGTCTATTAAGAATATCTTCTTATTCTAAACTTTCAAATTCCTGGAGGGAAAATTTCTTTCATATATCCTTGTTCCTGAGGTTCCCACCTCAGTGCCTGGTACTTACATACTTAATAAGTGTTTATGGAATTAATAAATTGAGATTGATTCACATGAACTTTTCTCCTTGAAGTCAAGGGTTATTTAAATAAGACCATGCTCTCCTGCCATGGGCCTCCCCCCTTCTCCATTTCATATTCCCTGTTGTCAGCCAGGTGTCTTTATTCTGGTTTATCACTGCCCCTCTCAACACACACATGCACACGCACACATAGTATTCTTTTGTGAATGTATTTTTTAAAAGGATCTGCGATAGGATTTGGGGGAAAATATAATAATAATAAGACAGACATGGTATTGCCTACATGGAGTTTATCCATATAAGAAATGACATTTTTCTGTTACTGCTTGATTTTTACCAAATTTGAAGGATATTCTTCAGTGATCTATTTTAAAATATAGATTATATGCTGTATGTGACATTAACTTTGGTTATATAGGGGAGCACCTCAAAGTTTTCCAGAAAATTTAAAAACAGGTACAATGAGAGGCCCATGTAATTATTAATCTGTACAAACACCATGTATTTTATGGCTCCATCACTAGAGAAAATAATACTTTCATATAAAACCCAGATTGGCAGTCACATTGGATTTGAAGTACTGGTTTGCAATTTAGTTGCTTTTCGTGTGAGCAGGTCTACATAATACGCTTTTACTTAAGGATTTGCTCACTTAAATATGGTTAATACATTTCCAGGACAGGACCTCCTTAACCAACTAGTGGCAGAATAAGAGGACAGACTAGTGTTGCTGGTGGGTAGGAGAGGCTCAGCCGCCATGGTGTGTCTTTTCTTAGCACACAAGGGTACTGTTGGCTTTACTTTGAGGATAGGAGGCTATTGTTTCATGGTATCAGGCATTTGTGGGGAGTTGTTGATGACTTACAGAATCCCAGTAATTATGAGAGCTATATAAAGCCCAAGGGTTAGTGAAAACTTGGGAAATGTGTATAAGCCAGAGAGAACAGCTACATTTAGAGCCTTTACATGAGTTGCTTTTGCAAAGGAAGTAAAATTGGCAGAGAGGTTGGAGGCTGGCTTGCTTGCTAAGATCAGTTCAGAGCCTATGAAATGGAAACTGATTGTTTCCACTGCTGATCACTCACTGATTGAGGACTCCAGTCTTTGTGTAAAAGGAAAGATTGTTTCATCTTTCACTTGGGAGGCTGTAAAAACAGCCTTTGCAGTTTTTCTCAAAGGAATCGCATTCAGTATTTTAGTAAGTTAAGATACAGTTTTTAACTACTTAATTTCTCATCTTTCAGCAGTTAGTAAGTAAATTTAAATGACTCATTGTAGTCGTTTATGTGAGTAAAATGTAGGTGCTATATCAGTAACTATGATGAAGAATTTCCTGAAGGGATTACTTAAATGAAGTTTTCACAGATGTAAGCTTTGAGCTGCCTGTTAAAGAGATGGGAAACTTGAATTGGAGTTGCAAGATCATTCAGTTGGTAAGGCTTACATAGAAAGGTGAGGCTGACCACAGGAAATTAGAAATGGTAAGTTTGGCTAGAGAGTATAGTATGATCTAAGAAATTGTATGAGAATTGACAAGATGGTGATGTTGGAAACTAGAATTAAAGTTTTATATTCCTGGTGTGGATATGGCTCTAAGTCCAAAATCCTTTTTGGAGTACCTTTCTTTGTGCACTGCACCCCTCTGCCCCACCACAAATGCCTTCCATATGTGTGTGTGTGTGTGTGTATGTGTGTGTACGTGTGTATATGCCATATGTGTGTGTGTGTGTGTGTGTATATATATAAATGGCATATATATATATTTTCTGGACACACCATATATAAATGTGTGTGTGTATATAGCATATATATGCTATAGCACACACACACACACATTTATATGTGCTATATATATGCACACATTTATATATGGTCTGTCCAGAAAGTATATAGCCTTGTACTATGAAAAATAGAGACATTTATTGAAAAAGATACAAGAAACATTGTACATAAGACAATGATGCCTAAGTTCCCTTCACCGGAGGCACCTTGGGACCTCACACAGTTCTCCCAACTACCATCAGCTGCCCCATTGTATTTTCCTGAATCTCATCAGTGATCTGAATTTCTTCCCTTTCAAAAGTGATTTTAGTTTTGGGAGAAGCCAGAAGTCGCAGGGTACCAAATATGGGTTGTAGAGGGGCTGGAGTCACCTAGGTGATATTTCACCAAAAAGCTCTGCATGAAACATGATGCGTGAGCAGGTGCTTTGTCATGATGAAGCTGCCAATCACCAATTGCCCATAGCTGCAGCCTTATGCATCATCTGAATAGTTTTTGCAGAGGAATGTCCAAGCTTAACACAAAATTTGATGCAGATTTGTTGTTCTACTCAGTCCATTTGAATGCAACAGTCACACAGTACATATGCTTACTCAACAGTATCTACCACCCCCACTGACTAGTACAGGGAAGTCATCATCATTCACACATGTGCATTCCAGTCCACTCTCCCTGGCTGCCCGGTTTCATGATGTCCGCAAACTGTTCTGGTTATATTAACAATGGCTGGACTTTTTCTGGACATCCCTCATATACTTATTAGAAGAGGCAGCATTAAAATGGCAAAACAGCACAGAAGAAAGTGAGGAGACCTGGTTTTGGCATTAGCTGTCTGACTTTAAAAAGTTATTTAAAATGCATCTATTTGACATACATGGATCACTTACTGCCCGCTGCTTAGGTTCCAGTGCAGATGCAAGAAAAAGAATCCTCGCTCACCCTTTCTGTGTGATTGTGGCAGCCAACGTTGAACGGGGGAACAGAGGCAAACACACAAACAAACAAAAAATCATGGAGTTTTTTACAACTCAGATTACTTTGTAAACAATTGAAGAGCCAGCTTTACTCCAAAGAAGACTCTAAAATATGAGGTTTTTTTTAAAATGTTGCATAAGACCCAGCAAATTAAATTTGGGTTAATAAGGACTTTAATCAGCTACAAAACAGCTTTTGTTTTGCTTTTTCTGCCATAAATCTTTGGAAGCCTAAAAATTGTGCTTTAGAGTAATAATGGTCTCTTTTTCCAACTGCATATCCCTGATAATTTTGTACAAATGCAGATAATGTCACATTATAGAAACTTGAACAGTCATGTTGTTTTCTTGATTATAGCTCTGCTATAGTGAGTAGTCTGATAGAAGTCTATTCTGCTAGCTGGAAATAAAGCAATTGAAACTAGTATATTGATTTACTGATTTACTGTGTTAATTATGGACAAGTGAAAGAAGTAGTGGATCCAGAAAGAAGAGGTTAGAATACAGATACCTGGGCCCCATTCTTCAAACTCCTGAATCTGAATAGTGATGGGGCTCAGAAATGCTTCTTTCAAAACAAAACAAAAACTAGAGATTGTGATTAAAAGCCAAATTTTGGATTCACAGACTTAATTCTACTCATTAACACCTTGAAGTGCTATCATGTTATTTTAAGAATGTTAGGAAAGCGGAAGTAGCCTTTGTAAACTGTGGCAGTGGGTTTGTAAAGCTTCTTAATCTCAGAACAGTAGGGCCCTTACATTATAGAATTACAAGGATCACTGGAGATTACCTAATACAGACACCAATAAACTGTGGCCTGTGCACCAGATTTGGCCCTCCACCTGTGTTTTATTGGGCCACAGTCATACTCATTCATTTATGTGTCTATCATCTATGGCTCTATCTGGCCCTTTACTGAAAAAAGTTTGCTGGTTTTGCAATAGGTCACACCTATCATTTTATAGATGTAGAAATAAGAGGTAGAAAAAAGATAATGAGTGAAATTAACTGCACAGTTAATTAATGGTCAGAGTACAAATACAGTTTAGTTCCTTGTCCCACTTTCATGCCATTATTTTTTGTTCAGGGGACTGATGCCTGGGTGAGATCAGAAAATAGATTTCTGGTACAGAATTTTGTTTATAAGTTCATTATTACATTATAAAACACAGTTATTAGGTTATGCCATCACATATTAGATAGCATGGCTGAACAAAGCCCTTTTTAATTTGGGTCGGGGGAACAGTTTGATTGTAGTATATACTATTTCCTGAGTACGAATCTTTGGTTTGATCTGCCAAGCAGTCTGATACAAGAGTCTTTTTTGTTGCCTGTACAGCCAAATGGACGGACTGTCGAAGTGGCTGAGGAGGAAGTTGCCCTGACTCCTCGAAATGTAACAGCAAAGCAGCCATTAGAGACGGATAAGAAAAATGAAAAGGTAAGTTTGGCATTATATAAAATTAGATGCAAGGCTCTTAATAGAGCAACATATAAAAAATGATGCTTCTCTGTTTTACAAAATTATACATATACTCCCACCTCCCTTAAAGAAAAACTGAAGATCTGAATTAATCGTAGCAGATGGATGAGTGGTGAAGGTTCCAGACATGTGATATACCTCTTATTTGAAAGCAGTTGTATTACCTTTGTTAATAGTGCATTTCTGGCATAAAAAACTTAGCAAAATTGTCACATAGTATTCTGTTGTGACATAGTTTGACTTGTAGTTCTTTTTTTTTTGACAAAAGAAAATCCTCTAGTATTCAGATCATCATTAAAAGGTTTGGATGTGTACTCATAAGTTTTCAAATAAGGCAATCTGACATATTCCATAAGTGATACATTCCTGGGATTTATTTATTTTCCAGTTGCCAGTGTTAGAATTGACCCATTTTATTTGACTTAATCTAGTTTGTAAAGAACAAAATATACAAGCAACTGTTAACAGTGTTTCCTTCTGTTATGGAAGAGAGAAGTTCCATTTAATTCCTTTTGGTACTCCCTCCTTTTTTCTTTCTTTAACCTTGTGGGTGCATAACTCTTTTTCAGGAAAAACAACCAAAAACCAACCACAGATAGGTAAATGGTTTCTAGGAACTAGGGTGCAGCAGGTCCAGCTCTGTAAGATAAATGGTATGAAATGGTTGCTATAGTTTCTTAATGCTTGCATTTTCAAAATATCTAAAGACCTGGGGAAATCAATTCTCCCCTTGTAAACCAGTGAAATTGGTCTAGGGCTAAGACAGCTGCAGGTAGGATGACTTAATATGAAAGATAATTGTGGAAAAGAATTAAATTTATGTCTGACTTTGCTTTGGGAGAAAAATAAATAGTAAATGACAGTGTTGACAAATAAGCATATAGTGTAGGGATTGTGAATTTATATTATGAGTAGTTTATATGCTTGATATGGACTTCTACTTCTCCCATCTAGTATTTCCTTGTTTCTGGCCTTTCTCTCCCCACGAGTGAACATTTTATACCCTGCTTCTACTCCCTGAATTGTTCTGAAAAGTCTGTAGTTGGAATAATTAATGAACAATCATTTATCTCTGGTTGATTAATCATATGTACTTTAGGTGTATCAAGATGTAGAACCACAGTTTGAAGTTTGTAGTTATTCTGAAATTTCTTATGTTAGGAAATAATTATAATAGTTGACATTTGTTAAGTATAATATGGCAGGCATTGTGTAAGGCAAAGTATGTGTATATATATATATGAATGTATTTACATGTATCTGGTAGGGAGCACATATTGAGCACTTGGTGTATTTTAAGACTTTATAGAATATTTATACACATAATTTATCATCGCAAGAACACCGAGGAGGTGGTATTATACATATCTTACAAATAAGAAACCTGAAGCCTAAGTTATCTGAGCTATTAAAAGTACAGTTTGTTCTAACCCAGACCCATCTGACTTCAAAGTCTGTGCTTTTTACTGCTCTATATTATTTCTGATCCTTTCAAAACCTGCCAGGCAGCTAGTAATAGCTCATTATACGGATAAGGGCTCTGAGGCATAGAAGGATTCTGTGATTTCGCCAGTTTCATACAGCTTCTGAGCTAGGATCTGAACTCCGCGAATTGTGAAACTAAAGCCCATGCATATTGTTAATCACTTGACAGTACCTCCTCCTCTAAATTGCTGTTGCTTTTTCAGGACAAAGCTTCTATTTTCGGTTTGTTGCCTATTTGATTTCACTTTTTGCCTAATAATAAATCCTGCAACACATGGCTAGTGTTTCTCTTTGCCATCCTACACCTTGAATGTATGCTTTTTAACTTGGTTCAGTCCTAGTGACTCTCAATTCGGGTAGTTTTTTATGCTATTGCATTGTGTTTTTGTGTGTGATGTTTCTAGACTTCTTATTATCTTTCTTTGTAAACAGTGTTTACACTGTTAAATCCGCTCTAAGAGCAGATTACACTCTTAGATCTGCTTATTCACTTTAATATACATTATTATACATTTGTTTTCTCTCTGAGCCACACCTCGGACACTTTGAGAAGTACAGTTTGCCCGTGCAGTGATTGCACACTGAGCTGTGGTAGTGAATATCTTCATCTGTCAGTTGAGTAAACCTAATAGATAAAACATTGTCTGAAAACTATATATGAATATATACGATAAGAGTTATATAGATCTTGGGTCTCTAAAGGTCTTTATTGGATGCTAGCCTCTAGTAGAGTACACACAGGACCATGATCCAAGCTGAATGTATTGTGTTATTAGATGCTGAAGGGAATAAAGAGAAATGTAAAATATACATATCCTCAGAGAGATGACAGTCTAGTTAAGGAAAGGCAAGCACAAGGGAGAGATCAGGTAGCAAGGCACTGAGTGTCCAGTATTCAGAAGAGATAGATTACCCCATGCAGGTAGCCAGAAGGTTTACTTAATTGGACTCTTAAGTAGAAGAAGTAGAGAGGGGAAGACTGATTTTGACAGGAAAGAAACAAATGAACACAAGTAGACATTGTTCAGCTGAAACAGGAGAACATGTTCAGATGCTCTCAAGGGAAACCCCAGACAAGTCTGACTGCTTTTGGTGGCTTGGGGACAGATGCAAACTTAGGTATAGATTGCGTGTATCAGGATGTAAAACCTGGCGCAACATTTATGATTAACAAATCATTCTTGCATTTATGATTGTAAGGGTCTGAATTAAGATAAAAGTTAAAGATTGTTAGTAACAGAAACAACAGAAGCAAAAATGTATAAAATTTGGTCACCATAAGGTTGTTTAGGATGACGTTAGTGATGTCTACTGAAATACTGATACCATTCATTATATATATTAATAAGCTCTTACATTTTTATGATGCTGTAGCACCATACACCATGTATGGTGTACAAAATGCTTTCATCTGTCTTAACCCTGATTAACAACTTGGAAGATGGGCTATTATTTCTTTTATACAGCTCATTAAAAGTTTAGTGAATTGTCCAAGATCACAAAGCTAGTAAACAATACTTCCTCAATTTTCCAAGGCAGCAGTTCTAAAATGTGGTCTGTGGACTCTTGAGAAGGTGTCGCTGAAGACAAAACTATTTTTACAATAACCAAGGCATTATTTGCCTTTTTCATGATATTTGCACTAATGGTGAAAAAGCAATAGTGGGTGAAATTGCTGACTGCTTAGCACAAATCAAGGCAGTGATGCCAAACTACTAGCAGTGGTATTCTTTACCGCACTCCACTTGTAGTAAAAAAATAATAATAATAAAATAAGTGCTAGTTTCACTTGAGTGTCCTAGATGAAGCAGTAAAAAAAATACTAATTTTGTTAAATCTTGACCTTTGAATGCATGCTTTTTTATTATTCTGTATGATAAAATGGGAAGTGTGCATAAAGTATGTCGTGTGCTAAAGACATTCTTGAGAGGAAACACTTGTTCAATTAAGTTGCAAGCTGAACTAGTCACTTATTTTATGTTACTTCAATTTTACTTGAAAGAACAACTGATAGGCAAGGGTTATATTTGGACTTAGTTATTTGCAGACATTTTTCTCAAAAATAATCAAGACAGTCCTGTTACTTCAAGGAAAACATCTGGTAGTATTTGTTACAAATGATAAAATGATATGTTGCCAAGTGAAAATTCGAAATTTGGAAAATTTATATCTGCCACCATGTGCTTGACAACAGCATCCCAGTATTTCAGGAATTTCTGATGAGATTTGTTGTCGTATGAACAAATGTGGTTTTTTTAGAAACCTTGTGTATCATGGAATGTTTTAACATTTTGGGAGATGTATGTAACTCAGTGAATCAGTGTTTTCCAAATGACACATGCTTGCATGTTACAAAATCAGGCAAGTCTAAAAAAGTCAATTCGAAGTGCAAGAGAGACCAATGGTCTTTAATGTAATGGAATATGAAAAGTTCACTGGTGCAATTTCCACATCGCAACAATTTTTATGAAACTACCAACTGACAAGTTTTGGTGTAATATTATTTTCTTTCTCAACCTAAAACCCTTACTGACTTCCTATTGCTTTTACTCCACAATCTTGACCATAACCTAAAGACACCGCCTGTGCTTCAAATGTCCTTACTTAGATCTTACCCTCTCTAAGATATAGACACATTGTTGTGTTTTTTTAAATTTTTTGTTAAGCAGCTTTATTTTGAGATATTTTGTGGTAATAAAATTTACTTTTAAGTGTACAATTTTAATGTATTTACAGCTATCACTACAATCTAATTTTTGAACATTTTCCTCTTACCAGAAAGAAATCTTGTGTCCATTAGCTGTTGCTCCCCATTTTCCCCTTTTCTCCCCTTAACCCTAGTTCCTGACAACCACTAATCTTTGGTGTAATACTGAATAATATCACAAATCTAAAAAAAACTATTAAAATACTTTTTCCTTTGCAAATTACATGTCTGTTTATATATAGCCAGATTTTCTTAAAATTTCATCAGTAACAGTTTATATTCAGTTTATTTTGTATTAGTTTCAGGTGTACAGCCCAGTGTCAGACAATCATATATTTTACAAAGTGTTCCCCTCGATATTTCCGGTGTCTACCTGGCACCATACATAGTTATTACACTGTTATTGACTACATTCCCTATGCTGTACTTTACATCCCCATGATGTAACTACCAATTTGTAACTGTTTTGTAACTACCAATTTGTACTTCTTAACCCCTTCACATTTTTCATCCAAGTCCCCAACCCCCTTCCTTCTGGCAACCATCAGTCTGTTCTCTGTATCTGTGAGTCTGTTTCAATTTTGTTTGTTTGTGTATTTTGTTCTTTAGGTTGCACAGATAAGTGAAATCATATGGTACTTGTCTTTCTCTGACTTGTTCCCTTAGCATAATACCCTCAAGGTCCACCCATGCTGTTGTAAACGGTAAGATTTTTTTAATGGCCAAGTAATATTCCGTTGTATGTATGTATCACAACTTTTTATTTACTTGTCTATTGATAGGCACTTGCATTGCTTCCATACCTTGTGTAGTCAGATTTTCTTCATGTACTTCAATCAAATAATATATCATTAAATTGGATGCACAGTAGATATGCAAATCCAGCTGTCTTTTATGAAGCCAGACATTAAAGATAATTACAAATGTAAAACATGCCACTCTTCTCACTAAAATGTTTTTGTTTTGGAAAAAAAGGAATTTTGACACAATGGAAATAGAACAAAAATCTCAGAAAACAGTTTTTGTCATGAGTTAATGAAAAACCTTATACACCTGCCAGTAGTCTCCAGACCAAAACATCATAGTATCTATTTCTAAGCTTTAGAAAATACTCAGCATTCCTGTTTTTCATGCTCCATTTCCTTTATCACTCCTGGCATTACCAGCAGAGACTGGAGATGATTATAGAGCTATAAATATTACAGATGTCTGTTTACCAAAGTTTTAAGGACCACTACTTTACAGAATCAAGAATTAATAAATTGAATAATGATTACATTCCATGTAAGTAACTAATTGCAAAATTATTACTTAACTTAAAATTTGTTACAGTATCCCTTTTGTGATAGTTTTGATGCTATACAAATATTAGGTCATACTTCCTAAGTTGACCTGTTTAGCCTGAATTGGGCACTGCTCTGCCTTTCTTTATACTTTGCAATTCTTCAAAATAGCAAAATTTGCTAAGAGAGCAGTTAGCCATTTGAGTAGATCTACTTTTGCTGCCAACTCTACCTTTTTGACACTCTAAAGAAGTGGTAACTCTTTCTTTTTGAGTACTGTCTAGTCTTAGGAATATTCGTTCATGTTAAGAAGTTAAAGGTAAAGGATGAGTTTAATTCTGAAAGTCATTTTTTATGTGTTTTATTTGATAATGAGCTTATAATTTTTTGATGTTTTAATTTCTATGAATTTGAGAACAAATTACTCTTAGTCTTAGAAGTACTTTAGCATGTGCTTTTAAGACCATAGTCTCCAAGGTGGAGTATACAAGAAGATCCATAGGGGTGCAGGAAGAAAATATTAGACTGTCTATGTATACTTAGTTTTTTTATTGAAAAAACAAATTAAACTTTCCTCATTTTATATATGGCTAGTCATTGGCACCCTCATTTGGGATGTTACAGGGTTAGTAAGATACTTTATAGGAGGGATCTTGAGAAGATTGGGGAGTTGCAATTGAAAAAAGTTCCATTGGTTTTTTGCCACAGGTGGCAAACACAAGGCCCGCAGGCCAAATCCGGTCCTCCACCTTGTTTTATCCAGCCCGGCACCTTGTTTCTGCCTGGCAGCAGTGCCGAGCTCCTTGCCCCTAATTAAGGAGTATTTACATTTATACAGTCCTAAAATGACATTCCGCCCTTTGAAGGCAACTGCAAGGCTGATGTGGCCCGGTGAAAATGAGTTTGACACCCCTGGCTTATACCATATTCTGACAGATTGCAACATGTGTGCTTAATTCTATGGGTTAATGTATTGTATTACTGGGTTTAAACTAAACTAACTTTTAGTAAACAGACTGCCAAAAAGCTACAGATTGCACCTGATAATCATGTAAGTAAACAACTAGAAAAAGAGTATTCCTACAAAAAACTCTATCAGCCATATCATCATGAGGTTAGATTGATTTTAAACATTGGTCACCCAAAATTGAAATTATTGAGAAAGATTTTTGAAATAGGAATCTATTTCTACTTTTCGTAAGAAACTGTGCTCATGTATATACTCTGTCTTAAGACTTTAACTGAAGATATTCTGAAACTAACCCAATTAGCAGGATATCAAAGCATTTAGAATGTGAAGATAATCCTCTATATTTTTTGGAGATGTTTATTTATGTAGTACTCAATAAGGCAGAATTTTACTATAATTATAAATGTTTAGAAGACTCTTTTGAGGTTTCTTGTTTAAAGAGAAAGACATACCACAGGAAACACTTGTTCTTTCTGCTGTGGTAAAATTAGCAAAAACAGTATGACAATCAACCAGAACACATTCCTTCCTAAGCATGTACTGTTGGGTGCAGCATAAAAGCATCACTGACTAAGTAATGTTTTTAATTTTTCGCAAAACATTTGAGTAAATTAGTAGCAGGGCACATTGCAAGTTGAGAGAAAGAACAGATGTTTCTAACATGACAGTCTAGGGGACTTGCTAGATTTCACCTCAGTAATGAAATGCATGAATAACTACTTTAGTGAGCAAGTAAAGATAGGAGGTATCCACAAAGACACATTCTCAACAGTGGATCGCTTACTTTAAAGTTTTTGTGTGGAAAACTGAATAAAAACCACAGATAGAGGGGCCACTGGACTGGAATTAAACCAAGAAAATAAAATTCAAAGGGTAGGGAGGTAAGGTCATAGAGATGGCACCATGCATGAAATTCACTTGTGACATTATTTCTAGAAAACTATGGCCAAAGAGGTTAAAACCAGACTGCAAGCTGGAAGACCAGACTTTTAAATTACAGTAAGGACAAGGTGGTGATCATCATCTTTTGTATTATAAAGAAAAACTTTAATTATATTATGGCAAAATACTTTTATATATTTGGTTTTAAGATGATTATTTGGTTACAAGATAGTTTAGGGCACAACTTTAAAAGTGAACCTTGCATTTTTTTTACTAAAAAAATCAAGTGTTTCAAGTATGCTGATCTTTTTGTAATGATAAATGGTTGTCTAGTTAGCAGATACTTAGGGGGGAAATTTATACTTAATCTGTCCCTTCAGTGTCAGTGAAGTTTTACAAGGTGTCATAAAGTAGCTTTTTTTTTTTTAAAGAAACTCATGCTATGAAGAGTGTATTCTGAAAAGTTTGCATCATTATGATTTTGTTATTTAAAAAGATTTGTCAGTTACTTGTGAAAATTCTCATAACTACACAATTTAACAGCTTGGGAGCAGTTTCCTGACAAAAAGAAATAGTATGGAGCACACTTGTATGAGACCACGTTCCAGCGTCAGCACTTCACTTATTATGTGACCTTGGAGTTGGTTGATCACCCTGTGCTGCCCTTTTCTTACCTATAAAGTGGAAATAATAGCATCTGCCTCATAGAATTATTTTGACTCAGTTGGTTAATTAGAGCTGTGTAAGTGGCAGCAATATAACCAGTTTATTAACTTTCTAAATCTTTTTAATGAATCCATTAGTTAACAATACCCCCCAAAAGTAGAACCTTCCAAATAAATTGCAGGAACAACTGATTGATGTTGAGGAAGAATAAATTTTACTAAATTCCCACAAAAGCTTTTACATACTTAGAGGACGAGGTTGAAGAATTAGAAGATTATTCAGAAATGATAAAGCATAGTCAATCATATTGCCTTTGCTAAAAAAAATAGTTGTTTTACAAACCTGTACACTGTTAGTTATAGGATATATATAAAATTTACAAGTCAGTATTTTGGAATGTGTGCTCATTTTCTCATAGAAGTTTACGAACAGGCTTATTTAACCCACTGCTGTAAAAGTGAGCAGCAAACCCCTCTACTTGCTGTACTTACTCAGATATATTCTATCCAAGTGGTTACCATATATTCCACATGTGGATTGCCTTCTGGGTGTTGGCACTGCTTATTTGCATCTTTGGATTACTCTTTCTAATGAGATTTTAGAATTTTTAAACTAATTTCCTAGACATCACAGTTCCCTAAGGAATTATCAATCCATCGTGTTTGATATATATTCCTTGGCAATTTAAAAATTAGTGATAGTGTATCTAATGAATTATTTATCAAAGTTTTTCGTTGTCTGAACTTTTGAAAATGGAGTCATTTGCTGTTCAGGGTGCAAATATTATTTTAAGCCCCAGTTCACTAAATACCTACTGTGTTGTGTATTCATTGTCCATTTAACTCACTTGTCTGATGGTGGGGCAAAGGTGGATGGCCACCAAAACAAGAAGATATCTTCAGACCAAAAAACCAATCCGGTAACTCCATAGACTATAACAGTAATTTACTTACTGGAAGATTGGGACAGAGTTTTGCACAAATAATCTTCACTACCAAACCCTTGTAAGGTACTATTTTTATAGTATAATTTGGATACTCATGTTGAAAAGACAAAGTTGACAAGGGGCCGTACCTCCTGGTGGTCTTGTGATAGATGGTTGATTATAATCAATACTGTTACCAGTTTGACATTTATCTCAGTTGTCATGCCATTCTGGCTGTTGCGAACAAAAATATTTATAGCTACATTTTAAGGAACACAGATAATCATCAACTAGAAAGCTTTGACATGCTTGCTGAGAACGATGAAGTTAGTCAAAGGTCGCAGCATGAAACTTAAAAATGAAGTGAGATCTGGGAGACACAAATAGGCATTGGTTTTGTTCACATCTACATCTGTGTACTCATTCTTCTCAGGAGTAGTTTACTTATATTACACATACGTACATATACACATATATGTAACGTGCAGTGCTGACAGATTTCTTCTAATGAGACTTATGGTGTCAATTTTTTGTAATACCTATATCATATGTGTGAGAAGAAGAGACAAAATGTGAAATTATAATGGAAGCCAGTAGGAAAAGATTTACAGGATTTTTACAGTAGGAACAGATTTTTCAGAACACTTCTAATGTTTTCAGTGATGTCTGTTTCAAATAATGTTGGAGGTTTGGGGTTAAGGGTAGTCTGCTTTATGCTACATCTATGTCCCTGCTAAAAACTGATGCTCTACAGACTTCCTCAAGAACAGATTTCTTCTTCATTTTTGTATATCAGAACCTGTCATGAGTCATTCAAATAAAGCAAACTGAAGATTCTGTTGGAAATATAATGAAATGTGTTATTCTTTTGTCTCCAGGAAGTTCATATTATCATTAGAAAAACTCTGAACACTTGCATATTGCACAGTGTTGGAAATGTCCCAAGGAAGTTTGTGACAAATGGTGAAATTGATGGCAGTTTTAAATGTTTAGAGATTCGAGAGTGTGTACTTGGGGGAGAGAAAAAGGGGGAAAGTGACAGGGATAAAGCAAATGCGGTGGAACTTGCTGGATTGAGGAAAAAATAATGATAGAAAAAATACAATAAAAAAAGGAAAGGAGAGAACATAATGAGCACAAGTCATTTCCTGTACTGAACCTCAGTAGAGGAACAGTGGTTCAGGGGACAAAGAAAATCACCCTGCATACCCTGGCTGCAGCATTTTATTTTATAAAGAGAAAATCCACAGTCAGTGTCACTTGGGCAAAGACAGGATGTTTCAAGGTGACCGACGGTCTTGTTGGAACCAAATGATTATATATGTGAATAGAAGAATATAAGGTTGAGATTCATTTGTGGAACACTTTATTTGTCATATATGGATGGTAGGAAACATCTTTAATTTTTTTCATGGGATGTAAATTAATTGGACTGGTATAGATATGTTGGGAGATATGAGCATTGTGAGGGAAACCCTTGAGGATAAGAATTTCTCCTAATGTCTCATTTACATGGCTATTTCTCCTATTAGATTGTAGCACAGTTTCCATAAGTAGAAACTTTTATTCAGTTCTATTTGCTGAGGTTATAGAACAATGTCTGGCACATAGTAGGTATTTAATAAATCTTGATTGCCTGAAGACCATTCAAGGAAGGCTAGTTTACTAGTCCACCTGGATCCCTAGTGGCGCTGACAACAGATTGAGGGGTGGGGGAGTGTAGAGAACTATGGTGACAAGAGAGCCAGAACTATATGTGTGTTCCCAGTTTTCCTTCAAAAGTGTTAGGTGTTGTGGAGCTGCTCAGAAGTAAGACATTCACCTCAGTCAGCTGGCTGGGGCAAATCAGTAGTATGTATGCATAGTTATTTAAAGCTTTTAATAGTATTGTATGTTATTAAGTCCCATCTAAGCAATATTTTTTAGTTAGTTGCTTTTAAAAGTAATAGTAATATCAAACAAGATTGAAGCCTTAAACCAAGATAGTCTTTCTTGTTTTGCCGCAGATTTTAGTGACAAATCACAGAATATTTTAGTGTGGCTAATTTCTGTCCTTTTTTCAGTTTCCCTCCTTTAAAAAATCTTATGTATACTGCTTTGTAGTTAGCAATCTGCTTTCACATCTTATTTATTCCTTAAAAGAAGCTTATTATGTGAGGTTAGTAGGAATTTTTGTTCCAAGTAACAGTTGGGGAAAGGTGTTTAGAGTGATTTAGCCCCAAGTAACTGAGCTAATTCATGATTAAATTTGTATTTGAAGATAAATGTAGAAAGAGAATAGCAAGAGTATTTGTGAGAGCAAGCTCTGGAGTCAGAACTGGATTTTAGTTGTGGTTTTGCCACTTAATAAACCCTATGATCTTAGGCAATGTATGTGATCTTATTATGGCCTCAGATCTTTCCTTATCTGTAAAATGGGTTGCCACTTTTAGTTAGTTCCTGTAGTTCTACACTGTCCAGTATAGTAACTACTTGCCATATATTGCTATTTAAGAACTCTTTTTCATGCTATCTCATTTTTTATTGATTATATTTAAAAGTTATAGTATTTTGGATGTGTTGCTATAAATATATTATTAAAATTAATAATTCATTTCATTTAACTTTTTAATGTATGTCTGCTAGAAAATTTTAAATTATATATGTAGCTTGTATTATATTTCCATTGGACAGTGCTACTCCGTATCAGGTGTTGATAAACTCCAGACGCCCAAATCCAGCCACATGTCTATTTTTGTTAATAAAATCTTATTGGCACACAGTCATACCTATTCATTTATATACTGCATATGGCTACTTTCATGCTACAGTGGCAGAGTTGTGTGGTGCTACATGTAGAACCACGTGGCCTGCAAAGCCTAAAATACTTACTGTTTGGTCCTTTATAGAAAAAGTTTGCCATGTGCTCTAGACAGTGGGTTGACAGATGCTCAATGTGTTATTTTCACTTAAGAATGGATATCAGAGACAGACAGACAGAAGATGCATGGTGCGAGACAGTGAGAAAAAGGTAGCAAGGAGTATTATGTTTCTTTTTGCGGATGCTGAAAAGATAATGGTGGTAGTTGTGCAACTTCAAGTATACTAAAAGCCACTGAATTGTATACTTTAAAAGGGTAAACATTATGGTATGTGGGTGATATCTTAAAAATTAAGGTATTAGCCTTAATTTTTATGAGCCTGGTTTGGTAGATGTAATAAAGCAAGACATTAAACATGATACATGTTAATGATCATAAGAACATGCAATGAAACAAACATGCAAATCAACTGTGGGAAATTTTTAAAAAGAAATTTAATGTTTTTTTATATACTCCCATTATCAAAGACAATTTTTAATCACCTTTAGGGAAGTCATGCCACTTGAGAATATTTGCAAGTAATTGATTGATAGGAAAAGCAGTTAGCTGTCATTTATTGCTTACTCAGACTGCTTACCCTTAAAAAGACTTACAGAGGTACAATTTCTTTTAGTTGTAAACTTAACTTTAAGATAGTGTACAACAATACTTACATAGCTAATCTCAATAAATAGTTAAATAAGTGAATACAAAGTATAAATAAAATCACAATTTTATCAATATTATCTCCTGTAAATACTTATCTAAATATAGAAATCATGGCTTCTTGAAGTTTGTTAGCATGCTTTTGAAAGGAGAAAATAATATTAGCACAAGGGAATTGGCAGGCTGTTCCAAAATGTCCATATCTTGGATGTATATTTTTTCTTAAGCGAATTGTTAAACATTTAGTATATACAAATCCTAGATATTTTCACATTGCTTTGAAACTGACAAAATATTATCTGCTTTCTACAGTTGACTCATTAATTCATTATACATCAGGTATGCCAAAAATCTGCTTCATGAAATCCCAAACCAGTAATCAATGTATCATTTTTCTTTTCAACGTTGGCAGTAGGTTTTTATTTTATGCTTTAAAAACACCATATTATAGGACTTTATTCACAATTTAAGTTAGGATACATGGTGTCCGAGGGCACAGACTTCAGAGCCAGAGAGACCCGTTTCCTGATTTGACGCTACCATTTACTAACTTCATGTGACCCAGAACAACCTCCTTAACATTCACATCTCTAAGACTTCATTTTCTTATCTCTGAAATAGGAGTAATACCTTCTCCATTGAGTTTCTAAGGAATAAGTAAAACGAGTATAAAGTCCTTAGCATGTACTAACCACTCGATAAATGCCAACCTTGTATTTACTGCCATTTTAGTATGTTAAGTTTTCTAATCAAACATAATTTTTTTGGTTGTCAGTGTCATATATTTCATTATGTGTTGCACTGACTCCTACCTTTTCAAACACATGAAATATTAAGTAACATTTTATTTTACTTTCAGTCAAAGAAAAATAAGAAGAAATCAAAGTCAGATGCTAAAGCAGTGCAAAACAGTTCACGCCATGATGGAAAGGAAGTTGATGAAGGTACTTGAGCAAGTGAAAGGCCTATAGAAAAAATTTAATTCTTTTTACCAAGGTTTATTATATCAAAGCTGCATTTGTTTTGTTTAATCTTTATCGAGGTCTTCTTTTTAATAACTATCAATCTTAATGTACAGATCTGTGGCATTGTTAGGAAATGCTTTTTTATCTAAGTTATTTAGGGATCTGATGACAGTGCTTTTCCGAAAAGGAACCACCTTGAAATTTAAGGTCTAGCTCAGTATATTGAGCAATTGAAAAACCCAAACTATATTTCTAAGAAACAAAGCCATTTGTTTTGTCTTTGTTCCCCAGAAATATGGTTTGGGTTTTTCCCCAGTGTTCTTAAATATGCTATCCCTAAAAGGCTATGTATAAAATTTTTTAATAAGCCATTTATTAGTACCTAATAAACACATTTATTAGTAGTTATAGATAACACTCGCCTATTCTCCTATTGATTTTGTTGAGCAAAATAAATATATACAGGGTGACTTCTATATCATTTTTCCTAAACCAGAGAAGACAGAATTGGTAGAAAAATTATGAGAATAAATAATGGCAGTTAGCTGCCTAAAACAATATAATGATATTAGAATAAGTCTTAGCATAAATTAATATAATCAGCACTCTTGGTTTTTAGTTTAATATCTAAATTTATCATGGTATTTTGTGTACACTGCTCCATTCCACCCCCCCCCCAAAAAAAAAACTACAACTTCTTTGTTTCCCCTTTACTGAATAACTTTTTTTTTCTGGGGCTGTGTCAGGAGCCTGGGAAACTAAAATTAGTCACAGAGAGAAACGACAACAACGTAAACGTGATAAGGTGCAGACTGATTGTGGTTCATTGGATTCAACTATCCCTGGGATAGAAAATACCATCACAGTTACCACCGAGCAACTTACAACTGCATCATTTCCTGTTGGTTCCAAGAAGAATAAAGGTATATTAGTGGGACATAAGAGTGATACATCAAATCCAACTCCTTTTAATCTGATATACAAAGTATCATCGCATCAAAATCTGATATTTTGAACTGCCTACATCATTGTACTGATATACCCTTCTTCGTGAGAGCATTGTGGACCACACACTGGCTTACCTGATACCAGCAGTGATTACTTGTTACATACTGCCTAATGGATAGCCTATTAAATTAAAATTGCTTTTGTGCCTTGAGTCACATGAGAAAATGATGTTGCCTCTTTTTTCTCATGTGTATCGCTTTGCCCCAGATCTCTTACATCTCCATTTCTTATAGTGGACAATGCATTAAATGCAATTATTTGTCACCATTCTGCACGTGGGTGCTTTCACTCCAAGATGAAACAAGCATGTTCTGGTAGTACAGATTCTGTCTGGATTTCTTACCACTCTAACTTTCTGAGAATGCCATAGGTAGTTGATAAACTTAGAGGTTATTGACCTAATATTCTTCCCAACTACATACAATACTCAAATTACCTAATACTGATGGCTTCCTGGTAGCTCTTTACATTGCCATCGTTTTTACCTTGCCATCGTTTTTACCCTGGGAACATCAGTCTGCAGAGTGATACTGTTCAGTCTGCACAGTGATACAAATTATCTTCCTTTACCTTTTTATTAGTTACCTCCCCACCCTGAGCTTATCTCCAGACCACTTTCTTAGCCTTGTTTTGCTACCTTTTACTTTTTTGCTTACTGACTTGGTGGAATTTATTGCTTTGGTACAGCAATGACTCCATTTTCACTGTGACATAGCAGCCATACTTTAGTGTTTCTGTTAGTAACTTTTTTCTATTGTCTTGTGCATGCCTTCCTTGCTAGCACAATCCTGTGTGGTGCTGGTTTTTTGATACATTGTGATCATTATGCCTTTTAGTGTCAGAAAAATAGTATCTTTTTTATACATATATTCTCACCTCTTGCCATATTTCGTAAGTCCTGGTCCCAAATACTGGCAAAGTTATTTAGACTATGTGTTTGCACCCAGGATTGTTGAAACATCAGCTGGTATTATGGTGGCGAAATGAGGTGGCAAAGTTGAATCCAATTACAGAGCCCACTTCTCCAGTTCCTACTTGGAAGAATCTTGATAACCATTATAGAACAGCAGACTTTATTTACTTGGGCAATATCCAGGTCCTTTGTTTGCATTTTAGTCGACTAAGAATATGGTAACTAAAGAACTCAATTCCTCAAGTCCATGTGAAATATGTTGTGAGTAAAAATGGCTCTTTTCCAGTATAAGAATTTAGTGGCTTAAAGGAGCAATTTATTGTAAGTATTCTAGTAAGAAAATTAATTTGTATGTTACTACTAAAAAAATTAATTTGTATGTTACTACTAATTTAAGGTGCATAGTGACCTGTTTAGTATTAAATAACTTTTATTTCTATTTCAACCAGGTGATTCTCATCTAAATGTGCAAGTTAGCAACTTTAAGTCTGGAAAAGGAGATTCTACACTTCAGGGTGAGAGAAATTACATGTAACTTACATTGAAGGCCCATCAAAATAGGAATTTGTGTACATGTGTCTTTCCTCACATGAATGACACAGAAGGGGAAAAAAAGGCTTAATGATTTTTAATTCCTAAAGTAACATAATCGTGGTCTAGAAATTTTGGAAAATAGATAAAAAGTAAAATCCCAATTTTATTATTATTTTTTTTTTTAGATTTTATTTATTCTGTTTGTTAGGGAGGGGAAGAGAGGGAGAAAAACACCGATGTGTGTTTGCATCTTGCATGACCCCCTTCTGGGGACCTGGCCTGCAACCCAGGCATGTGCCCTGACTGGGAATTGAACCAACAACCCTTTTGTTTGCGGGCCAGCACTCAATCCACTGAGCCATACCAGCCAGGGCAAAACCACCCCCTATTCTGACAGTCTTGGGTATGGTCTAGTTGTTTCCCCCTATCCTCCATATGTAAAAAAATTCTTTTAGTAATAGTTTATATGCAATTTTGATTGTTGCTTGCCTCATTTTAGCCAATGGAGGTGAGGATTTGGGGGGTGGTGGGGGCATTTAAACTTAGGTTTAATATAGGTGTATATGGGATATAAGACATTTCCACCATTTATTAAGAAAAAAAAGCCTTCATACCTATAACCTTTTAAACTGCTTATTTAATACTAGTATTTCACAATAGGTGGAGTATAGTCTGAAGTTATATAGTGCTTCACATATAGAAGATACAATTTATTTACTTGTTTATGATAAAGATTGAATTAAATAGAATGATATATGTTACCTAAAAACTAAAGTATTTTAGTAAAACATAAATTCAGAAATGAAAAGGCACCTTCTCATTTTAGGCTTGTTGTTAACACTGTCAGCTTTCTTTATTTCCATGGTTCTAAATCCTGGCTACATATTACAATACTCTAGGAGACATAGAAAAACAGCATACATATATAAAAAGGAACATGTACTTATATATGCATACACACACACATACATACATACTGTGTTTGGGCTCCCTAGAGATTCTCATTTTAATTTGTCTGGGCTGAGGCTCCAATGCCTATTTTTAAGAAAAAACTTTTACATAACAAAAAAGTCTAGGAACAGGCTGGATGTAATAGGAAGTTACTTTTCATTTCTAATGTTATAAGGAATGTTGCAGTAAACATCTTGCATGCATGAAGGAAAAAGAAAATTTTCAGTTGATTTTAATGTGTAGCCAGGTTTTAGAATAACTGTCTTATACACAGTATATATGTAAACATGTAGCAGGAGTGTCAAACTCATTTTCAATGGGGGCCACATCAGCCTTGCAGTTGCCTTCAAAGAGCCGAATGTAATTTCAACTCCTTAACAGTTGAGTAGTTACATTTGTACAGTCCTAAAATTATTTCAGCCCTTTGAAGGCAACCACGAGGCTGATGTGGCCCCCGGTGAAAACGAGTTTGACACCCCTGATGTAAGGAGAAGTCTTTATATTTTGGGGGGTAAGTATTCTGAGTATCCCAGAGTGTGTTGTTTTCCTGTTTGTTCTGTTGTACTTCCTTTGAACAAGCCATTTTGTGGTTGAAAACATTAGGGAATATAAATTAAGATAAAACCTCCCTTTAGTTTTTAAATTATAAGTCATCCATGGTACCCTGACTGGTGTGGCTCAGTGGATTGAGCGCCAGCCTGCAAACCAAAGGGTCACTGGTTCGATTCCCAGTCAGGGCACATGCCTGGGGTGGGCAAAAGACAACCACACATTGATGTTTCTCTCCCTCTCTCCCTCCTTTCCCCCTTGTCTAAAAATAAATGAATAAAATCTTTAAAAAAAAAGAGTCATCCATGGTGATCATGTCACTTTTAAAATTCTTCATTTTTATCTTTCAAGCTCGTTATTTAGAGGACAGTATGGGGAAATAATGATTGATAATTAAATATAAAATGAACAATCCTAGAAATTTGAAAATATCCCAGTTTTAACAAAGAATCATGTGCCAGTTTTTAATCTTTTTTTTCTTTTCTTTAAGTTTCTTCAGGATTGAATGAAAACCTCACTGTAAATGGAGGAGGCTGGAATGAAAAGTCTGTAAAACCCTCCTCACAGATCAGTGCAGGTGAGGACCAGTGGAACTCTATTTCACCCGCTTCTGCAGGCAAGAGGAAAACTGAGCCGTCTGCTTGGGGTCAAGACACTGGAGATGCTAATGCGAATGGAAAAGACTGGGGAAGGAGTTGGAGTGACCGTTCAATATTTTCTGGCATTGGTAAGGAATGTTAGAAATTTTTTAATTCATTTAAAATTGATTATCTGGTACATTGTGAATTCTTCAGGAATGAAAAAAGATCCATCAGTAAAAAATTAGTAATGCCATACAGAAATAGTAATAATTAACTCATTTCAGACCCCTCATATGGAGCAAAGTAAATAATAGCATTTATTATTTGCTCTTATCTTGGTGCTTTCACATACCTTATCCCATTTGATTACCTTCGTAACTAGCAGGTATAATTATATTTTTAGTGATGTAATAACTAATATGTGAACAGTCTTTGTGATTAATTTCAATAGTTTATTCAGTTTAAATAAAATTAGTAAATGGGAGTACAGTTTATAGTATCCATTTATATACTGTTTTACTGTTTGTAAAATGCCTATTTGTAATTAATTTTTCCCTGGGTCTTAAAGATAAAGAGGAGTAGTTGAGGAGTTTTTTCCTGTTGAGAGCTATCAAGTCAAAAGCACCTTAATTTCAGGTGTGTGTATGTATTTTATACAAAAAAAAATCCATGTTTAATGTGGAAAAGGGCAGAAAAAGAAGGAAAAATGCACTGTTACCATACCATCCTGTGCCAATGACTGGTTTTTGTTTTTTGTTTGTTTTTTTTTTTAATTTATTTATGGTCTTTTTCCCCCCCTTTGTACAGTTTTGGTTTTGTTTTGTTTTTTTACATAATCCAAATCAGATATGTATGTTTATGTTCCTATTTCCCACTAATATTGTAACATAAACATTCTCCTTACTTCTTATTTATTTATTTTAGAGAGAGAGAGAGAAACATTGATTTCTTGCTCCACTGATTTATGCATTCATTGGTTGATTGTTGTACATGCCCTGACTGGGACCAAACATACAACCTTGGCATATGGGGACATTGCTCTAACCAACTGAGCTACCTGGTCAGGGCCTCATTTTCCTTACTTTTTTTAAGTGTTATTATTTAATGCCCCTGTAATATATTGTATAAGCATAGCATAAATTACTGTTTCTGTGTTATCAGAGAAATAATTTGTCTTTTTTTTTTAGCCATTATAAATAACATTGTATTGAGTATATTGGGCGGGGGGGGGCCCTATTTCTTCAGGATAGATGCCTGTGAGTGATATTGGGTTAAAGGGAATATGAATGTTTACAGTGCTACATGTCTTAGAAAATACAGTTGTCAATGTATTCTCTAAGAGTTTTAATTTACATATCAGCATCAATATGAGTGCCATTTGTCACATGCTGACCAAGGTTGAGTACTCTCATTTTTAAAAATCTTTTATTGATTGATCGGTTGATTGATTGATTGATTTATAGAATGGAGAGAAAGAGGAGCGAAACATCAATGTGTGGTTGTCTTTCCAGCACCCCATACTGGGGACCTGGCCAATAACCCAGGCATGTGCCCTGACTTGGAATTGAACCCTCAACCCTTTGGTTTGCAGGCCAGCACTCAATCCACTGAGCCATACCAGGCAGGGCAAAAAATCTTTCTTAATTGATAAGCAAAAACTGCATAAATGGTTTTGGTTAAGTATTTTAAATTACTAATGAAATTGAATATCTTTCACAACTTTCTTGATCATGTCTATATATTTTATGAATTATCTATTTGTGTTCTTGGCCCATTTTAAGTTGTAATTCCTGTACATCAAAGATATAATTTTTTCTGTCATGCTTGCTGCAAATAATTTTTGTAGTTTAAATAGAAAACACTGTTTTTTCCTATTTGCTTTTCCCATCACTTTAAGCTTAGAATGACTCATGCTAACTAATATCCCCAAGAAGCAAACTTTAGATCATTTACTAATACTCTTCTTAAGCTTGTTCTTCCCTCCTTCCCTTGCAATGCCCAAAAATTATGTAAAAATACCAAAATTTGGAAGAAGAGACAATCCCTAAGTTCCCAGCCTCATTTCAGCAGTGAAGAAAGCATAGCAACTTCTGTGCTGAAAAGCATCCTTTCACATTTAATAAAACAAATACTCAAATTTTTATCCAGTAAAATCATGTTAAGAACTTCAACCTTTTGAGATTTTTGCAACTGAACTTATAAAAGCTATGGAGCATTTTCATAATTAGGACATAAAGTAGATGGTACTTGTTTAATGTAGCTACAGATAAAATTAGGAACAGATTAGAGTTCCTGCCTAGATGGATTAGGGCCTTTGTTGAAATTCAAAGGGAACTATAAAATTGGATTTCCTGTGAATCACTGAGAAGAGTCAGGTGTGACTGGCATCATAGATACATACTTTCCTTAAAATATTCATATATGAGTAAGAAATCTCTTGGAAATATTGCAAAGATAGCATGGTGTAGTGGAGTGAACATGGACCAGTTCAAATAGATCGATTTGGTATGAATCCCTATTCTTCCGCATACTAGCTTTTATGGAAATTAGGCTAGTTATTTAACCTCCTGTATGACCCTCATATTTAAGTACTTAGGAGGATCGTTTAAAAGAATGTCAAGTACCAAGTTCAGTGTCTGACCCAAAGTTGTAGCTTAATTATGGTAGATAATGTAGCTTTCGATAGTAGAAAGAGCATAATAGGCTTTGGAAAACAGCCTAAGTTCCATTCTTGGCTCAGCTGTTTTCTAGCTGTCAGCAAGTTACTTTAACTGCTCTGAAACTTTGCCTAGCAGAGTTGCCCTAGGGATTAAAAGTGGTTGGTGTAAAGAGCCCAGTACATAGTAGACATTCAATAAATAGTAACTATTTCTGTATTAAGTGGTTCTAATTTTTAAGGTTATATATATAATACTGTTATCATAGTTTTAAATCTGTACATATCTTTCAAGTTTCATTGCAAATTAAAGGTTCCAAGTGACGTTCTTTATTTTAACAGCTGCTTGGTCTAGTGTGGATAGGGGAATGAATACCTCTGAACAGAATTCTGCTTCTTTTGCATCTCTCACACTTAACTCTGCTGTTCCTGGTATGTGAAAACAGTCTTTCATTTAGTTAACAAAAAATTTCTGTTTAAATTAATTTTAGCTCTTGCTATTTGAAAAAATAATCATCGTGAAGTACTGCTATCACATAAATAACGGATATATAATATAAAATGTCAGAGGCCTTAATAAAAGGGGAAGAAAGACCTAAATTCTTAATGCAAGTGACTTAGTTCCTTTTTGTAGTAGAGATAAGAAGATTCTGTGGCCTAACATAATGAAGTGCTTTGGCACACAGACAAGTGCAAATGGAAGACTTTCTTTTACCAGTGTGTTCTTACCATACTCCAACTTGCAATTTGGCATTTTGTTTCTATTTGTCCTTGTTCATTATAAGTTTATCAAGAACCCTTTCGGTTATATCAACCCTCACATAATAACTCTACTTTGAGTATATGTTGATTGGAAAGTACATTATTTATTACTAATGAACTTCTGTAAATTTGGCATAACTTAAATGGATATGCCTTTAATAATTATACAGAAGCTATATGTACTTAACAAATATTACTTAAACACAGGAGATGTTTAGTTTGTAACACTTGGTTGATGATGGAATTCATGGCCCCAATGTACTAATCATGTGGTTCCACAGTGTGTGGAGTCACTATTCCAGAACAGGGGTCAGCAGACTTTTTCTGTAAAGGGCCCAGTAATAGGTATTTGAAGCTTTGTGAGCCATGCGACCTCTGTTTCAACTACTTAATTCTGCCATTGTAACATGAAAGCAGCCAGAAATGATACCTAAACAGAGGAGTGTATCTGGTTCTGAAATATTATTATTATGATTTTTTTTCAACCATTTAAAAATGTGATGCTATTCTTAGCTCATACGGTATACAAAGAAGGAATGGCTGGATTTGGTCTGTGAGTCATAATTTGCCAATCCTTGGTCTCACAGGCCACATTTCACTTCCAAAGGTTGAAGCTAATTGCTTCCTTCATTTGGTGACTTTGTACAACATGGATGCTGCTAAAGAAATAGCAACAGTGTTACCGTAGTGCCTCTAAGCAGTTAATGTGCTAATTACATATGAATTTTATAGTGTTACTCTGTTAAAATTTACCTAAAAATATGTATATAACTATTTAGTGGAATGCTAGCAAAATCAGCTGTAACAGTGTGACAGTTTGTTAGGTAAGAACTCTGCTCAGAGGAAGTGGTTATGCCTTTTATACTAACAGGTATTTTTTTAACCATATTTATATCTATGTATCTGAATCCAAAGTGAATATCAAAGTCACCTAAAGATTCTCATACATACGGAAATTCTTATTCAGAAGGACTGGGGTATATACAGGGTCTGGCAGAAGTAACACCTGCTTGAGTGTGGTTGGTAGAGTATTAATATGGGTATAATAATTTATAGTTTTAATTTGAACAAATCACCTAAAATGCCATATGGTGTGTTTGAGTGTCATATTGTTGTATTACAGAATTTCATGCATATGATTTTGTAATAAAAAGGAGGTGTTATTTGTGCCGGACCCTGTATATCCTTGACAAAGAACATTTGCATTCTGAAATTAATTTATGGCTAGAGAACAAGGATTTTTGACCTGGCACCCATGAATTTGTAAGTCATCAAAACTATATGCAAATTTGTGTGTAAGTTCTGGACAGTTGTCTGCCACAGCTTTTATCAGATTCCTAAAGGACTGTGTGCTCCCCCTCACCTACTCCATGACCCCAGCCAAAAAAAAGTAAAAACAGAAACAACTTAGAAGATCATACAATTGACCCTTGAAAAATGCAGGAGTTAGGGACACTAACCCCCACACAGTTGAAAATTTTCATGTAACTTTTGACTCCCCCAAAACTTGCCTACTAATTAGCCTACTTTTGACTGGAAGCCTTACTGATAATGTAAACAGTCTGTTAACACATTGTATGTTTTATGTATTTTATACTGTATTCTTAGTAAAGTAAGTTAAGAATATCATAAGGTCGAGAAAATATTTACAAAATATTTATTGGAAAAAAATTCACAAATAATTGGACCCACGCCGTTCAGATCCCTGTCTTTCGAAGAGTAACTGTATTCTCCTATTATGGTAAATGCACCTGAGTTTAACTTGGTCTCTAAACTACCAGCATAACTCGCTTATCTCTGGCTTCTCACTGCCTCATCTCTCTGGAATAATCAGCTATATCTTTTTTTAACTTTTTCTTAGGCAGAAATTTCTAGCAAACGCATTTTCTAGTTCTGTCACTCCAAGGGTATAGGCTACCTTGGAACATCTAGGATTTCTTTTGTGCTTTGTTATTTTCAATTAAGAAGAAAAACAAAACAACTTTTTAACCTTTTGAAAGCTGTAGACAACTAGTTTGAAGAATACATTATAAAAGACAATCTAATGGATTGGTACTATGGAAAATACATTTCTGATTAGTTCAAGTGATTATCATGCTTAATCTAAAACTACCCTTAATTCTACTTTTCCTTTATCTTAACTCTTACAATGTCTGAATTTTTCCTTTTAGGAGAAATACAAAAAAAAATTAAGTTTCCATGTGCAAAGTATAGAACTATTGTTATGAAACATCATTAGAAAATTCCATTTTTAATTTTATTGCATTCGTTTTCATTTAAGGATCTACTGCTGAGCCAGTTTCTCAGTCTGCCACTTCTGATTATCAGTGGGATGTTAGCCGTAATCAGCCCTATATCGATGATGAATGGTCTGGGTTAAGTATGTCCTTTTAAATTATCAGTTTTTGCTTTTTTGTTTGCTTTTGGTTCTTTTTCAGAATTTTTTTCTAGCATCCTGAGTTCATGCTTTATATTTTAATTTTAATCCTACTTTCTCACCTTTTAGGTCATAGTAATATAATTTAATACCAAGTGTACTACTTATAAACTGATTATTGAATACCTATAGAATTAAAACTAAATTTACTTTTTATGATTGAGGTATTTAAACATGAAGTTTTCTTATAGTTTTTCTAATTTTTAAAATTTTGTTTTAAATGAGTGTTGTGTTTCTCTTCTTAGTTTTAGTATAAGGAGTAAAGAGAATATACAGGAATGGCTTTGAATTTGTGGGGTGTGCAAGTTTTTCTATTGGTAGAAAACCATTTGTTCAGCCTGATTTCCAATGGAAGCATACGAAGATTAAAGGCAAGAGTTTTGTTGTTGTTGTTGTTGTTTTCAAAGAAGGGAAAAATACTATGGTTTTTATGTTCACAAAGCTCATACTGTCTTTTTTTTTTTTTTTTACTGGATCTTTTCCCCCCCAACTGTAAACCTCAGAATTATCATGGCACATTATTTTGTTATTTATTTAGCATTTACCTCTTGGAATTTTCCACCATTTTGGTTTTTGTAAAAGATTTTTTGCATAATATGTTTTGTTTCTTCAAGTAGAGTTGAAACTCTCAGAAGATAGGAATGCTCACTCTTTCACGTCCTCAGTGCCAGTGCGACACTTGCCACACAGCTGCTCAGTAGTGACCGTGATAAAAGCAAACACGCGGCTCTGTGACAGGCACTGGTCTGCGCCTTACAAATAAATGTTGTTAATTTAATGCTCACCAATTCTGTGAGTTAGGTATTTTCCGTATTTACCGTATTAATAAACTGAGGCAAAGAAAAGTTATCTAACTTTCCCCAGGCCACACAGCTAGTTAAGTGGAGGAGCAGATACCAGACTTTGGTAGTCTCGCCCCCAAGTCCATGCTCTTAACCATGACACGGTATAGCCTGGGTGCTGATGGTCATCGTGAGGGTAGCCTCGAAGCACAGCACACGGGTTAGTCTGTACACTGGTGAGTCTCTGTATGGATCAGTCCGAGTACACTTCTTTCAGGTTAAGGGAGATGAAGTTGGAAAGGTAGACTAGGTAGGACCATATTGTGAAAAGCCTTGATTTACTGGCTAAAGCAAAGTTACTAGTTTAGAAGGTGTACCCTAGTTCTAGTTCTGACTTTAAATTGTAGTACCTCATATGACTTGGACTTTGTCACTTATCTTGGAATCTAGATGAATTGAGCTGAAAAATGGAACAAATAATCTGTCTTACCTATTGTACTTCCATAGATTATTGAAAGGTTTTAATGAGTTATTGAATGAAAATTATGAAGTATCATACAAATCCAAGGTATTGCAAAGACGTGAAAGCACTATTTTCAGAAAACCCAGTCCATCTGTACTTTGGGAGGAATGATTAGGGATGTGCCAAATAGAATTGAGGAGTTATTGTAAGAAAATAGCAGTGAGTTGTCTTGGGCAACTGTGGGTTGAGGTCAGGGAAAACTGGGCCAACAAATCTCTAGGCTTCTTGGGGAGAACAACTCCACTTTCATCTAAGAATTCTTGTAATATGAAAAATGTGACTGGCTGCTAAAATAAAAGGCTGAAAAAACCTGTATCCTCATGACTCTGTACTTAATAAGTATCAGAAACACCACCTTTATCAAGTTTGTTACGCTATATTGGCAGTCTTTTGAGTCCAAAATTTCTCTTTACCCTCATTTCCTCTGTGAATTTCATTTTTTGTGTTACCATCTTTAATGTGGCTAATTTGGGTACCCAGGGAATTTATTTATTCCTCCTAAATTTGTAGAGGGCATGATTTAGTATTTGACATTGCTAATCCCAGAACACACACACCCTCGGTTTACATTTAACAGTGTAATATGATTAACATATTGACCCCCTGGTTTGAGGCACAGACATCACTGTCTGACAGAAAGGCATTGCTTCTACTCAGTCACTTGAACATAAGGTTAACATGCTGAAGTGGAGCATATTATTTTTTAAGGACAGATATTAATCTATCAGTTATTTTGACCATAAAAGAACATCATCATCATCATCACCCCTATAAAAAGTCAAATTTTGAATAGAACTTCGTTTTTGTTGGCACTGCATAGTGAAGGAGTTAAGAGCATGAGGTGTGAAGAGTACCTGGGCTTAAATCGTACTTCTTTGCCTTTGCTCTTAGGCAGGTACATGATGGTTCTGTGCCTCAGTTTCGTCATCTGTAAAGTTAGTAGCTCTTTTCTCCGCAGCCCTCAAGCCCTCACAGAGTTGTTGAGAGGACTGAATGATATAATATATGTAAAGAACTTAGAACACTGCCCAGTGTTGTAACATTCTAGTAAATGTTCAATACGTGCCACACTGGAGAAAGTCTTTCTAACATAATTGTTTTGTTTTATTAAAGTTAATACTGAATTAAGTTCTGACAAGAAACAGCTGGTAACCATTTTCTTACTGAGATAAAATAGAGATTAGCTATGAGGTACATAAATCTAAACCATTATTCCTTGAGGAAATTAAATGGAGAGAGATTGCTTACCATTTTGAAGACAGCTAATATGGTTCTTTGAAAAGACATTGGCAAACTAATGGAGGAATTTTGAGAAATAAGAAGTTATTTGTAAATGGAGAGACCTATGCTATGAATGAAACTATATTATACAGTTTTAAGGAAACTATGTCTAAGAAGTTTATTAGCACATTAGGCCCATGAATGTTAAAAATTATATGTTGAGAAGTCTCCTGGTGACAGTTTTTAGGTTTAGGTGATTGATCTGTTGTTTTAAAATAGTTTCATTTGATCCCCGTTAATATAAAAAACCCAAAGTCAATAAACATAGAAAAATTACCAATAAAGTTTTATATAACCAATTGAGATTGTACTTCTATTAATGTTCTTACAGAAATGAAACCATAGTACAGTTAATCTACAAACTTTATGGCCATCTAAGCCTTTAAAAATATAATTTTACTAAGTACTTCACTAGACTTTTATTCCCTCCCCCATATTTATTAAGAGAATAGTTTATATGTTAGTATATTGCTCATCCACTTGCCTAAACTTGTTTTCTTAATAAAAGAAAATAAAATTGTTTTTCTGGCAAGAGGACTTAGAGATCTGGCTTATGGACAGCAATTTTCCAAATCTAGGTTTTTCCAAATCTAGGTTTGTGAGGCTTAAACAAAACCAATGAAAGCTTTGGCATTCAGATCTAACAGTGTTGTTAATGAATGCTTGGTATAAGATGAGCAATTGATTTTAGACATTTACTAGATTCCTTTATACTTGTGAAAATGATTTCTACATTAAGGCAAACCAAATGTAACTTACTGAGAGATTTATTAGGATTATGAAAAATAAAATCTTAATTGTGTATGCCTGATAGCTTAGAAACTGGTTTTCTATTATAAAAACAATAGCTGCCATTAACTGAGCACTTACTGCATTGCTGTGAACTCCTTTACATGCATTCTCATCTCATCCTCTCAGCAGTACTGTGACATAGATACATAACCCATTACGGTTAAGAAATTTAACAAAAATCACATAGTTATTAAGTGGCAGAGCAATATTTAGACGTAGAACTACTTGACTCTAAGGTCCATGTTCCTCACCTCTCTGTTAATGCTTTGCAATCCTGGCTCAGGATACCTGCTTATATTAGTGAATTCAGAAATACAGGAAGGGACTTCCTGTTTTGTAAACACACTTCGCAGGTGTAATCATTTGTTCATGTTTTTCCATCCCATCTCTACTACTTTAGCCCTCGTCTCCCTTTCCACAACCCCTGTGACAGAATCTGTCACTCTGTCTGTTGTACTTACCAATCTCCATTCCTGGATAGACAGACTATGAGCTGCATGAAGGTGGGAAGAGTTATGTCACACTGATCTTTGTATCTCTGGTACCTACCTAGTTCAAGGTCTTATACATAGTAAGTGCTTAATAAGATGAAATTGCTGTAATTCCACTGTACAGATACATCTGTTATTAATGTGTTATTTTCTTGTAACTCTTCCTCCTATAAATTTGGGATTGTACTATACAGACGGTTATGTCTGTGATTTTTTTTCTGTGAAATTTTTCCCAGATCTTTATATATTATTTCGAAACATAGGTTTTAAAGCCTTCTTGAGGTTGTCATAATACCTCCCTTTTAAACAAAAATAATAGAGTTCACATGGAAAATAAGAATAGCAAAGAAAACAAGAGTAATGCTGGCAGATTTGTTTTCCTAGGTAATAAAATGTATTACAGAGTTATATTATGTATGGCACTATCCCAGGAATAGATCAATGGAATAGAATAGAAATTCCAGAAGCATACTGAAACACATACCAAAGAATTTAGTATTTGATTAAAGTAGCATTTGGCATTAGTGGGAAAAGATTCAATTTTTCAATAAAGCAGTATTAGTGTCTAGACTTGTGAACTATTTAGAAATGAAGCCTAACATTTGTCATCTTAAACCAGTGTAAATGCAACCTGACTATGAGTCGTCAGTGCAGGCGTGTACAGCAAGTGTGTGGGATGTCCTGGAAGAGGAGGGAAGAATCACCTTTGAGAGCTGCTTATTTAATCAGTGTAAAGCCAGAGAAGGTTTTCTCCCTTTAGAATAAGCCAGTGATAGCCCCCAAAGAAGGTAAAATTCAGTGCCTACTAGAGTGAAAGAAGGGAATTTAGAAGTCTAGAATAAAAATTTATTCTTGAGATTAGGGTGATAGAAGCACTGAAAGTGACTCTGCTATTTTGCAATGAAGGTACAAGTACTGAAAGAGGAGGGGAAAGAAGAGGTTAAGTATTCTGTCATGACAGTGAATTTGAAGAAGAACCTAATCTTGAAAAGCTCATGAGGAGGGGAGGAATAAAGGGGGACAATGACAGGTAGCAAGCATAATTTTGGTACTGCTGTTAGAGATTAGTTCATTCTGTACCCTAGAAAAATAATCAGTTACAAAAGTGTAATAATCAGAGCAAAGAAATGACCAGGTTTTAGATGAAATTAGACCTAAACAGTGAAGAGAGAGCAAATTCAGGAGAATGATAACAAAGGAAGTACAGAGAGTGGAATTAAATAGTTAATTCATTAGTTTTCTGGAGTTTCTTAGAAATTCCATTTAGTTAACCATATGATGTGCCCAGAAGTTGGGCAAAGGTTTTATTTTGGGTTTTGGGTGTTTTTTTTTTTTTTACTATCATGTTACTGGGTTTTTTCCTAGCTTATAAAATGTGCTTGGGAAAAAGAACCATAGTTAAAATTACAGCTTAGTTCACCATAAGGAATTTTAGTTTTTACATTTTAGTTTTTGGCAGAAATGATAGATACCTAATTCACACTGTTAAATTTTAGATGGTCTGTCTTCTGCTGATCCCAGCTCTGATTGGAATGCACCAGCAGAAGAGTGGGGAAATTGGGTAGATGAAGAAAGAGCTTCACTTCTAAAGTCCCAGGAGCCAATTCCTGATGATCAAAAAGTGAGTAAAGGGATTGGCGGGTATGTTTGTTTCTTTACACCCAACTATATTAAAACTATTAGTGGATATAAATCTGTATTCTAAGTATATCCAGTGGTAGAATTGCTTGAGAGGCATTCTGATCATATTTATTCAGTCATCATTTGCCTGCATGCCTTCTCTAGATTACCTTTCCCCACAAATTATTGAGGACTCTGTGTGGAAGTTACTGTTAGACATGAATAAGAAAGCAAACAACAGTTCCTGTCCTCTTATCAGAATTATAATAGCCTACCAGCTCTTAATGTGTTTTAGAAAAGAGTAAATTGGTTTCCAGTGAAGATTAAGGAAGGCTCCATAGCAACAGACAAGACTGAGAACATCATGAAAATGGCACCCAGGCAGGGAGCTAGGTAACATGTTTGGGGGTAAATAGTAAGCGTGTATGGAATCAACTGGTGATAGGATGATTATTTGCATGT
The DNA here is from genome assembly GCA_028533065.1 of Trachops cirrhosus. Lineage (NCBI taxonomy): Eukaryota > Metazoa > Chordata > Mammalia > Chiroptera > Phyllostomidae > Trachops > Trachops cirrhosus. The sequence goes on from CM052544.1 coordinate 97,715,569, forward strand.
CTGTCTTCCCCTTTCAGGCCACATTCCTTAAAGAAAGGGGCTGTGAAGTTTTTATTTTTGTAGCTCTAGCAACATGCATTCAGTAGTAAATGAATAAAAAATTAATGGAAATATATATACCTTGCAACATTTTTATGCAACTCTGTAAGTAATCAGAACCTATTGACAGCTTTTAAAGTAGAAGTAATTATCACTAGGGTAAGGAAAAATTAGGCTGGATGTTGTGGAGAGACAATAAGACCAGTTTGAGAGGCTATTTGTACTTTTTAGGGTAAGCAGTAAAGAAACCATTACATAAATTGGGGTAGAAGATAAGGAACTAAGTCAATAGCTTTGAAAAATAAATGGAAGTGGTGTTTATAAGACACATAAAGGTACTGATCAAATGTTGCTACTAGTTGGGTATAAGAATAAGGGTGAAAAGTCAAAAGAGGCTGTGAAGATAAAGGGACTATCAATATTGAACAAACATTAACTGAGCATCTGGCATGGGTCAGGTATTGTACTAGTGGAGAAACAAAGATAAGTAAGACACAATTACTGCCTTCAAGGAGCCTGCAGTCTAATTATGGAGGAGGGGGAGGAGACAGGCACATCAATAGATAAAAGTAATGTATGGTATTTGTTGGGTATTATGGAAGCATTTGGGAGTTTTAGCAAAGGCATCCTGGAGATAAAAGCAGAATGTGACGAAAAGAATGGGCAGAAATGAGACGGGAGAGGGAGGCAGGGACTGGATTCTAGAAGTCCTTGAATGCCATGTTTTAAACTTTGCTTTTTATCCTATAAATAATGGAAGAATTTTAAGCTGAAGCGGTTTGTGTTTGTTGGGTTTTTGGCTTATTTGGCTACTGTGACAATCCACATGGAAGAAAATGAGTGGAGGCAAATGTGAATAAAGGCAGGTAGAGGTGGTTTAGCGGTCTCGGACAGTAATGGTAAGAATGGTGTATGGAGTAGAGGACATATTTGAAAATAATGTGAAGTACAATCAGCAGGGCATATGATTAGAATTGAATGGAAAGTCATCAACTATGCTTCCAGGATTGTAGCTTGGACAACTGGGAGGGTGGAAGTGATACTTCCAACAGAGAATATAACAAAGCTAATTAACTGAGGGAAGATGGTTGGTTCAGTTTCGGATGTTAACTATATGGGGTGTTTTGTAGTTACACCTGAGAGAAGTTGGTCAAACCAGTTTAAAGCTTAGGGAAAAGACCTGTATTTGGAAGTTACTAGTATATGGTGAATACAACTT
>CM052544.1:97717326-97737988 GCA_028533065.1 Trachops cirrhosus
GTTTACAAAGCCTGGCATTGGGCCAGGTCTGTAGTTTGCTTACTCCTGCTTCAACATACCTGTAGACAAAAAGGGAAATGATCTCAAATAAAGTAAAAGTTAAATACGAATGAAAGAGATTTGACTAATAGGGTAAGATCCCCGCATTCCGGGGTGGGGATACTTAAGATACAAGTGGGTTGTGGGTTGGCCTTTAATTGGAAGTAACACCTCTCATCTTCACAGACCAAAGAAAGGGAGAGGTCCTAATGGGATTTACTACTAAGGGTGCAAATAAATGTAGAGGAGGACAGTTACCAGGTAAAATGAAAAGTCTGAGGGGAAAAACAATAATGAGTTTCAGGTTGGCCCCACAAAAGCCTCCTAGAGTCTGCAGGAGCTGAGGGAGGGGGGGTGAATGGGCAGAGCACAGAGGGTAGTGAAGTTACTCTGTATGCTGCTGTTGTGAGGGGTGCATTTGTCCAAACCACAGGATGCCCACCACTGAGAGCGGACCCTGTGGTAAACTACGGACTTCGTTCGAGTGAGAGTGATACGGGTGTGTCAGTGTGGGTTCATCAGTGACAGATGTGCCACTCTGAAGGGCATGTTGATGACCGCAGGGCTGGGGGAGGTCTGTGCAGGGGTGAGGGCAGGGGTGAATGGAAATCTCTACCCTCTGCTCAATCTTGCTATGAACTTAAAACTGCTCTTAAAAAAAGGTCTTTAAAAAAAAAAACTTTTAGTGCAGTACCTTGGCACACAGAAATCATTCTGATATTTATTGAATGTTTAGTGAATGTACAACTAAAAGTCTGTTTTTCTAACTGGAACTTCCTAGTGCCTAATCATCAGAATTTTAACAGAGGAACTACTGAATACAGTAGACTATCACGTATCATAGCAGTTCTTTTTTCTGAGTACATTCAGAGGTGTCTTTTACATTTCTAAGCAAAAACGCAACACCATCTAAATGGCCATTTAGTTGGGGAATGGATAAATAAAATGTGATCTGTTTGGCCCTGACTGGTGTGTCTCAGTTAGTTGGGCATCATAACGCAAAGCAAAAGGTCACCAGTTTGATTCCCGGTCAGGGCACATGCCTAGGTTGCAGGTGCAGTCCTGGTCAGGGCGTGTGCGAGGAGGCAACCAGTAGATGTTTGTCTCACACATCAGTGTTTCTTTCTCTCCCTTCCCCTTTCTCTCTCTCTTAAGTGATCTGTTTGTACAATGGCATACTAGATAGATTTTTTAAATTAATTAAATAAAGCTATGTTAATATATCAATATGACTAGAATCTCAATGAGTGATGAAGAACAAGTTACAGAAAGGTATAATATCATTTTTGCAGATTTTTTGGGGGGCAAGCAGATAAATTTATAGAAAAATTGAGTAGATAGACACAGAAGAAGTCCATGATAATGGTTACCCCTAGGGAGCTGGAGTGGGAATGGGATTGAGAAGGCATATAAAGGAATTTTTATGATTTTCAGAATCTCTGAGTTACCAAGTGGTATGGAATTGATTTCTGCCTTTTTTCCCCATGAACACAAATGGTGTTTTGCCATGCAGAACTGCATTTCTCTTATGGTTGGATTATAGTTAGCTAAGTTGTACAGCATTTTGTTTTGTTTTTCTGTCTGCTAATAGTTTTTGTAAACTATTTGGTGGTTCGTGAGACCTCCCAAATCATCCTAATGACTATGGTTCTGAGCAGAGAAACAGCGATTACCCACATCATCTCTTTCCATAAGGATAGTCTAGGAATCTTGACTATTCTTTGTTTATTCTGTACAGAATAAACAAAAAGCACTTTTCCATAAAAAATTCAACTGCATGTTATATGTGAAGAGATATCATCAATACTAATAATATGAATTTAACAGTCCTAATTCACTGGTTTTGTCATGCAGAATGTTATTTTCAATGACATTCTCAGATCCAGTTTTTTAATTCAGCCTTTTATTTGGAGATGATTAGGAAGTCACATTCATTGTAAGAAATAATACAGAGAGATCCCGTGTGCCCTTTACCCTGTGTCCCTCAGTGGTGACATCTTGAAAGCTATGCTGCAGTATCACACCAGGATATTGGCATTGATGCAGTCAAGGTGCAGAATGTTTCCATCACTGCAGCGGTCCCTCATGCTGCCACTTCTTATGGTCATCTTCCTTCCCATCCCCACCTCCTTTTTAGTCCCCTAGCAACCCAGTAAGTACCCTGTTCTCTGTCTCTATAACTTTGTCACTTCAAGAATGTTCTACGAATAGAATTACATAGTATGTGACCTTTTGGTACTGTTTTTTCACTGAGCGTAATTAGAGTCATCCAGATCGTTGTATGTATCATTGGTTGGTTCTTTTTCACTTTTGAGTAGTAGTCCATGATCTGGATATACCTCAGTTTACAGGCATACCTCATTTTATTGTACTTCACTTTATTGTGCTCCACAGATGTTTCGTTTCTTTATAAATTGAAGGCAAGACCCTTCTCCAGCAAAAAGATTGCAACTCACTTTTTTGCAGTACTTGCTTAATATTGGTAGTCTGGAACTGAACCTGCAGTATCTCTGAGGTATGCCTGTATTTAACCATTCCATTGAAGGATATTTGAGTTGTCCTTCAAGAGAATGACAGTTTAGGGCTGTTGTACACATTTATTTACAAATTTTCATGCAGTCATAAGTTTTTATTTCTTTGGGGTAAATATCTAGGAGTACAGTCCCTGCATTGTGTGGTAGTTGTATACTTAATATTTTAAGAAACTGACTGTTTTCCAGAGTGCTGGGATCACTTTATATGCCCACTGGGAATGCATGAGTGATCTAATTTCCGGGCATCCTTGCCAGTATTTGCTGTTGTCACTGTTGTTTAATGTAGCTATTATGTTAGGTATGTAGTGATGACTCATGACTTTTGTCTGCATTTCCCTAATGGCTAATAACATTGAACTTCTTTCCATGTGCTTCTTTGCCATCTGTCTATCATCTATCATGAAATGTCTGTTCATATCTTTTGCACATTTTCTATTTTTTTACTGTTGAATTCGCAGTGTTCTTTATATAATCTAGATACAAGTCCTTCATTGATACATTGTTTGCAAATATTTTCTCCCACTCTGCAGCTTCTCATTCTTTTAACAGAGTCAAATTCAATTTTTTTTAGTTTTATTTTTATTGATTTTAGAGAGATACAGGAAGAGAGAGAGAGACATCAGTTTGTTGTTCCACTTATTTATGCATTCATTGGCTGATTCTTGTATGTGCCCTGACCTGGGATTGAACCCGCAACCTTGGTGTATCACAGCAGTCCCCAACCTTTTTGACACCAGGGACTGGTCTCGTTCATGGAAGACAATCCTTCCACAGAGGGACAATGCTCTAAACAACTGAGCTACCCAGCAAGGGCCCAAATTCAATTTTAATGCAAGTAGTTCTGTATTTGAACTCTGAAATAAAACAGAATTACCTTCCCAACGAGTTTTTAAAATCCAAGATTTGCACAGCTCTTTAACTGATCTTGTAGAAAGTGGTGAAAGATGTAAGAAAAAGCGGTCGGTCGCAGACAATAGGGGAATGAAGTTCCATGTACTTTATTTTTTTAAGTATGTAATTTCAGATCAGTTTTATTGCTTGTTACTACTTTTTATTTGGTATTTAGGAGATAAAGGCTAAACCTAATAAATAAAACTATTTCATAATACTTTTCTGAATAATGAAAACTTAACCAATTGGTTCACTTTAACACTTTTGCCTTTAACATTAGGTTTCAGATGATGATAAAGAAAAGGGAGAGGGTGCTCTTTCAACCGGGAAGTCTAAAAAGAAAAAGAAGAAAAAGAAGAAGCAAGGTGATGATAACTCTCCTGCACAGGTAGATATCAAAACCACAAGATTCGTTCATTAGACACCCGCTGCTGACGTATACAGAGGAGACGTGCAGATGCCAACACTGTGTGGAGATGAAAGACACAGTATGAAACGGCAGATGCATTTGAAAACTCACAGAATGTTTTAAAGATTTTGTACATCACACTATAAAAAAACCCTATATTGCTCTAAAAAAATATCTTATCAAAGTTGTAAACCCAAAAGTAAATAAATTCTAAACTAGTCCAGATGCATTTTGGTTTATATTGTGCTGAAATGGAAAAGGAGGTATAGTATTTTACACATGCAGAAATTCCCTTTGAGTAACTGGAATGTGGAAAATTAGAATTTTAGCACAATTAGAAAAACCATGTGCATGATGAGTGGAGTCTTTTGCTTTGCTGAGTTTGTTGACCCTTCCACTTAGTATCCTTTCATGCTTTTTGGGCTTCTACCAGAAACCTTTTATTACTCCTCCATTTTCCTTTTCTTTGCTTTTCTTTTCTTTGGTCTTTCCTATTTAGGGAATATTTTATAGATTATAATATAGGTGAAAACAAACATTTTCATTTCTGCCTTACTAGATTACTAGAAATATGCATGGGATTTACTTTGAAAGCACTATATCACCATTCCATTACAACTTACTAAAATCTTATTTCTTACAACCACGTTAGATAATTGTTTTCATTTCTCTAAATGTAGGAAATAGCCAAAACTTCTAGAGGATAGCCTACATATAATTTTCCTATTTGTTCTACTTTGGAAAACATTGATGCATGACTTTTTAAGAAAATATCTGTTTAGAGGTTTATTTTGTTGTGGGAAGCTCAACCCTTTATAAATGATGCCAGTTCATTCTCATGATTTGTTTTTTCCCTGTAGTGGGAGTTGATGGGCATTGAGGCTAATGCGACTAAGATCATCAGACATAAAAACTAGAACTGGATAGTAGCTGTGCTTCTCCTGCTAGCTGATCTAACTGATGGAAACGTGATTGACAGCTATCATGTGTTAGCCAGTACCACCTGAAATCCATCTGGCCAGACTTTTTCTGTGTTGCTGTGACTTAATTATGGCCCTTCGGACTTGAGGATTAGATGGGTGCCTTTTAAAAGAAAGTTTGAGAGATAGACGCATTTAATAAATTTCAACTTACTGGAAAAAGTCATTAAATTGTGAAAGTTCCTGTGGTATTTTGATATTCTTTTTAAAAATGATCTGTTTTTAAAAATACAGGGAATAAGTACAAAGGCTTTAGAGTCATAGCCCTTCTTCACATTTCAGTTTCACCACTGCTTAAACGATGCATCCCTGAGGTTCTGTGTGAAGTAGGTAGTGCACAGCGTCCTACCCATAAATGACCACATTTTTTAATTTGTTCTTTTTTCAGTAAAGTTGTCTTTAATTTTTGGTATGTGGTTGATGGGGTTTTTTTTTTTACTGTTAGAGTTCAACTTAGCATAGAACCAACTGTCTTCTCATTAACTTGTACATACTGCAAATCTTATATACTTACTTCCAAAGGTACTTGCTCAACTTAAATTCACAACAAAATTTTAAGTAAGTGTCTAAACCCGCTATCACTCTGAACAAGTTTTATAGAACATTGTTGGAAGGAAACTGTCAAGATCATCTTAGCCATTTGTTTTTTAAAATGGCCATTTGTATGTATGAGCTTCCTAAAGAACAATACAATTCACATTGATGATTCTATTTAATATATTCTAGTTCATACTTATACTTAACTCACATACCTAAGCATGTAATGTGCATTAGAACTACTTCATTGAAACTTTTTAAAAATCTGAAGGCCTATGAATGGAAATGTTAAAAATTGGGTAAGACCTTAGAAATTATCTTGGCAAATTTCATTTTATAGTGGAGGGAAGTAAGGTTCAGGAAAACAAAATGGCTTGTCCTTGAGATTATACAAATAAACTGTGTTGTGGCCAAAATGGAAATTCCTCTGTCCAAATTTCTGCTATGTAAACTTAATTTGTCTAGAATTGCATTTGTATATAAATTTTTCATGCCTTAATGAAGTAAGTGAAATGCTATTTCTAGAGTCTTAAGTTCAAGTATCAACTAATTCACTGTGTACTTTTTTTCAAAGAAAAATATAGTGATTTAGTTTACTCAGTTTGAGTTGGTTTCGTATATTACAGTGGTTCCCATTGTAGGATGTGAGTATTGTTTTTTAATTCATAATTAATTTAAATCCCTGTGGATGTATAATATGTTCCAAATGTGTCTGTGTATTATAAATCTTTTGATAATTGTTTTCATATGCTCTTTTAGGCTGTTTGAGCAGTTTCTGACCTAAAAAATTATTTTTTTGGAATACCTTCTGGACATTATTAGTAAAAAATGAAATAGATATTAATTAATAAAAATGGGTAATTTATATCATCTAATAGACTACTTTTCTCTGTAGGACCCAGAAGAAAGAGAAAAAGAGATTAAAGAAGAGCTTCCAGTGAATACCTCTAAAGTCCGTCCAAAACAGGAAAAAGCTTTTTCTTTGAAAACCATAAGCACTAGTGATCCAGCAGAAGCACTCGTCAAAAATAGCCAGGTGATTTTTTTATATTTAACAAATAAAATGTTGATGACTTGAGAATTGCATTAATACTTTATTGAAGTATTATGTGAAACATATAAAGTACTCAAAATAATTTATTCCTCACAACAACCGAACAAGAAAGGTAGGGCCCATTGATGTGTCCGAAGGCACCATTTTACAAAAGGCCTAGGCCAGTGGTTCCTATTTAGGTGAATTACATCATGTTGAAATATATTAAATTCTACTGGAGTTGCATGGCCCATTTATGTACTCATTCAAAAAATGTTTATTGGAACTATGTGCCACACACTTTTAGATTTTGGAAATACATCAGAGAACAAAGGAGACAAAAAAAACCTCTCATTGTAGAGCTTACACACTTAATGAAACAACTTTAGATAAGAGCCTGAATTACCACTAAGAGAAAGAATTTGTAACAGTGTTGTATAAAACAAAGTCTTAACCATCCTTCCTATTTGTATTTGATGCTTTTATTTCCCTAAGAATATTTGTAGATAAAAGGATACAATCTGAATACATTCATAGGTTTAATAGGACTTCAGAGGGTCATCTGACATTTTGATGTTTTACTTAAATTATTTTCAAAAGCCATCTTGTAAAGAATATTTTAGTCTTTTTGTGATTTAACGTAGATAAGTGAGAGAGGAGGAAAGGAGATTAAAATAAGTAATAAAGCTTTGGGGTATGAAATAAATACAGGGAACACTAAGAAAGCTGAACTGAACAATGAAAACGCTGCCCCAGATACCTGAAGCAGGAAGGAAGAGTCCCGCAGTTATCGGGCGGGCGGGCGGGTGCACTCGGCTTCCTCTGTTTGCTTTCCCATTATGCTTTCTTAAAGCCACAGAGCCTGGAAGAACAAAGGGCAGGAGAAGCATTACTTACCTTTGTTTCTATATTCAAAATAAAGGTCACAGGTAAAGCTAAAGGGTGAGATGACCTCCTCCTACCTATCCACTAAAGCCTCAAGGTTCTCCCAATACTGAAGATTCTGTTATTACCTGGTTCTGGCAGTTCATTAACAGATCTCAGTGAGGCAAATCAGTTTGCTTACCTCCTTTCTGCACCCAGGTTGAAGAGAAAAGCAAGACTCAAGAGTCTAGTCCCTAAGCATTATGATTTCACCACCAGACTGGAGAAAACTGAAGATTTGGACCTGAGTTTAAGTTGCTTTAATTGGCAGTACAAGTAGCCATAGTCAGCTTTTGTCTGAGGTCATCATCTTCCTTGGGTAGGAAACTGAAGTTACTACTGCTTCTGTTTGAGATACCCATACCCCTTGAGAAGGAGAAAAGGGGGTATCACCTACTGACAGTTCTGAAATTGGCTATTTTCTTTTGGTCATTCACATGAAAAAAGTTTTGAGAAGCTGAGAGTTGGTGGAAAGTAGAACAACTGACTTGCTAACAAATATAAAATCATGCGATTTACTTAAAAAAGAAAAATATAAAAGTTAGTGAAAATTATTTACTTCTATTTGAGATTGAGTAAACATCTTGTAAGTTGAAACCTTCATTTTTATCTCAACCTGTGTTTGTGGATATTGTAGGTAAAGATATACTCGGATCTGTCACTAGAGGGCAGGCATGAGTTGTGCTTCTGGAAACCATCTTAGTATGTACTTGCTGCTAAACAGCCTCTAGATATTACTGTAACATTTAATTTTGTTTGAAATTTCTTACAAAAAATCTAAAATAATCGCATTCCAAAATAGCCTATCAAGACTCTTCCACCTGCGGTTTCCACCGAGCCATCTGTTACTTTATCAAAAAGTGATTCTGACAAGAGCTCTTCCCAAGTGCCACCAATGCTGCAAGAGTCAGATAAATCTAAGTCAAATACTAAGCAAAATAGTGTGCCTCCTTCTCAAAGTAAGTCATCTCATTTTGGTTTTTATTGTGTGTTCTCTTCACTGTTAATAAGTGTCACTATCTTAGAAGTCTTCTGATCTTAGAACAGCCTTGTCCTTCCTTTGCAAAGGCTCGATTCCTTGGAACCTTGCAGACTCAGTGATGAGGGCCAAGGAGCTGAACTCACTCCAGGCAAGAATAGTGGCCAAGGACATACACAGAGGAGGACCCAGTAACTGCCCTTGTCCTCATGGTCCGTCCCTTTTGGAGTACACAAGTTCTTGAAACTACAGATTGTTTTGTACCTTGCCCCCTTCTTTTCTCCCTCAGTTACCTTTAGTGTCCATTTTATCCATTTTGACTTTTATTACTGGATTGAGCCGTATTAAGTGATCAATTCTCTAAGTCAAAACTGGTAAAAGGTCATCCATATGGTTAAACCAAGTAATTCATTGGCATTGAAAGGAAATAGAGGAGGGCAGATGTAAAATAACTTAAAACATGTAACTAGAACCTAAAGACTTAAAAACAAAATTTAAGGCATTCTTAGTGGATTTTAAAGCATGCTTTCATTGATACTACTTTTATTTTTTGGGACATAACAGTATTTACTAGCCTCCTAATGTTTTTCTCTCTTTTTTTCTGTTCTTTTCCCCTTTAGCCAAGTCTGAAACTAGCTGGGAATCTCCCAAACAAATAAAAAAGAAGAAAAAAGCCAGGCGGGAAACGTGAATTTTCTTTTCCTGAATTGGACATGTGTTTGCAAACACTGTCTTGAAGATTATGCTGTTTATGCAATAATTTGTGAACATGTACAGAGTTTTATATAAATTTAAACCAATTTTTAAAACAAAACTGTGAACACAACCACCATAAAAATGGAATCAAAGGAAAGTTAATTTATGAAAATTAAGAGGTCAGCAGAATATACTACAGTGCTGGAAGACACTTGGGGAAAGTCTTTTCAATTTAATGAGAACGATCTTAATTTAAGAATATTATCCTGGTTTTACAACAGTGCCCTGTTTACAACAGATTGTGCCCTATCTCATCTGCAACTGAGGAATAAAGGATTCTTATTAGAGAGGAGGTTGCCTGCAAATTAGGCAACTTCTTGGATTTTATGCACGGAACTTATACCATTTGAATCTGTTTTATGCTTAAATCAAAGTGCTTTGATCAGATGCATAATCTGCCATATCTTTACATATTTGTTGGTAGCAGTTTGTATGAAAGGAATCACAAGTGCAAATAAAAAGTCATTTATCATTTATTTAACTAAACTGTCATGGTTTAGTTTTACAATTTTTAAAAAGTTCTTAATTAAAACATTGAAAATGCAGTTGGCACTTATATGGCTTACGAAGTTATTTTTGATAGTCTTACATTACTTGAATTATTCAAAGTACAATATATTTTAAATTAAGAAAGGTAAACTATATGTATTTGTTTTATACTTTTAAGGATGAGACTCACAAATAATGCTCTTGTTTATGATTTGAAAACTTTCAGGCAAAATGCAACTCATATTTTTTCTTTCCCTAGCAATTGCTTTTTTCCAATGTCATTTCTTCTTCATTACTAATACCTTTTTGACTAAGATGTCTAGTTTAAAAGTGAAATCTTTCACAAACTAGTTCTATGGACAGAACTTTGAATATATGATGGAGAATGAAAAACTAGAGTCAGACAGCTTTAATTGACATTGTCAAGACCTCCAGTTATCAGGAATACATTTTTTTACTGCCTTAACCTGTAGTGCGTAGAATATGCATCAATTTCTTGAAGGGGATTCGTGTTTTTATAAGAATTTTCATGTAATTATTACAATCATGGTCAAATAAGGAACGTTTCCTGCTCGAAACTGTATTGATTTAAATGATGTGTGAGCTGTTTCACCACTTTCAGGCACTGTGTAATTCTATTGTAATAAACTGGCAGGTGTCTTTGTAACTATAAATAGTGCATGCTCAGCCATGTACACTGTAAATAGCCTTTACCAAACGTGTTTGACAAGGACCATAATTAACATCACTTAGTGAATTGTGATTTTTTAAAAAGCCATGATTTATTTGATGTTGGCTTAATGGTTTTTATGTGGCGCCAAGAATGAAACTGTTTAGCTGTAACCAATGGTACTGATCTATCCATCCAACGTCGTCTTCATTACATTTGATTGTGGTTTGATAGTATTGCATTGTCAGTCTAGGAAGGCTAAAGAAACTAAATGGTTTTAGTTTTGCTGAAGACTGGCCTTATTAATGTGCAGCTTTCCTAACAAGCGATGATTAACTTCTGTCAGGTGTTAACATCCGTTTCAGGAACATGGCCGTATGTTTACATGTCAGAAGTTTTGTTTAATTCTATGGTATTTCTAAGTTGATTTGTTTAAATAAATTCAGCAAATGGATAGCATTGTTTTTATTTGCTTCAATATTGGGGTAAATATGCTACAGTGCCAGGAATGGATTTCTTCAAATGACTTTGTTCTGTTAACCTTACATAGATGATTCCTGAGTAGATACCAGGTTTCCTAAGTTGCCAGCACTTTGTAAAGATCTGACACAGGAGAATTCAGTAGGGAGTCTAATTTTAGGATGTGCCAAAAGATCTGTGCCCAAAAGCTTTTAATTGAACTCTCTCAACTCTACCTCACCATTTCTTTATCTTAGAATTTTGTTGGCTATGTCAAGGGTGGGACTTTATTTCTCCAGTTTAGTATCTCCCAGCCAACCATTTATGCCAGATGTTAGAGAGGCTGTCTTTTAAGGAGAGACGAAGGGTCGGGATGGAGAAGTGCACTGCTGACTCGGGCTGGACCCACCATGGAGATACTTCTGTCCTTCCTCCCTGGCTCAAGAGCCAGGACATGGATATTGTATTTTATGATACGACAGCTCTGAGAGATGAAATTAGTAAGTTAATTCTCTTTGATGTGTGAGGTGCATACTCCTGCACAATTACAGTATTATTGATTGATCTTTACCTGTCCCTGAGGTCTTTATGTGATATGAAAGTAGTTTCTCAAATCTAAACACAGGAACTGTTCCCCATCATCAACTCAGAAGGTACAAGAATCAAGCAGTGATTCAGAGAGGAGGGGGAGAGAGAGGATTATTGTCCTCTGGGGGCTTGGATTAGATGCTCCCCAAACTGTTAGCAGGGAGATGATTGATCCCTTTACTCTTTTATCAGGTCTGGAGGGGAATCTTGTTCTGATTAGCAAGTAAGGCTCCTAGAGAAACTACTTTAAAATCTTCCTAATCCCTCCTGTCTCCACATACTGAAGATTCTCCCCTATTCTGGATCAGGGAGTAGTGTTAGGGTTTCCCCCAAACAGGAATCCTACCTATCTATACTCTGAACTAAGTGAAACAGTAGTTGAGAGAGTCCAAAAAGTATTGAAATCAAAAGTCATTAATGTAATTTGCCATGTCTACTTTGTGCATGCCTTTTGTTGGGGTGGGGAGAGGGCAGTGGAAATAATTCATTCAGATCTAATGTTATTATTTCATAGGCTAATCTGGTTTGTATTTGAGTTAAAAATATTAAAAGGGCAATATTTAACTACAGAGTTTAGTTTTTCTTAATTAAAAACAGTCCTCTATTAATATAGTGTGAAATATTTTTCAAAATTTAGAAATTAGGTTTAAGATGTCCAATAGATGTCTTAAGTCTTTCCTGTAAACTCGTTGCACAAACTGGAATTACTTTCCAAAAGACTTAGGGAATGCAAATATGTTATTTGTAAAATGCATTGAGATTGTAAATAAAACAAACCATTTTTGTTTTGTTTAAATTGCTCGTTATAGTTCTCGTATGGGGAGGGTCTTCTCAGTGATTTTGCATATTAAGGTAGTCCAGAGTCATTTACTTTTTGATGTTCTCGATGTTTCTGTCTGAAACCAAAGGAGCGCTTGCAGCCTTCACCAGGCAAATATTTGGAGTGGAGCACCTCCTAGAGCATCCGTCCGTGACTCTGGGAAACAGCTTCGCCTCACATCCTGTGAGCAGTGGGCGTAACTGCTACCGGGTGCATTATATCAGCTGTACCAACCTTTAGATTATGGAAATGACTCAGATTCAGCGTTGTGTATTGTTCGGCTGTGTTTCCCAACAATAGCAACTTAAACAAGGTTGTTTATTTCTCTCCCATGTAAAAGTCTGGAAAGGCAGTCCAGGACCACCGTGACGCTGCAGGGTCAGGGGTCCACATTCCTTCTGTGCTGCTCCTCCTTGTTCTCAGCATGTGGTTTTCATGTCACCGCAGCACAAACCTGCATCAGCTAGAAAGGTCCTATCAGCATTTCTGTCTCCTCCCTCTAAGAACAAGTCTGACACAGTACTCACACCCCACGGGCTTATCAACCCAAACTTAATCACTGGCTCCCTAGCTACAAAGAGGGATGGGAAATAATCCTTGTTCTGGGCTGTCATGGGCCAAATTAACATTTCAGGATTCATTACCGAAGAAGCATCGGAGAATCGGGGATGAGGTGCAGCTAGTAGTACACTAGGTATCCCTCACCCAAACAGTCGTTTTTATGATCAGGTTTTAGCTTATCTGGTTCAGCAGAAATGGTGAAATCTCTTGGATGCTGCTCCAAATAGCAGCTAAAAATGTTCCAATTTATATGTAATAGATTCTGAAGGAAATTTCTGCCCCTCAATGAAAGCTTTAAATTACAGAAAAAGGCTGAAAGAAACTTAGTAGCCTATCATACCTGTACTGCAAGTATACATTACCAGTTTCAATAGAATTACCCTGGTGTACAAAGAAAAAAAGTCATTGCTACTATTCTTTCTAAATAATTAGCGGGAGAATAGTTTCTGTCTAACATCAATACAGGCATATGAGGTATATTATAGGGTGTTTGCTGAGGTTTATGAATAGGCTAATTTGAATTCAAGGTCATCCCCGTGATAATGACATTCTTATTTGTATATGTGTGCTTTTTTAATTTATTGTATCAAAGCATTTAAAATGAATATATGTAACATGTACATAAATTATAAAGCATAATAAAATGGACACCTGAACCACCATTCTGCTTAAGACATAGAACATTACCAGTGGGGATATTGGGGGTGAACTTGACTTTTGTTGTTGTCTAGTAACAGGGTCAAGGGGGAAAAGCCATGGGTGAAAGTAGCAGCTCTCAAATGTGCCACCTTATCACAGGTCCTTTTTGTTGCCAGAGCTGGCCAAGGGGCCCCGATGACATCTGGCCTCATCACGGAAAGGTATCAGGGCAGCCTCCCTGGCATTGGGACACTAATATTTGGTGACAATGACTGCATATGAATTATGCTGCCAGAGTTGTATAGTGGACGTGCCCCAGCCGTGAGCTTACCCGAGGCGTTCGGAAGAACAGTAGGTGCCCAGCTGGGGGGCAGGGTCCCTCGTCAAGTTTTGAGAGGCTGCACACTCCCTGGCAAACACCACAGCAGGGTTTATGGCAAAACAGCAAGAGCTGTTAGTCACGGGGGGATTATGATTTCTTTCTCATCTAAACTATCTGTAATAAAAGTTGCAACTGTTCCCATTTTGTAACAAAAGTGAAATGATCACAAAAAAATGACAGATGTAAGAAAATCTGTCAGCACCAGAATGAGGAAAGGAGGCATTGTGTTATTAGCAAATAAAATCCAGTAATTTATCAAAAGAATAAAACACCCATCAAAAATGCTAGTGTCAGCCAGTGTCAGAAAATCTATTAACATACTTTATTTCATCACTAAATTAAAACAGAAAAAGTGGTTATGACACTGCTAAAGAGGTTTTTAAAAATCCATTCCAAATTTAGGTTTTTTTAAACTTAAAATTGGTGAAATACTAAAATCTTGATTAAATCTGGATTTGATCTTGATTCAATCGGGGCAAGGCAGTGTTACCTGCTGGCCAACATTGTCTTAGAGATGGGTTGTGGGTTGGGAGAAGTTCCCGGGGTCTAGAGGCCAAAGAAAGAGGCTGGCAAGTCTTACATCACAGACTTTAAAGTAATGACACTAATTACATCAGGAGTTTGTTAAGGCAGTTATATACAAGGCACATGGCAGGCACTGAAGAATTATATAGAACAGGGCAGGGGTACTGGTGCCTGACCCAGCCCAGATAGGGGAAATGCCTGACCCACTCGCTGAGGTCAGGGCACAGGCCTGTTCCAGGAGCCCGCACACCTGAGGCGGAGAGGGGTCCACAGACAGTCTCAGGGCTATGTGGGGAGCCATCTGTCCGGGCTAGGCTCGATCTCCAGGGTCCAGCGGCAGTCACTTCATGGAAACGCCTCTCCTCCACACGATGTATTAACATAAGAAAATTTAAAAATTGGTATAACATCAGAAAAGAGAAATTATTTTTTCCTGATTGTATACCTAGAAAATCCAAGATAAAAAGCGGCCAGTAAAGGAAAGAGAATACACTAAAGTGGCGGATACACAGAAACCAAGAGTTTCCTGTACTAGAATTAGCACCTAGAAAGAAACGGAGGGAAAACATTTTGATTACATCACAACTAAAACTATCATATCTAGAAATAAATATTTCAAGAAAGACAAGACCAGATGGAAACTGTAAGGTCTTATTGAAGGATGGAAAACAATCTGGCAAATGAAAAGCTCTCCACCCTTTATTTAGAAAACAAAATTACCAATCTTCCCAGAGTTAATATATAAATTGAGTGCAATCTCAATTAGAATGCAACAGATTTTTTAAAGTACCTCAAGGATTATGGAACTGTGAAAAAGATCAGGTAAAAAAAGTAATGGGGATAGGCTGGGATGGGAGTAAAAGGCAAAAAACTATACTTGAACAACAGTTAAAATAAAAGAGGTGGGCAGCGGCAGGAGATGGATGGGGGCTAGCCTTATGAACACCAGACATCAGAATAAAATATAAACTGGCTCACCCTGGCTGGTTTGGCTCAGTGGACTGAGCACGGGCCTGCAAACTGAAAGGTCGCTGGTTCAATTCTCGGTCAGGGCACATGCTTGAGTTGAGGGCTGGGTCCCCAGTTGGGGGTGTATAAAATGTAGCTGATCTGATGCGGACTCCGACCAGTGGTGCCTAGGTGGTGTGGATGCGACAAATTCACATGGACTGCAGAAGTCCTGTGGAGAAAAAGGGACAGCGTGGCCCCTCTCTGAGTAAGAGAGCGGCCCCAACCCTTGCCTGGACAGACTTTTATTGCTTTTCTGGGAGCCTTACCTCAAGGAGCATCTCCATTCATCATTGTCAGGCAGTAATGATCAAACAGTAGATAACATTCAAAGAACTATGGGGGCTTATTCTGAGTCAGGGTCAGCTAGCTAAAGGGCCCTAACACTTTGAGGAAGTTTTTCCCCAAAACTTCATTTTCAAACGAGGATACTCATTTCATGCTTGGACCCTTATCATTTAAATTGAGGGTATTAGCAAAGCAGGTTTCACAGGATTTTATGCATTCTTTTCTTAGGCCTGACCGCCCCAGGGAACCTGCCCTTTCCAGCACAGGGCCGCACCCACCTCCAGCATTGTTTCAGACTTAAGTCAGGCAAGGGAAGTAAGGCAGCCAAGAGATTAGGAGACTTCTCGCAGACAGAATGAGGACTGAGGCTACATCAAAGCCAAGGGGCGAGGGTCCACCACTGCCTTGTTCTATAGCCCCCCAAGTTCTTCCTTGAGGGCCCCTTCGTGACCACGTCTGTCTTAGGTCATCCCTCCCTTGAGGAATCTTACCCGTCATTGGCTAACCAGTCATCTGCCCCGGGCCAAGCAGGGTGAGGTGAAAGGGGGCAGAGGCGGCGCCACTGCCAAGAAGATAAGCTTTGTCTCCTTAGTGGCTTCTGGTCCCAAGGTCTCTAACTCAGCCTTAGCCACAATGGGGTGGCGGGGAGGGCATGGTTACAGCTTCTGAAAGCAGGCAGGGCGGTTCCCAACACTGATCGATGCTTCTCTCCCTTTCTCCCTTCCTTCTCCTCTCTCTAAAAATAAATAAATAAAATCTCTGAAAAAAAATAAAACCGAGAGTGCTGTAGGGAAGGACAAAGACTCTAAGTTCTTTCCCTCGGCTCTTTGGCAGAGTCCCTAACTCAAATATGGAGCAACCCCACCCCCTTCACTGGGCTTTAATGCAAAGTCAGAGCAATGGCAAGTCTTTTTAAGACCCTAAATGGGAGGTGGGACGTTACAATCACAGTGACAGCTCAAGAAGACAATGGCATTAACGAGGTACTGAGGGCACATTTGGCTCCAAGCAAATGATTTTGTTGGTGAGTGCTGACTGCTGGCCTCCAGCCTTGGCATCTACCATTGCCCAGCCCAGGGCAGGTTTAAAAACCCAAGGAGGAATCTGAAACTACCACAAGGCGGCGATTTCAACACCGAGCGTTCTCACACACAAACCAACCTCTGACTGCCACTTTCCAGGCAGGGAAGAGACAGAGAAGTGGGTTCCACCTAGGCTGGGCCATCAGGAGGTCACCCCAGGAAGCACTGAGTGGAAGGGGACATGGCCTAGAATACAAAATGTCTTACACGTCAGGCATTGCTTGTAATAGTGAAAGACTAGAACTAGAACAGGTATCTATCAGGAGGTGCTGGTTGAAGAAATTACGTTGCATTCGGTGATGGAGTTCTACACAGCATAGAAAGGAATGAGCAAAATCTCTGTATGTCACTATCTCATGATCACAGGATGTATTGCTAAGTGGACCTTCCACGCAGGCCCTTCACAGCCTGACTCCAATTTATGTTTCGTCTTTGCCTCCCACCAGTCCCTGTGCACACCCGTTCCTGGCTGTCCTTGCTGCCCACTCCACCGGGAGAACCCTCCCAGACTCCACAGTCAAATCCGAGGCAAGCGCAGCCCTGTGGACCTTTCTCAGTGTTGGGAATGTCCTATGTCCATGCTGTCAAGTATGGAAGCCACCAGCTACATGAGGTTACTGAGCACTTAAAGTGTGGCTAATGTAACTGAAAAACGAAATGTATCTTGCTTTGTATCTAAATTTAAAGAGTTACACAGGCGACCTCTTCAAAGTAAGTCTAAATACTGTCTTCTACAATCCTTCCCTGATGTCCCAGACCTCATCTGACTCTGTCACTACACACACGCGTGCACACGCACACACACAGAGTCTCTTCCCCCTCTGCACAGCCCTGGCCTGCAGCTGTACCTGCCCAAAGGTGTTCATTACACTCCGGATTACCACCACCTCAGCTTCCTCAGTGGGCGTGTGTAAATACTTTGAGACCCTCTATGTCTGTCACCTTTCTGTACCCCACAGTGCCTCCCACACAGTAGGAATGCAAGAGCCATTTGTTGGATGGATGGTTAACTACGACAAGAATAATTGCAATGTCCAAACATACAAATTGCTATATGAGCAAATTTGCCATCTGGGCCTACATAAGTGTACAGTTTAATTCTGAGCTTAAAGAATAAGAAAGGTAAATAAAAGTTTATCTTTAGAATTTATGTAGGATACTTTCACCTTATGCTGTCCTTGCCCTGACCTCTAGAGGGTACTGAGGCCAAATTGCTTTCTCGAGGGCAGAAGTGATTTATAACTTCTCTGAGGCCTGTGGTTCTATTGCATTTTGCAATATATGATGTTCTTCCATAGAAACCAATGAAAACTTTTCTTTGTAACAGTCTAACAAATTTAAAGAATCACTTGCCCTGCAACATCTTCAATTACAAGTAAAGCCTTTTTAAAAAAAGATTTTATTTATTTATTTTTAGAGAGAGAGGGGAAGGGGGAATGGAGGGAGAAAGAGAGGGAGAGAAGCACTGACGTGGGAGAGAAATATCTATCCGTTGCCTCTCATACACACCCCTTCTGGGGACCAAACCCGCAACCCAGGCATGTGCCCTGACCGGGAATCCAACCAATGACCTTTCACTCTGCGGGACAGTGCCCAACCAAATGAGCCACACCAGTTAGGGCGCAAGCAAAGCCCTTTTAAAATTAAACCTGTCAATTTTGAGACTACTGTAGATTCTTATGCCATTGTAAGAAATAATACAGAGCCCTTCACCCAGTTTCCCGTAAAGGTAATACCTTGCAAAGCTCAAGTACAATATCACAAGCAGGAAACTGACATGATACGATCCACCATCTAATTCAGATTTCCTCAACGTTAGGGGCCCTTCTGTGTATTTAATACTGCACAGTCTCATCACGTGTAGATTCACGTAATCAGCACCAGCCAAGACGCAGAACAGCCCCAGCACCACACGCTTCTCCCCCTGCTGCCCGGTTGCAGCCACACACCTTCCCCAGCCCCACCCAGCCCCTCCCCCACAGCGGCGGGTGCCCTCTTCCTTATCTCTGTAAAAGTTTTTCATTGCAAAATGTTATCTAAATAAAACCATACGAGGTGCACCTTTGTGGATTCGAGTTTTTCACTCAGCACGACTCCCTTGAGACCCACCAGCCCACTGTATCAATAGTCCGATCCTGTTAGCTTTCCAGGGCACCTGTGCACCACAGTTTGCTTAGCCACTGCTCCACCGAAGGGCATTTGGGCTGCTCCTGGGGCTGAGCTATTCTGGATAAAGCTGCAATGAACATTCCTGCCCGTATTTTTGTAGGGATAGAACTTTTTATTAATCTGTGAGAAGTGCTCAGGAGTACGGTTGCTGTGCCCTAATTGTTTCATTTTATAAGAAACTGCTCCCCTGTTTTCCGGAGTAGCCACACCATTTTACATTGCCCAAAACCAAAGCTTTTAAAATGAGGGCCAATCTGAAAATAAGTTCAAATCCTGTTGAACATCAAGTGTTCTGTTAAAATCAAGCTACTTTAGACCAAGGCCAGCCCTGGCCTTCGCATGAGATCCAGCTGCTATGCATCAGACCATAAAACCCTCCTGGGACGGTAGATTTGGTTTGTTATCACCCGAAGCTTGATCACAGCAGAAATAACTGAAGCGATGTGAAATTCTGAACAGTCATCTCCTCATGCTGATAAAAACGTGGTAAGGCCAGTGAGTTCTGTGCTGATTGTGGTCAATAAGGCATATTAGGGAAAGTAACAAAGACACTTTTCATGGTGAAATGTTCAGCATTGCTGAATTAAAAAATTATAAACCCATCATAGAAGGATGACTGCTTCATGGTTCCACTCATACTGATACAAGGTACAGCCAGGGTGGGGGGGCCAAATACGGATTTGGAATGGGGTCCAGAACTCAAGGTGTCTAGGAAATATTAGAAAGACATGTAAGATGTCCTCACCCCTTCCCCCACAGGTGTGAGTTGGGGGAAGGGACACACGGAGCAGGAACATGCAGGGCTGTTTTGTACAGCCACAGCTTTGCAGCTAACCTCTGGCATGGTCATTTAACATATCTATAGCCTTTAACTGGCTGCACAGATATGTTAAATAGCAGTGGGCATGCTCAAAGCCAGAGGGATGGAAGAACTTTCCCCCCAAGATGTAACTGGGGGCAGGTCCCCTGAGTTACAGTGCCCGTGTGGGAGCACAGAGTTCATTGGCTCCAGTACATGGGGCCACCCCTGCCCAGACTCACAATGGCAGCCCAGTAAACTTGGAATAATACAGGAATGCTGGCAGGTATAACTGATTGTAGGAGGAGTTGGAAATAAGGGTACAGAGGAAGATTGGTACGGGGATTTAAACCCAGACAAGGCAGCCATTAGAAGAGAGAGCCACATGCTTCTGGCAGAGTGGGGACCCCTGCGGCTTTAGTAGAGGATCGCACTCAGCTTTGGCAGAGTGGCGACACCCCCTCCCCGCAGCTTTGGGGAGATCGACGTGGTTTTCCCAGAGTGCAGACCCCTGCAGCTTTGGTAGAAGACGACCACGCAGCTTTGGGGTGCTCCCTTTGACTGCGCGGCCTGGGAAGCAGGAGAGACTTTGCCTGGAAGAAGGGTGAAAGAACTCTTGCCAGTAGGTCATGAGAGGGTGCCACATGGCTTTGGATTAATTGGGGATCCTGCCTGGACAGCGACACAGCTGATAGTTATTATTCAGGCTGCCAGCAGCCTGAATCATGAAGGTTTGCTTCTTTTCCAGAGTTATGGTACCCGAATTAGGGCAGGGGAGAAGGAAGCACTGTGTGGTATCCTAAAGGACTTTGATATTTTAATGAAGACGTGAAGTCACTACTTTAAGTCTGTATAGCATTAAATAAACACTTCCTTTCATTCTCACAAATCTCTGGCATTGAGAGAAGTCTTTCCTGTAAGGCGACGGACAATCACGCCCAGCAGAGGGTCCTTTCAGTTACAGTATATCGTCCTCACCCCCCTTTGCCCTGTGTGTGTTCTGTAACAATACAAGGTGGATAAAATAGATGGTGCCCACTATTGGGGCACCATCCGGTCAACCCCTGGCCCTCCCGCCTCGTCAGACTCTTAGAAACAGCA
>CM052544.1:97738488-97756779 GCA_028533065.1 Trachops cirrhosus
TCCAAGGTCACAGAATGACCATCTGCCATTTCACTGCTTTTGTTCAGCCAGGAAGAGGGTGATCTGTCCCCCTCCCTGTGTCCACGCACAGTGCCCTACGTGTGTCCACGGCACCCCTGCTCCAGGACGCTGGTGACTGACACACAGCCACGCTCCCCACCAGGTGATGAGCTCCCTTCAGGCAAAGCAACTCAAGTACACGTCACCACGGAACTCATGCTGAGTCTTTATTAGCCAGGATCCCACCACCTCCGAGACACACAGCTGACCCAGGGCGCCCAGTCACCACTCTGTCTCTGCAGGCAGGGCTGACAGCCATGCCATGTAGGGTGGGAGTTTCTGCAAAGTGGCCTTGGGGCTTCCTCAGGACAGAGAGCTCCGTGGGAGGCACGGCCTGACCCAGGCCCCCCTCCTCTCCACACTGCACAGGACACAGGCCAGGTGACCCAGCGCTGTGGAGCAGAGGGAGCAGCTTGAGGTACTCTGGGCAGCCAAAGCACCCCCGCCCCAGCGGCCTGTCCACGTCCTGACTGTGAACTTCATTCAGCACTGCAGTGAGACGCCTTCCAACCACTGAGCTCCGTGAACTCTGCAACTGAGGGACAAGGGTGAAGCACCTGAGTGGAAGGAGAGGTGAGCACACATCTGCCGTGACCGGGGTCGCACTCACAGTTCACAGGAGGCCGTGACCTTGGTCGTGAGGAACCCTGGCACGGGACACCCTAACTAGGAGTGGACCACCCTACCGGTGGGCCGCTTCTCTGTGAAGAAGCTTCTCAGCAGCAGCACCTGGCTGATGCTGACCAGAAACAGGGCGATAGTCTCACTGATGGACCAGTAAGAGACCCGGCTGTTCAGGTCTTTGGCGCGGGCCCAGTCCTGTGCTTCCCGGAGCCGGTAGTGCATCTGAGAGTCAATCACCGTGTTCAGGGCCTCGTGAATGGTCACACAGGCAGACTCCATCTGAGCGGGAAGAGAAGGGCAGTCACACTGCTAACCCTGGGAAGGACAGGTGGGGCCCAGCACACAGCAAGTGTTGTCGGAATGCTGCAGGCTTTACTTCACCTCTTTAAGCCCAACTGAGGCTCAGAAAGGTTAAGTAATTTTCCCAGAGTCACGCAGTAAGTGGCTGGGGCTGAATCTGAACTCAGGACTTGGAGTCCCAAGCCTCTGTTTTCAAGCACTCCTGTGTTCCCCTGTTGAACCCTTCCAGAGCTCACACAGGCATGTCCATCATCCCAGAGAGGGAAGAGGGGACTAAACTGGGAAGGAATCAAGAAAGAAGTCATATAACCTATTTTAACTTGTGTGAACCTGGCCTCAAGACAGGGCATTTCCAGAAGTCTCCCCAGTGCTCCCTCCTGTCACTGCTCGTGACAGTGACACAGGTAGAAGCAAGTTCTCTATTTACATCAGCCTGGTGACTCCTGGAGGGCCACAGTTATTGAAGGTGGGGCGGGGAACTCTGGAAAGACACCTGGGAAAATAAGACTGTAAGAATTCCACGTCCTGCTGGGTGTCTTCCAGCCGATTCCTTCCACTGATTCACTCATTCAGACGCATACTTATTAAGTGTCTGCTCGTCACCCAGGCATTGTTCTAGGCCCAAGGAATTGTGAGATGCATTGGCATCAGACACAGTCCTGGGTCTCAAAAGTTCACAATGTTAAGGTGAACATACTCAATGTCATGTTAAAAGAGCCAGTTACAGGGCATGCAGAGCTTGGGGGACACCCTGGAAAGCTGCTAATCCTGCCACCGGAGACGGAGGAGGGCGGACACAGGAGTGACCAACTGAGCCTTAATGGGTGGGCAGGTGGAGCAGGAGGAGAGGGGTTCCAGAAGCAGGCGGCGCAGGAGCCTGGGCTGAGAGCGCGTGCAGGGCCCGGCCTGGGGTGTGGGGGAGGAGACGTGGGTGGGTGGAAGCTCACAGGAACAGCCCAGAGGATCCAGGCTTCACTGTGAAGCTCTGTGAGCAGAAGAGCGGGATGAGACCCCACTTTCAGAGAGCCCCCTGGCAGCTATGATACTGAGACTGGCTGGGACCAGTCTGGAGGCAGGGAGCCCACTCAGCTGCTGCACCCCTCCGGGCATGGAGAGATGAGGGCCTCAACTGAGAAGGCTGCCAAGTGGGGGAAGGAGAGCGCGTCTGGGATTTAGGGCGCTGCGGGAACAGCACTTGATAACAACACAGGTCGTCCTTGAAATGGGTGGGCTGGATGGAGATGGCACTCTGCGTGCATGTGAATACATGCATGTGCATACATGCACACATATATGCGCACACACGTTTAGCATGTCCCAAGCGCACTCAGAAACGCAAAGTGTACGCTGACCTGGGCACTCCCTGGACCCCAGGCCCTGGCCCAAGCATCAGGCAATACTGGTTGGCACCTCCAAGCCTTCTCCTGGGTTCCAGAATCTCTGAAGGAGGAGGGAGGAAAGAGGAAGAGAAACAGGAAGGACACAGGGGGTCTCCAGCTTGCCTGTAGAGCGACCACCAAGCCTGGCAGGTTTCCAGCATCCTGGAGCCTCAAGGGGTTCTTGTTCTCGTGACACTTGGTCTCTGGAGACAGCTGACTGTCCCCTTCCTCCACTCCCATGCCCATGTCCCGAACAATCTCTGCCACCCGCTGGTGCTCAGACCTCGAGCCCTCAGCTCATGAGGGCTCCAGGACAGAGCTCAAAGGAGGAAACGTCCACGGGCCTCAGAGCAGCAGAGTCTGGAAAACCTTCAGTCTCCCCCCGACCTCCGCTGAGGCAGCCCAGGGCCTCTCACCTCTCTCGGAAACCTTCATCCCCCACTCGGACCTGCCCAGACCTCAGGCTTGGCCTCCCTAAGTGGCTCTCTCCTTGCCCGTGTCCCCTCCTAGGAGCCTGGTCATCCTAGAACTCAGGCCACAGTCGAATCCCTGTGGCCCGTAGCCCTGCCCACTCTGGATCCTGCTCTTTCACTCACATGTTGATTCTGGTTTCAGAAAATGTGGCCCCTGGGCCGCCACATGCTGGAGGACTCGGGGAAGCTGACACAGCAGCTGCTGGGCCGAGCTGAGCGGAGTCAGGACCTCAGGTTCCTGCTCAGGTCGTAGTGGCCTCCACTGATGACCAGACAACACAGAGACACCCGTGGCCCGCTGTTACCAGAGGGCGCCCGCACTAAATGCCAGCCAGGCACGGTGACCGGGCTGCAGAAACATTTCAGTTCATTACACTCACAGCCTTCTAAAGCAGCTGCTGCGACACCCCTGCGTCACGGAGGACAACACCGAGGCTGAGGAAGGTCAGTAAGCTGGCCACAGTCCCCCTGCTTGAAAAGGCAAGGCCGGGATCTGAGTCTCTGCCTGCCTGACCCCTGAGGTTTTGTTTGGCAGGAGGACAGTGAACCTCAACCTTCCCACTTTACAGAACAGAGAACTGAGGTCCACAGTTAAGTCGGCTGCTGAGCGAGTCTAGCTGATGTTAATGTTATCAGCTGGGATGATAACATTATCCCAGTGATAATGTTATCACTGGGATGAACGGAAAGCAAATACAGACTAAGCATTCACAGAATCAGCAACTGTCAGAGGTGAGAGAATCCTGGGGATCATTCTCTTCACTTTGCAACGTAAGAAAGTTAAGACCCACTCTGGTGGTCAGTGACTATACCCAAGACCCCTCAAAGGACACCATAAACTGCTTCCACCTCTTCAGAACTTTAGAATTTCCTGTCTAGATGGAAGAATCTACTTTATTAGCACTGAGCTTGCTGCTGCTGGAGGTGTATAAACCCACGCTGCACACCCCTACACAGGGATCCCTGATCTAGCAGTGGCCAGATGGCCTCTCAGGCCCCTCCAGCCTCAGAATGACCACTGTTTGGTGACTGCACCCAGGCTGCCCCCTGTTAACCAGACGTAGTATGGGCACTGTCCACAGAGCTGTGAAAGTGGGCGAATTAGGGACTCGGAGACCACCACACTCGCACAAGGCTCCCTGGTCACAGAGGGCCCACCGTGGCCAGCCCCCACTGCTGCCTATGCCACCTCATCTCTGGGGTGCCAGCTAGCCAGCAGTGTCTGGCTGCAGATGACTTTCTGGGTACGTTCCCCTCAGCCCCTCAAGCCTAGCTCTGCTCACTAACCCTTAGGCGCAGGACCTGTTCCCCAAAACTGTGAGCCATGAGGCCTCTCGAAAGAGCCGGAGGTGCAGGCGCAGGGAGCTTCACTGAGCCATATGGCAGCCTCCTTGCGCCCTGCCGCCACAATGCGGCTCCCCGTAAATCCTGCCAGGGCTCCAAACTGCGCTGAGACCTCTTGTCCAAAGCGCCCGTTCTCATCCCTTCTGTACTCGTCTCAGCAACGACTTCAAAGGCAGGAAGAAAAAGAAAATCAAATAACAAACCCACTTCCTCTCACTGCCATTTTCAGTACACATGGGGCAGAGGTCCAAGATGCTTGGAACAGAACCTGTGTCCGGCCAACCAGAGGTGGCACGCCTTAAGAGTCCTCGGGCCTGCAGGATTCATCCTGACCAGCTCCCAGGGATGCTGGACCCGCCCAAGCATCCCCATCCAGGGAACCCGCCAGGTGCCCGGCGACACTGGAAGGGGCGGGGCGAGACCCCACCTGATAGTCCAGGGAGAACCTGACGCCCTGCTCCACGTCCTCGTGGAAGCACTGCTTGGCCCTGTACGGCAGCTTGAAGGTGAGCTCGGCGTCCCGCAGCCGCTCGGCCCGCAGCAGGAGCAGCAAGAGCAGCAGGAGCAGCAGGAGCAGCAGCAGCCACGAGGAGGAGTGCCGGTCTGCGCTGCCCACGGCTGGTCCTCAGAGGCAACACCCAGCGGCTGTGCCGGGACCTACGTGGCGCGAGCGGCACAGGGCTTCCTGGAGGCGGGGTGGGAGCACGCATCCTTCGTCCCCCACACGGGGTCCCTGACACCCCATGGCCCCTGGTGCCTGCCCAAGCCCGCTTCGGGGATGCAGGGCCCGGAGGGCGTGTGTTGACTCTGCGCAGGCCCGGCTTTTGACACCAGTTGCGGCTCCCGCATCACCTCCGTTCCTCTTCTTCCAGCCCCCGACCCTTACCTCGACCACCCTTTTCTCCCGGAGCCGCGCTAGGTTTTAACTCAGTGCTTGCGAAAGGCCCACCTCCACCGGCAGCTGCTGGGAGCGGACCACAGCCCCACCTTGTACTGGGGCGCTCGTGAGGACCATCGCATCCTCCCCCGGGTACCCTGGCGGCAGTAAAACGCTCTTCTGTTCGCAGGTGCCGCCAGGGCCGCCTTCCTGCCGCGGGCACGCCCGTTGGATAGCTTCAAACTCGGACATATCCAATGGCTTCAAACTCGGACAACACCTCACGGAAGGCTCTGGATTTTTCGCTCCATTTCCTTTGGGGATAAGAAAGGTCCCATGTTTTCACTTTTCTAAACCAAATTAAAGTTGAAAGTCCATCTCAGTCCTGGTAGGCTCTCCCCAGTGGTTCTGTGAAGCTCTGAAACAGCGCACAGCGCTCAGGTTCAGGGAGCCCGTTGGTCCTCAGAGCCACCAGTCTCCTTGCTGATGTGTCCACTGTCCACGCTGCAGGGTGTCTTCCAGGCAGGTGGCTCAGACGCCTTCCTGCCAGGCTTGACCCTGGTCCAGCCTCCCACAGTGGCCACACAGCCACTCCCTCCAAGGTTTTTCTCTGTGAGGAACAGGTTCCACTCAAGGGACCCAAAACTTCTAAGCCTTTTATCCACCTTAGGGACCCACTCCCTCCTTTAAGGTGAGCCACCTTGGCATTGTCCCTAGTCACCTCTTCCCCTCCACCACCATTTTCTCCGTCTCCAGAGGGTCCTTCATAATCTCCCTTCAAAGAATTTGGAAACAGGATTGGCTTCCCTTCCCTGAAGATGGAAGTGGGGGAAAGACATGCTGAAAGAGCCCCCTTTTCTTTCTGTTGACATGATTTTTTTTCAAGCGTTTAGGGGAGAACCTGTGGGAAGGTTTGGAACTGTATAGCGAATCAGAGAGTCTGGGTGAAAGTTGAATCACAGAACCCTACAGTTTAAGAGACATGAAGGATCTTCCAGTTAGTTCACTCGATACTTACTGCTCTCCTCTGGAGTAAGAGACCAGAGAAGTCAGCTTGTACTGACACAGCAATAGGCCCCAAGGAAGGACATCCAGCGATCTTTAAGCCCCTGCCAGCAGCAGAGCCCCAGGGAAACCCCGGGCACCAAGAGCAGGGCAGAGAAACTCACCCTCATAGCAGCAATGCTCCTTCTCATTCTTTGCCTTTTTATTTATTTATTTTTAGAGAGCGGGGAAGGAAGGGAGAGAAACAGCAAAGTGTGGTTGTCTCTTAGGTGGCTCCCATTGGGGACCTGGCCCACAACCCAGGCATGTGCCCTGACTGGGGATCGAACTGGTGACCCTTTGGTTAGCAGGCCAGTGCTCAATCCACTGAGCTAGACCAGCTAGGGCTCATTTTTTGCCTTAAAAAAGAATACAGGAGAGAAACTATAATACTTGTGCAATTTAAAATTAATTTTTTAATTAGGTGTGCATAAAATATTGGGTGTTTGCTAAGGTTGTAGTTACAGGGCAGTCATGTCAATCCCATCTTAAGGAAAAGGTAACTTTCATAATTCAGATTTCACTAAGAGAAATGGGAAGTAACTAGTGAAGGACTGTAATATATCTTTTATTGACATAGTAGAAATCTAAGTAGTTCCATCACGTGGACTGCGATGCGTCTTTGAGCAGGCATCAGCTGGAGACTGGGATATCACCAGTTCCAGCAACGCACGATCCTTGTGAGGAGCCTGCACTCACAGAGGAGGCCAGACACAGCCAGCACTTTCCAGAGTACCATTTACTTGATGAAACACGAAGAGAATCAGCAATGGATTTAAACAAACAAGCGAAAGGAGGCTTTGGGATATCTAGAAATTAAACCGAAGTTCCAGACTTTAAACTTCAGACTCACATTCTATATTTTGATAAATGTTCCAGAGTCTTAAGTAATAATCCATCTATTACTAAAACTATAGTTTGCAGGTACCTTCTGTAGTGACTCTAGGAATCCAAAAATAAAAGCTAATCTCTGATTTGGAAAGCATGTTGGAGTCTAAAATACGCTTTTAAAAAGCCTTCTTATGAGGTTTGCCAACAAGGACCAAAACGCCTACTTACGAGCGAACATGACACAGTGTCGTGGTGGCTGTGCTGGTTCGGGTCTGTGTGGTTTGGCCAACGCGGCTGCAGGTGGTGATGAAAGGAGGTGCAGACGCGTTTCTGCACTGGCCGGCTGTTCTGAGTTGGCACTCACCACGTTCAGTGTTACTCCTGAGCTGATTTCTATGATCCTACCGCATCCACCACATCACACAAATGATGCTTCCAAATCTAGCTAGAGGCTCAGAAAAATTCTCCGCGGTTTCGTGCTGTCCCCACAGTGAGATGCTACTAGCAGAGGCTAGGTTTGACTGGCACTCACAACAGTTGGAAAAGTACTTAGAAGATGTAGAGAGTGAGTGAGTGTTTAAGGAGCTGCTGAGAACATCGGTTGTCTGCGCGGCTTTCCCTTTACTGCACTGGGGCGTCGCTTCCTTGGCTGTAACCACGCCCATGCGCTGAGAACACGAATGACTAGGTGGCCCTAAGGAGCACGTGGGCTGACTGCACAAAACCAGGTTCTTGAGCCCTAGCGTTGCCCTGGCTTCTGCGCTTGTCTTCCCTCCCTGAGAAGTACGGGGAGCCATCACTGCTCATGTTTCTGTGCTGGCCCGGGATCCTAAGGGCTCAGTGGTGTGCGGATCAGTCACCTCACTAAAGCGCAACTTGAGCTGCCTTCAACTTAGTGGGAGAGCCTCCCCAGCCAGCCAGACACACACATCCATGGGGCTCCGCTATTCTTGGCGTACTTCCACCTCTAACTGGCAGCGGTGGTTGACCGAGGCAGTGTTGTGCTCAGAGATGTGTCTGGCCGTGTTTAGAGACATTTTTCTTGCCACAATGAGGGGACAGTGCTGCTGGCACCTACTGGGTGGAGGCCAGAGATGCTGCTAAAGAACCTACAGTACACATGACAGTCCCCACCCACGACAAAGAATGATCCAGCCTAAACTGTCAGCAGTGCTGAGGCTGGGGCTGAGTATGTGCCTGACCTAAAAGAATTATTTAAAAATCATTGTTTTATTTATAACCATCTTTAGCACTTTTGTTTGGAATATTCAGGTAAATTCCCAATGAATGTCCTTGTATAAACGATGTGGTATGGAGAGCTTCAGTGGCAGAATTTATATCGCTTTACAGATGAGTTTAGGGCTTAGTGTTTGTGGGGACGCTTGGACAGTTCGGCTAGACCTCCCTTTGTGTGGGACATTACATATCATTTGGGACTGGCAGCGTCAGGGTCTGAAGAAGTCAGTTAAAACGTGCCACTGCGTGTCCAGCTGCGGTTGCCCCAGCCAGTCACAGCAACAGGCGTTTTCACACACTGTCTCATTTAGTTCTCGCCACAGCCGTGCAGAGATGAGCAGAAGTGGCCCCGTTTTGTGGGTGAGGGAGTGGAGGCTCAGAGAGAAGCTGCCTCCTCAAGCTCATGTAGCCAGTCAGTGATGAAACTGAGACGCAAACCCAAATCTCGCAGCCTCCACTCATTTTCTTCATAGGCACTTTACAGGTTTGTTACAAAGGACATATTTCAAATGCCCTCTTATGACTGGCATTCTTGTCTGTCTGAGGGAAAATGACAGGTGTCAACAACTTAGACCATCGTACTTGCTATGTGACTTCAAATTCCTAAGGTTTCTTCCTCTGGAGAATTTTTTGAGGTCATTTCATCTCCAAAACCAAAATATTCTGAGCTCTTCTCAGGTAGGCCTGTGAAACCCAGAGATGATTTCAGAAGAAGAACCGCATCCTTTCTGCGTGTGATGAGAAGCAGCCACGTGCTGGCGTTAGGGATGGAGGCACAGAGAGTCTGCATGGCAGCATTGGTCTAACTTAGGGTGCCCTTTATAAGTTATACAGACTTGGGTCTCTGTTTTTGTTTTTGTCTTAAGAGCTCCTACGTCATGACCTCTTCCAAGCCAGACAGCTGCTTCATAGGCTTGAGTCTCACAGAATGCCTCCCGAGGAGCTGCTGTTTCCTTCTCAGGTCAGCTCTCTTCGGTGAACTTGGAGCAACGGGAACCAAGGACTTGAAGCCACCAGCAAATGGAGAAGGTGGTTTGCTGCTAGATCTAAAATCCAGGGTAGGTGGGTTCAGGTTTACATTTAAAGGTGGAAGGAAACCAGGCCTGATGTGAGAAGTTCGGTCTAGAAACAGAGTTCTAGAACCCCGTCATTCTAGAAGATGTGGCGGCCTGTGGCGCACTGAGCTGGGGGATGTGCTGGCAGGACACCCAGGGGTTCCCGAGAGCCATGGAGGAGAGTTTGGTGGGAGCTGTGGAGCTTCTTTCTATCTAGGGTTCTTTGCCTAATTCCAGGGAAGTGGCATTGGGTAGGCCAGCCCCCGGCTGTAAATCTAAATCATAGAAGTCACTTTCCACTGTTTGTGGGGCACTGTGTCTTTGAGAGCAGAGGATCCCAGTGGACCTAGAGTGCCCTTCTCTTGGTCAACAGGGAGAGTTCCTCTCCTGGCCAGATGCAGGTGGGACGCCTGACCTTTCTCATAGGCTGCCCTCCAGGATGCCAGTGCCAGAGAGGCTGGAACCTTCTGAACCTGTTCTGTGCCTGTGGGGAAGGGAGTGGGGCCTTTGCTGTCAATACTGCTGGTTATGGAGAGGGGCTGCCTCTTGGGGAAGGACACGTCACTAATTCTCTCTCTGACCTCGGTGTCTGTGCTGGCACCACCGGTCTTGTCCTACCTGCATGAAAGGCACAACCAGGCCCCAGGGTTCAGACTGCAGCCTCTTCATTTGGGGCAAGTGGGCCCTTTTCTGGTTCTCGATGTTCCTGGTGGGTGATGCGGGCTCACTGAGGGCCTTGGAGGTTTCGTAAACACTTGGATGCCCCCTGCTTGGAGGCTGAAGAAGTCATCTTCCTACCTGCGGGGTGGGGAGCCCAGGCCCTGAGACATCAGTTCTGTGTCCGAGAGTGACTGTCTGCCTTCCACTGTAGGTGAAGGAGGGGCATTAAGATACTGTTTGGTGGTTTTGGTGCCTGAGGACGATTTGTCTGCTCTTACAATAATCACCTCTTTCCCTTTGGCTTTGCAGGCATCAGTGAGATGTCTCGACATGTCCTCGCGGTCAGCACCGATTGCAGAAACCAGAGTGGAGGCCCAGTGTGGTCCTCAAGGCTGGGGTCTGCTCTGTTCTCCGGCAGCAAGGAGACTACTTCACCCCCAGCTCTCCTGATGCATGCATGGATGAGAGCGGTCCTGCCTGACTTGTCCTGTGGTCCAGCAGGTACTTCCCATCTTGGACTTGCCGGTGCTTTGCTGGTTTGCACGTTTGGTGATGCATGCCGCCACAAGGACCATTTTGCCTTTGTCGTTGCTCTTGTTGACATAACCCGCCCTTCCAGGAGGAGCCAGGTCAGCCTGAGCCACCCTAGCCACACCGCCTTTAACAGTGAGTGTCCATTGGTCCTCAGCCCCATGTCGTCCATCATACGGGAACAGCTTAGCATCTCTGAGCCCCAGCGGTGATCAGACCTAGCAAGGGAAGAAGAGAGCAAACATCACATGTTCTACAGCCGATCTGGCGGTCACGAAGAGGGTCTGCGCACAGGCACATCCGAGGGTGGTCCCGAGTCATGCTGCCTGGGTCAGGTAACCTCACTTCTCCAAGTTTGTTTCTTCGCTGTGATATGTGTGAGGGCTGTCACAGCAGTAGGTCACCTCATAAGTGATTGTGAAGAGTAACTAAGACGGTGTAGACGGAACACCTAACCGCATGTGAAGTGGTTGGTGTACTGCCTTGCATACACTAAGCAATAAAGTACGCAGCTGCCGCCGTGCCGACTGCCCGGTGCTGATCACAGTGCAGTTACAGAAGCTGTGTGATGTTGGCCCCACAAGGCTGGTTCCCTAAGGAAAGGCTGCATCTGCCTCATTCATGGTGGTGGCCTCGGCACTTAGCCCTGCATGTCGTTCTGTGTGTGCATCAAGAAGACTGGCAGGAAGTGCACCAAAATGTTCTCGCTCTGGGTAATAGGATTATGGAGTTTTAATTTTCTCCTTTCTGCTGTACTTCTTAAAAATAAGCACGTGTGACTGTTATAACAGAGTAAATCAGAAAAAAAAAGTATTATAATACAAAAAGTCAATCCAGCTCTCCCTTTCCAGGTTGCAGTCTCCACTTCTCTGGCGGATGTCAGAATCCTCATCCTCCTCACTCGGACTCTGAGAATGGTTACAAGAATGCCACACCACCTCCTTCCCTCTGGTTAGACAGAGACAAGGCAGAGGATGACCGGGGCACTGCATTTTTGTTCACAAATACTCAAAAACAAAGTTCACACTAGAGCTTCCTCGGCTGAGACTTGTCTTTCTGGGTTTTCTATCTGGTCTCCATGTCGGTTACTTAATTCCTGAATGAAGAGCCTCCAAAGCAGGGATTGCTTGAGACGCTTCCATGAGTAAGAAGAGAAGGGTGCTCCAGCACTGACATCTCTGCGAGTCCTTGGGTCCCTCACTGTCACCTCCATGTGAACTTACAACCCCCGCGGTCATCAAAACCACCCTCCTCTTCAAAGGCACTGTGGTTAACAGTCTAGTCTGTGTCCTTCTGCTTCTTAAAACGCATTGCTCTAGTAGCTGCATCTGAGCTCATTGCAACTGTGTTTACATGTTCCTATGAGATTTTCTGTAAAAATGCTACCATCCAAGGACACTGTATGTGTTCATGTTCCCAACAAGTCTGCTTCTCTTTCTCCGTCTGTTTCTTTCTTCTTCAATCTCGTACTGATATCTATGTGTGCATTTCCTGTTTCTGTCATTGTAATTCTCCTGTGGTCCTACATATGATTGTTTCATTAAAGTCCCAATGAGCTTGTTAGGCCCTAAGCGCTAAGCGTTGGAAGCAGACTTTCCAAGGGCCAAACACAGGGAAGATGACATGCAGTGAACGCTGCTGCCTTCGGTACATCGAGGGCCCACCGCCTCCTGGCCCTGACCAGCGTCACCCCGTGACTCTGGTCCTTGTCACACTCCATCCACACTGGAGTCTGGTTCTTTCTCAAATGCCCCAGTTTCTATTCTTCCTCCTCTCAGCACCATTTGTGTTTCTTACCAGCAGGCCTCCCTGATCTGTAATTATTCAGCCTCCTTCAAACCTCAGCTCAAACATTACTTCCTTTTTAATCAACAGAAAAATCACTTGAGATACAAGAGGGAGAGTGGGGTAAAATGACAGTGGATTCAGGGCCAGTGAAGAATCCCTGCAACTCACTTCCTCAGAACCCAGCTGGCATGTAAGGGAGGGACACACGGAGTTCCAACCAACAGCCCCCTGAGTGCCAGCGTGTAAGTGACGCCGCCTCGGCCCGGCCAGCCCCTACCCAGGTGATTGCAACACGTGAGGGGACCCGGGTGAGCCTGGCAGAAGCTCCCAGAGCCTGGCACCAATGGCAGAAGTACAAATTGATGGTTATTGTCTCTAAGCTGCTCCTTTGGGGACAGTGTGTTCCCAGCAATAGATTACTGGTAAATGTGTGTAGCAAAACACATACAAAAGTCCTCCCAGCGCACTATCATAAAAAACAAAATTAGCTTCCAGCCAAGATGGAGGCATAGGTAGACACACTGTGCTCCTCGCACAACCAAAATAAGGACAACAACAATTTAGAAACAAAAAACAACCAGAACTGACAGAAAATCGAACTGTATGGAAGTCTGACAACCAAGGAGTTAAAGAAGAAATATTCATCCAGACCGGTAGGAAGGGAGGAATTGGGTGGCCAGCAGAGAGGGGTCACAGCAAGGCGGCAGCTGGAGGACTGGGGGACCCCATATTCGTGTGCAGATAAACCAGCCGAAACTGGGGAGTGGGACGGACCACACAACCCGGGGTCCCAGCGTCGGGAAATAAAGCCTCAAACCCCCGATTGAAAACACCGGTGGGGGTTGAGGCGGCAGTGGAAGAAACTTCCAGCCTTGCAAGAGAGTTCGTTGGAGAGACCCACAGAATGTTAGAATGTACACAAGCCCACCCACCTGGGAATCAGCACCAGAAGGGCCCAATTTGCCTGTGGGTACCAGGGGGAAGTGAATGAAATCCAGCAGAGAGTGGAGCAAGTGCCATTGTTGACTCTCGGATCTCTTCCCCACATACAGTGTCACAACCCAGCAACATGGGTTGCCCGCCCTGGTGAACACCTAAGACAATGCCCCTTATACATAGCAGGTGCGCTGAGACAAAAAAAAGGCCCCAATGAAAGAACAGATCAAAGCTCCAGAAAAAATACTGCTAAGCGATGAAGAGGTTGTCAACCAGGATGCTCACAGAAATGGTTGAGTATGGTTGCAAATTAGATGAAAAAATGAAGGCTATGCTAAGTGAAATAAAGGAAAATGTACAGGGAACCAATAGCGATGGGAAGGAAACTGGGACTCAAATCAATGGTATGGACCAGAAGGAAGAAAGAAACATTCAACCAGAAAAGAATGCAGAAACAAGAATTCACAAAGATGAGGAGAGACTTAGGAACCTCCAGGACATCTTTAAATGTTCCAACATCCGAATTATAGGGGTACCAGAAGGAGAAGAGGAAGAGCAAGAAATTGAAAACTTATTTGAACAAATAATGGAGAACTTCCCCAATCTGGCAAAGGAAATAGACTTCCAGGAAGTCCAGGAAACTCAGAGAGTCCCAAAGAAGTTGGACCCAAGGAGGAACACACCAAGGCACATCATAATCACATTACCCAAGATTAAAAATAAGGAGACAATCTTAGAAGCAGCAAGAGAAAAGAAGACAGTCACCTACAAAGAAGTTTCCATCAGACTGTCAGCTGATTTCTCAAAGGAAACCTTACAGGCAAGAAGGGGCTGAAAGAAGTATTCCAAGTCATGAAAGGCAAGGACCTACATCCCAGATTGCTCTATCTAGCAAAGCTTTCATTTAGAATGGAAGGGCAGATAAAGTGCTTCTCAGATAAGGTTAAGTTAAAGGAGTTCATCATCACCAAGCCCTTATTATATGAAACATTAAAGGGACTTATCTAAGAAATTGAAGAAGATCAAAAACTATGAACAGTAAAATGACAACAAACTCACAACTATCAACAAATGAACCTAAAAAAAGAAAAACAATGAAAACAAAAACTAAACAAACAACTAGAACAGGAACAGAATCAGAGAAATGGACATCATATGGAGGAATTTCAGAGGCGAAGGGGGAGGGAGGAATAGGGAGGAAAAGGTACAGGGAAGAAGAAGCATAATTAGTAGGCATAAAGTAGAGATGAAAATGGTATAGGAAACAAATACTTAACAAAAAGTGCTCAAGTACAAACTACATAGTAATTTTCAAAAGTGACACACAGGTATTAACAACTCCGTGTTTTTACACTGCGGCACAGCACATCACAAAGTAGTAATTGTGTTCACTGCTGCTACTTGTTCTGATACCTAGTTTTCCCAAATTTGATCTGAGTGATGCTTTTATGTTTATCATATGACTACATGAAGCATCCTATGTGTTCTTACAGAGTAATGCCACGTGTAATTTTAAAGTGGTGTTCACAGTAAGGGGTGCTTTCACGCAACAATTGTGAAAAAGGACAGCTGTTTATAGAAAAGGCTGCATGGACAAACTCCCAATTTCAAACAATCAGAAGTCACCTTCCACAATCTACACCAATGTTTATTTTCTATTTCCATGTCAAGATCTACATGCAAAGATACAAGATTTCGTGTAAAAATATTAACCTTTACTTGCTCCATCACTGATTTCATAACAACATTGTATTTGTCTGGAAATGAAGACATGTTTGAACCCAGACACGGGACTACAGCAGGACAACATTCTCAGATACGGCGAGTCTCTCTGTGGTGCTTGTATTGTACTGAAGTTGGCAGAGCAAGTTGAAATCAGGCCAAATTCTTGTTTTTTCTTATTCTCTTCCGTTTGTGTCCCCCCCTTCCCCACACAACCCCCAGGCTCCCTGGATCCCGCCTGTAGTCACCAAGAAATTCTTCAAAACTAACAAATCCATCACCATTTTTTATCATGTTCTTCCAAAGCCTCTTCAATGACAAATTCCTATTGCATAAAATAAATTAGTAAAAAAAACTTTCAGTCCCACCACCATCTGAATCACTCTTGCTGCAGAACTTCCTTAGGAAAAACCATTTCAATTGCCTGTGCTTATGAACAATGGAGTTCAGAAACACAAATAAGACACCAAATACTGAGCAACTCTTGGCAAAGACCCCCTCCTACGTTTCCACACACAGTACTATTCTTCTTAAATGCCTGCTTGTTTACTACCCTCACTTGTAACCACCGCTATTGTATGCCTGTTCCATTCATTCTTCTCTTGCTCTCTGGAGTTAAATCTCTCCCATCTCTCTGCCAGGGCAGGGCCCTCACCTGCCCCGTAGACCCCATCCATGCCCACTTCCTGAGCGCTTTTTCTCACGCTTCACTCCGGCCTCTCCCAAAGCCTCCCTCTCCTCTACCAGCTCCTTCTATGCTTTCACACGTTCAAGTCCCCATGACAGTGCTGTGCTGTAAACTACCTTGGATTCCAGTCTCCCTTGCCTAGGCTCTCCCAGCGTAGTGCTACTGTTCGCACTCCTTTCTTTGTTTGCTGGTGCCTTTCTTTCTGGACTCAAGCACTACAATAATGAAAGTACATTCTTAAAAGTGTCCCATTCTAGCCAAATCCAGAAGCTTCATGGGCACATGTGTAGGAAATAACACTTAAGTACAAGTTGCTGGTTTCTTCTCTTCCCGCACTTAGTCGATGCTCCTGTTTACTCTTTCTTCAGATTGTGGTCAAGTTCCAGACCAAAGCACATAATGCCTACATTATTTCACTGCTGTCACCGGTCATCCCCTTTCTCAACCTTCAATGCTCCTAACTTCCCAGAGATGAGAGCCTGCACCCCCCACCAGCCTTGTGGCGGGGGGCTCAGGTCGCTTGTCTCCACTGAATTTTGGCACTTAATCAAATGGTGCCCAGCACTGTTTTTAAACTAGGTCATGTATTTTGTGCCAAGTGAGAAGTCAGACGCCTCACAATGGCAAGAGGAGTGGCGCTAATGGTGCCGCACCGAGCTGTGGGGAGAAATGTCCGAGCAGCCTTGGTACCAGCAGCAGCAGCATCTGTCCATGATAACAAAGCAGCTGCACCTCCCCACCCTGAAATGTCCTGAGCACAAACCCACACAGCTGGAGGCTGATGCCAGGCAACAGACCTCAATACAACTGTTGAGTCTAATTTTTAGAGCTATTTTGTTATTTTAATCTCTACTCCCCAATATGCTCTCAAGAAGCTTGCCAAGTCACAGTAGGACTTGCAGTGAGTCATTATTGGAAGCGAGCTTATTTTCTCGGAGAGCAGGCTGAGGGCAAATGTCTTTGGGAAACCTGTACAGAGGTGGGGGTAGCCAGGGGGTCTCATGGCGCACCAGACCTGAGACCCCAGAACCTGGGGCCAGGAATGATAACACTGTGTGTTCTGTGTCGTTCAACTCACGCTAAAAACCTGTTCTGCATGAATTTGTACAATATTCAAAGTTCAAAGGAAAATGGTATGGAGTGTACAAAGATACCTTCCAGGAAAGGGAATTGGAATTTATATCCAGGCCTTATTATTCAATTGTTCATTTCTTGGGGGTTATAAAACTTAAAAGAGAAGAATGACCAAGTAACATCTTTGAAGAGGAATCTGGGATGATAATGAGGACATTTAAAATCTCCCACTCTGTCCTGGCTTCAACCAGAGGCTCAGTTGAGATTTACTGAGTACTTACTGTAAAAAGTATAGAATGAAACTCGTCTGAAGGAAAAAGCAGGGTGAGCCCAGCAAGGCTTAGATCTGCTGCCAGCAATTTATTCTAGACATAATCCTGAGTACAAGACCATGTCTGTTCAGCTCAGCACTGTCTCTGGCACCGAGAACTAGCAACGAGACTGACTTACGGTAGGTGCTCAAAAAAAAAATTTGTTCAAGGACCACATAAATAAAAATCCATGTCAAATGCATTGCCCATTTTATAAGGAAAGTATGGTTAACCTAACCATGCAGACAAGTGCTGCTTCTGTTCCTAAGTTAATTGTGAACAAGCTACACTTTCCTTTTGCAGGGCTGAGTACCTACCATGTTCAAGGCCCCATGTTAGATGCAGGGAGAGATACAACAGTCACCAAGGAGACAAGACAAACCCATCTCGCATCTTACCAACTTGCCCTTAGAGAGATGAGAGCAGTAAGCAGGTAACTGTGAGACAAGAGGACAAGTGGTAGCCAGCCCAGGAGAAGCATAAAGTGCCAGGAGGGCACACAGTTAAGTGACCATGACAGAACCCGGATTGATTGGGTCAAGATGATGCCCTCTTAGCCTCCTCTGGAGCCATTTGTGGGGGGACACTTGTTGGGGCCTCGCTCTTCAGTGTAGGGGGGCCAGAGAAGGCTGTTTAAAGAGATCTAACTCACTGTGTGTGCGCCCAGGTCTCACTTTCTAGAGGAGACTGAGTGATGACCTGCAGAAACTAATGCCATTGGAAGAAGAATTTATTACCTACAGTTTCCAAGAGAGGGGCATGGCCATGCCGCGCAGGGCCACACGAAGAAGTACCAGGTTTGGTCAGGACACAGAGCAGGAGCAAGGGGGACACACAGGCCACAGCCTTTCCTGTGTTTTCTGCAGGATAAGCAAGTCAAGGATTGCTTAGTTTGAGTAATTCCAGCAGGCCCTGGGACATGAGGGCTGTCCTTAGTTGTCTGGGACCTGGCCCTGGGGTGACTAGCACAGGGGAAGCATTGACTTGGTGAATGAGAGTTAGATAAGAAACAGGTTCAAAGAGATGCAAATTAAAACCACAATGAGATACCACTTCACACCAGCCAGAATGGCCATCATAAATAAAACAACAGAGAACAAGTGTTGAAGAGGTTGTGGAGAAAAAGGGACCCTAGTGCATTGTTGGTGGGATTGCAGACTGGTATGACCACTGTGGAAAACAGTATGGAACTTCCTCAGAAAACTAAAAATGGACCTTCCGTTTAATCCAGCAATCCCACTGCTGGGACTATATCCTAAGAAACCTGAAACACCAATCCAAAAGAACCTATGCACCCCAATGTTCATAGCAGCACAATTTACAATAGCTAAGTGCTGGAAGCAACCTAGGTGCCCATC
>CM052544.1:97757279-97841349 GCA_028533065.1 Trachops cirrhosus
TGGGCTGGAATGGGAATAAAGGATAGAAACTGTACTGAATAAACTAAAATAAAAAAACAGTAAAAAAAAAAAACAGAAACAGGTTCAGAATATATGCTCTGGATCACAGGGGAGATGAAAAGAACTTTGGCCATTAGTTTGGTTTTGTGATTAATTGATGCCAGTTAGACAAACACTTTGCCTATGATGGAAACACGATGGCCGAAC
Source organism: Trachops cirrhosus (assembly GCA_028533065.1). Classification (NCBI taxonomy): domain Eukaryota; kingdom Metazoa; phylum Chordata; class Mammalia; order Chiroptera; family Phyllostomidae; genus Trachops; species Trachops cirrhosus. The sequence continues at coordinate 97,757,487 of CM052544.1, forward strand.
CAGTCAGCATGGACCATGAAGTGATCCATGCTAGGATGGGGGTGCAGAAAGAAAGGAGCCTGTGTCCCCGTGACTGCAGAGCTGCTAACCTGCCCTGGACCATCTACCTCCACGTTCCTTTTACACAAGAGACAAATTAAATTACTATGCCATGGTACTCATGTTTCTGTTATGAGTAGCCAAAAATCATCCTAACACATAGAGACACTAACTCAAATAGGGTAAATCTGAGAAGACTTGCCTGAGGGGGTGACGTCAGAGTTGAGACCTTGGCAGACAAATCCCAGCCGTGGGGAAGAGTTCCAGCCGGAGGGACCAGCATGAGTAGAGGAATGTGTGGCAGCTGCCCGGGGGGTGTGTGGGGGGAGTGGTGGTGTGGACAGGAAGGGTGTTGATGAGCGACGAAGCCAGGGATTGTACCTTATGCACTTGTCCTTACAACCCTCAGTCTAGAACCTGACCAAACCCCAAATGTGTGCTTTAATAAATCTGCGATTAATTACATGGGTCTCTGAGAGCATATCAATCATGATTTTTGACTTCCACCTTGGCTGCAATTCAGGGCTGGAGCCTGTTCCACGTTCTGACCTTCACAGTCCTGACCCCCCCGCCTGGGACAAGGTCCAGATTCTTTGATGAATCATCCGGCATGCTACTTATTTTCTTCCACACACTCCTATACAAATGGCATTTATCACAGCCTCCATGAAGCATTTTTTTGTTATCTGACGAAAACAAGAGACAGCTCGCACTTGTTTGCTTGTGTGTTTGTCTGTTGTTTAGTTTTGTGTTTAATTTCTAAGAGAGATACGGGGCCTATCTGCAGGGTCAGTTTCATGGGCATTTGACCTGGGCAGTAGCACCAGGTCCCTCACTCAGACAAGCCATCTTGAAATTCTTAATGTCAACTGAAGGTCATTGATGTCAATCCAACACCAACAGGAATTCCCAATTTAGAGTAGTGAAAAAGAAAATTTTATTTAGTGCAAACAGCTCAATTGTGATATAGCATCATGGCTGTGAAAACAGCATGGCTGTTAGACAGCTCTGCTGTGCTCTAATAAGACATCTTCAAGTTTCAGCTCCAGCTTATAGCCAGGGGTGGGGGTGGGGGGTGAGGGTGAGGGGTAGCTTATATAGAAGTCCCCAACCCTGGGCCCTGATTGGTTCATCCTCATACAAATGAGGATTCCAAATCCCTAAAGTTTGATTGGTCCATAAGGCAGTGTCCCATTTAGTCAGAACGAAGCTGCTCTGATTGGTCAGTGAAGAAGCAGATGGGGATATAGCTGCACAGCTCCAATTGGATGGGGAAAGCCTCAGTCCAACTGGGTGAATATGGTGGAAATAGAATTCCAGGAACTCCTCTATAAAGGCTGGCTCAGATGGCAGAAACATAATGCAGGCAAGCAGTTCAGTGCGGAGGGAGGTAGTTCAATGTAGGCTTCTCCTTGAACTGTACTTTATGTGAGTGGCCTTTTATAGAAATGGTCACTAGGCTCTGAGCCTGGATCACTTCTTAGTAGACATCTCCTTTCTCAGGGTCCATAACAAGAGGGCCACACATTTCCATTTTGTACTGGACTCCGCAAATAATGTAGCAAGTCCTACCTACCACTTTTGTATACACCTTAAGCTTGTGACATTAATTTATAATCGAGTCATGTGAGTTTAACATTTATAAAACCCTCAGTAGTTCAAAAGTTTCCCATTTTTCTCAGGAAATATATTCCAGACTTCTCAGTGCAGCATGGCATGAAAAGCTTTTTATCTTCTGTTACCTCCTGCACCTACATTGACACCCCTAAAGACACCTCTTCGTCCCACCCCTCTCTACTTTGCCCCACTTCACTTTACATGTTGACTTCCAGCTATTGACCTACTTGCTGTTTCTAAACTTCACCAACTGTATACCCTGCTCCATCCTGCCTGGGGTGGTCTTGTGTTTCTCTCCTTGGCCAACTCCAACTTATTCTGCAGCTCTGAATTCAGATGTCACCACCTCTGAGAAGCTCTCCCTGATCTTCCCAAAACTGAGATATGAGGCTCTCACAGAATCCTGTGCTAAATATACAGTAGCACTTGTCTTGCAGTTATGCTATTTTCCGTTTATTTCTCTGTCTCCTTCAGTACATTGTGATCTCCTTATAGAGACATCCTCATGTTCTCTGAGATGGCATCCATACTCAGCTCCAAGGAGATACTCAACAAATTTCCAGTGACCAAATGCATTAATGGATGATGCACAAGTCCATGGTTTATTTGGAGAATGCATGAGGAGACCTATAAAGTTTTCTTTGGTCTTACCTAGGAGAGCCTCTGAGAGGGGTCTGAGGTCTCTCCCGGGACAGAGCCTTGCCCAGGAAGCTTAAGTGAGATTTCTTTTACCTCAGAGCCATGTAACTCTATGTGATTCCTGGAGGAAGTGTTTCTGGAAAAGGAGGAAGTGGGGCCCCAGAAGCTGAGGCTCCTAGGGGTGGAAAGAAGGTGACTTGTCTAAATAACTGTACTATTGCAATCAGTATGCCAGTTAAATGTGGCCCTGTTTGAAAATGACTGACTCAGCTGTCACTGAGTTCCTTGGAAAGCCTTTGTTCTTGTTTTGAGGCTAATCCCCATATTCTCTTGCTTCAAATGATGCAACACCCAAGACAGACATTAAGTTTTATTTAATAAACTTCACTTCCAGATGTATTGTTTCTCTCCCCCTACCTCCTTTCTTCAGTCAGGATTCCTCTACTCTGTCTCCTTATCTAGAACAATTTGGCATCTTTCTGCAAATTTGGATCTTAAATAGTAAGCTCTCTGAAATATAGAACTCCTGAATCAATGAGTCATCTGCCTAAATGAATCTGAAATTCTGGTGGGGAGGGAGAAGTGGGAACTTGGTGGAAGTTTGAATTTCTAAAGTAATAGCACTCCCCATCCTGATTCTCAATTTCCATTCCTCCTCAGAGCACTAATGCTTGTCCTATAGCTGGTTAAAAGTGGTTATGGACATATTTAAGTATTAAATGGAAGATTCCAGAGAGAGAAAGCTATCTCTAATGTTCAGGAAAACAGAACTTTATAGTGAAAAAACAATCTTTCTTGTTTGGTCTTTCTGGCTAACTCCCAGAAAAATTTTGTTACTATTTCAGATCAAGAACCCACACCTGATACCTCTGAGAATGATTCTTGGGTCCCTGTGAATCCAGGTTTAAGCTACACAGTAAGAATGTGACAGCTTTACAGCCTTATAAAACTAACCTGTTTTGCACTTAAACATTCCTCTTCCTTGCTTTATAGCCTGTCCTTACGGAATTTAAATCCAAGCAGTTTTTCTCTTGCTCCAAGTCTAAAATGAAACTTTGACATATGCTAGTGATGTAACTTGTCTGAGATATTTGGCTTAACCAGTGATTAAAAGTGTTGAAGGAATTCAAGAGTCTGGAGGCTTTTCTAGAAAAAAATGATAAAGATTTATTCAAGAGTCTTAGGGTTTGCAAACTGGAAACCAGCTAGGCAAGAGTGAGTGATCCAAAGAAGAAAGGTAAGTGGAGAGTTCTCCTAGTAAAAAATACATTCTTGAGAAGAATCAGTTCTGCATTCTTAGCCTCTAGACTGATCCGAAATGGTAACCCCCCAGATGATCAGTGGTCTGGATACCGAAACATCCTGTTTTTAGTCCTTCGGGGGGTAATCAGAGGGTTATCTGCAGGTTTGATGTTTATTTATATCAGGCATTGAGACAGTACTGGAAAAGTTAAAAGTTTCAATTCCTAGGATAGTTAATACAAGAATAGAATAATTTCCTCATACTTCAACCTACTTGATTTACTATAGTGACTCCATTTTTATTTTTTCTCCCTGTCCCTCAGAGTCTAACCTAGGACAAGTGAGTTTCCAGACAAAACACCAGATGGGAGGAAACAACCCCAAATTGTGTCCTATCTTTCAGTATCTCTTAAAGCTCTCTGTTGTGTCTTGCAGAAACATCGTGGCAATAATTGGCTTGATGACTGTTTCTTTACAGCTGCAGTCCTGATTAAAAATGCTACCCAAAGCACAGTGAGGATGTCCTTGACACACATCCTAGTTTCTGGGAAGAGATTTACTACCACAGTTAAGTGAGCTGGGAAGCAGAGACAAATTGCTCTTGGCGGCTTCCACAGCGGTTCAAAGTACTGCAGTTGACCGGAATCACACCCTGCAGTTTTCCCTCCTCCAGTGTGCCAGGTGCCAACAGAGAGAGCACTGCACCAACTTACTATCTTCAAGATAGGTGTGGAAGGGCAGAAAGCCACCACCCAGCTGGACTGTAAAAGAACCTTAACCCCGTGATAGAGTTACATGACTGACCCAGCGAAAGAGGGAATGTCCAGAACTCCACTGCGGGCTGACTCTGGGATCCGCCAGTGGTGCAAGATGATTTATTTACATTGGGCTGGCAAGGCTAACATCCGGCTGGAGACCTCGGTGACGTCACGGGCCGGGCGCGCGGGTCACGTGTCCCAGGGCGCCCCGCCCCCTCCTGCTCCTCCTACTCCCGCTGCATTCCCAGCACAGGGTCCGACCGGCTACAGCCGCCGCTCGGAGCTTTCGGGTGAGACGCGGAGCGAAGGCCGGAGGGCGTGCAAGTAAACCTGTGGCGAGCGAGGCCGGAGCGGAAGCGGCGGAGGAGCGAACAGCAGCCGCGCGGCGGCCGGGAGTGACGCGGCCGAGGTTCCTGAAAAGTTGGGTGCGGGCTCGCGCCACTGCGCCCGCCGTCCGAGCGATGATGGTCGCGCCCTGGACTCGGTTCTACTCCAACAGCTGCTGCCTGTGCTGCCATGTCCGCACTGGTACTATCCTGCTCGGCATCTGGTACCTGGTGAGCGCGGGGGACCGTGGTGACGCGCCGGGTGCGCACCTGCCCGGGTGGAGGCGCCAGCGACCGGAACCCCCCGGGACCCCGGCCCGCGCCTCCGCTTCGCTTTTCAGGGCCTCAAGTTGGCTCCTAGCTCGGCCTGGGGTTGGGTGACTCCGTCCCTAATCCGCTTAAACTTCTATTATTAGAAACTTAGTTCTCGGGATTCTGGTCCGAGACCGTCCACGATCGACCAACCTGTGGCGGCGGGCCGGTCGGGGGTTTGTCGGGGGTGCCGGGCGGGCCGGGGCGCGCCCGAAATCCCTTGGCGCAGAGCCGCCTGCGGCCGACGCTGGTGGTGAAAGTACAGTTGGTCAGTAGGTGGCCGGACGACTCGGCTCTTATCTCAGGAGCACGTGTTTTCTTTTCCTTTCTTTCTTCCTAGCGCTCGGTGGGCTTTGTGTGGGGACGGGTCCCGACGGCGCCGAGAGGTGACCGGGCAAGTTTGTTACCCTGCGGTCGGGGTGGCGGACCCGGCGCGCCCGCGCTCCCGCCCGCACCTGGCCTCGGGCTTGCTGCCCAGTCTCCTGCGCACGTTCGCGCCGGAGTTGACGTCGTTGAGGATTCCTGCCACACTCTTGTTTTAAAGCCATTTTTCTGGGAAGGGATTTACTTGTGGTTTACTACTTTCCAGTCAGTTCGGGGAAGCCATTTTACACCTACTTTCCTGGTTATTATTATTATCGGCAGGTGATCCCTGTACTTTTCTTACCAGAGACCTCAGGCAAATGTGAATTTTTTTTTAAGATTGGATCTTTTACAGTCCTATTCTTATGGGAGCAATGGGTTAGCAGAAGCAGTGAAGAAATCTGATGGCGTCCTTGCCCCGCGCCTGTTCCAGGTTGACTGTGGGCACCTCTAGACCACGCCAACGTTGAGTAGGTGGGGAGTTTACACCTGAGCCACTTTAAGGGGACTACCACCGCATCAGGAGGAAATACCTTTAAAATGGTAGTAAAATAGCACATAGAACTTTTTTAGTGAGAATACAATTTTCTTAATTATCAGAGTTTTTTTGTTGAGTCATATTCAATTATTTGATACAATATGAACATCATGTCCAGTTGTGTAGTTGTGACATTTTAAACAAAAAATTCCCCCCATCCCCAGGCAGATGTTGTTGTCTGTACTATTTATAGTGTCCACCTTCCTTTAGCAGTGCCTGTCATGGGACACACAAAGAAATTTTTGGCCTTGAAAGATTCTTTTTTGTGTGAATGCAGATAGAACCGTAGTGTCTTGGCTCAACCCTAACTTTGCTACAATTCAGGAAATCCTTTACAGAAATGTAAAATTACTGTGTAGCAAAAGGATAATAGGTGACTTCAAAATATTTTGTGCTTTCATTGATGATGAGATTATTTTATACAAATGACTTGTATTGCAAACATTCAAATCTGCAGACTTGCAATGCAAGAACATCAATGAATGTAATTTGTAAAATCTAGGGCACTGCATTAGGCAAATGTACTGCGTGATCTATAGGAAAGATAAATCTGCTTGAGCCCTGTTGTTGGCTGAAAGCCAACCAGACAGTATTCGCAGGATAAAAGGAGAATACTCTGCGGGCTTTTTCTACCTTTGGAGCATGCTCTTTGTGTAAAGTTGTTATTGGGGTGCATGTTTTAGCGTTTAGAAATATGTGGCCTTTTGAAAGGTAATTAGAAAACTTTCCAGCAGATGTAAGAATGGCTCTTCAGGTAAAACTAATTAATAGGAAATCTGGCTTAAGTACTGGCAATCTTTTTTTTTTCCTGACAATCTTTATTAAAAGTCTTTTTCACTTCATAAAACAATGTAGACTTTTTTTTAAAACAGTGAGTTTCCCTCATATCTTTCAATGTAATTTGGTTATCCAAAACTTTGATTTACATGAACAGTTTTAAGCGGAGTCAGCCAAGAGCAAGGCGCCTCTCCCGCTTTCCCCCACCCCTCTCACCTCAGCAGCCATCTGGGTGGAATTCCAGCAGTTACAGAAAGGGGCAGAGTGTTCAGGAAAAGGGTAGGCCTATGGGTAGAAGTTCAAATAAGAATCCACTGTAAAGGTTCTTCCTTAAGCTAATAAATAATTACCAGATAGGTAAAGTGGATCTTTTTTTACACACTTTCATCTTATTCTTATTCTATGAGAAAAAAGGGGCTAAGAGAGTTTAGGTGATTTACATAAGGTCCCTGGTCAGTTTGTTCTGAGTGATGTTTTAGTCCATCTTGTTTTCACTGAGTTTTTAAAAGTCATGTGAGTGTCTTTTATTTTTGCGTTGAAATAATAAAGGTTTTCTTCAGCCCAGTAACAAAGCATATTGATTTCAGAGGTATTTATATTAGAAACCCTTTTGTCTGTCTTTGTTTTTATTTTCTTTCTTTTATTGAGGCATAATTTATATAGTGAAATTCACAGATATTAAGCGTATAACTCATTGACTTGACAAATGCATATGCCTGTGTAACCCACATCCCTGGAGAACATTTCCAAAACCACAGAAAATTCCTTTTTGTCTCTTCTCAGTTAATCTTCATCACATGCATCCCGCCCCACCGGCGAGTGTTCCTTATTCATATAAGTGGAATTATACTGTACATACTCTTTTGTACCTAGTTTCTTTCACTTAGTATAATCCTTTATGTTATTGGATTATAATAGTAGCAGTTCCTTTGTATTGCTTAGTATTATTTTATTGTATGAATATGCCACAATTTACTTATTTACTAGCTGATGGACGTTTAGATTGTTTTCAGTTTGGGATTTGGATAAAGCTGCTCAGTATTCTTGCACAAGACTCTTTGTGGACATATATGTTTTTAATTCTCTTGAATAAATCTCTAGGAGTGGAATAGCTGATTCTTGGGTAGATGTATGTTTAACTTTGTAAGAAGACTGTTGACCAGTTTTCCACAGCAGTTCTGCCATTTTACCCTCCATTCAGAATGTATGAAGTTCGGGTTGCTCCACATCCTAGTCAACATTTGGTGTTGTCAGTCTTTTTAATTTTAGCCATTTTGGTGGGTGTGTAGTGGTAGCTCATGGTGGCTTCAGTTTGCATTTCCTTATGACTAATGATGTGGAAGTTTATCTTTGCTTATTGGCCTATCATATATCTTTTTTTGTGAGGTGCTATTTATTGCCTATTTTTATTGGGTTTTGTCTTTTTTTTCTTACTGATTTGTAAGAATTCTTTATTTTGGATATCAGTCCTTTGTTAGATACATATTTGTTAACATTTTCTCCCAGTGTGGTTTGCTTACTCATTTTGTTAATGGTATTGTTCAGATAATTTCCTGGGGCTGAGAGACCAAAGAGAGGCTGGCAACTCCAGACATCAAGAGTTTATTTAAGGAGACGTACATACCACGCATCTTGGGCAGCAGCAAGACAACATGGGTATTTTCCATATTGCATGGCAGTCGCTAAAGAATTATATATAGAACAGGGCAGGATGGATAGAGGTATGGGGGTGTCATCTGCTCCAGATAAGCGGAAAATTTGACACATACATGCCCCCGGGCAGAGCAAGGGCCTATTTTAGGAACCAGCCTTCCTGGGGCATAAGGAGAGGGGTCTATCAGACAGTGTCTGAGGGGATTTACAGGAAGCAGTGTCTGTCTGGCTGGGATCTAGGAGGACCTAACTTGTAGGTTCCTCATGGAACTGTTTCTCCTCTACAAATGCATTCATGAATAGGGGTCGTTTATTTTGATTAAGTTAGGTTGTCAATTTTTTTCTGTTAGGATTTGTACTTCCTGTGTTCTAAGACATCTCTCATACCCTGAAGTTGTAAAAGTATTTTCTTAACATTTTCTTCTGCAGCTTTATAGCTTTAATTTTTATATTTACATCTGTGATCCATCTCAAATTAATTTTTGTATTAGAATGTGGAGTTGAGTTTTGTATTTATTTATGTAAAAAGGTAGTTTAGTCCTAGCTGGAGTGGCTCAGTGGATTGAGTGCCAGCCTGCAAATCAAAGGGTCATCAGTTCCCAGTCAGGGCACATGCCTGGGTTGTAAGCCAGGTCCCTGGTGGCAGGGGATGAGAGGCAACCACACATTGATGTTTCTCTTATTCTCTTTCTCCCTCCTTACCCCTCTTTAAAATAAATAAATAAAAATCTTTTAAAAATAAATAAAAAGGTAGTTTAATCACTCAACATTTAAAAAGTTGAATTATTATATAATCCTGTATAATAACTACAAATGCTCGTAGAATGACAAGTAGTAGGATGCTCATCCATCTTGACAGAGAATGGTTTCCAGAGGGATCATGGTGTAAATACCTGAAGCCATATAGTCGTCTGGGGTCCCCGTCTTTCTTCAAGAGAGCTTAGTATTCTAAACCTGAATCCATTCACTTCTTCCTCATACTCTAGTCTCTTATGTCTACCCTCCTCAGCTAGATTCTGCTTCGGTTCCTCTTGCCATCTTAATCTCTTCCTATCTATTATCTATCTGTCATCTCTATCTATCTATCTATCTGGATTTTATTTAGTTATTTTTGGAGAGGGGGAAGGAGGGAGAAAGACAGGGAGAAAAACATCAGTGTGAGAGAGAAACATCAGTGGCCTCTCACACACCCCCATCTTGGGGACTTGGCCACAAACCAGGCATGTGCCCTGACAGGGAATTGAACCGATAACTTTTTGGTTTGTAGGCCAGCACTGAGTCTGCTGAGCCACACCAGCCAGGGCTTAATCTGTTCTTTTATTCCATCTTCATATCCTATTGATTTTTGCTCTACCTCCTAGTTACCTCCTTTTTCTGTCCTGTTCTTATTCTTGCTACCATTTCCCTCATTTGTGCTCTCATTAGCACTCACTTGGCTATTATAATAGTCTCAAAACTGGCTTTTGTGCTTCTAGCCATCAATAATCCATTTCTTCCCTGTTCTATTATAGATGCAGTTCCCAGAGGTATTTTTCTCAAACACAAATGTGAACTTGTTATTCTTCTCCTAAACACTTTGGCTTTCTGAGGGAGGTCTGTGTACTTATTTCATGACCTGTGTGTTTCAAGCCAACTTAAATTGATTTAACCAATTAACACAGTGGGTTGGGCCACCTTCCTCTTCCCTTCCTTTTCAGGTTGTCCTTTTGGATACAAGTGGATGCCGAATTTACCAACTAATATTGAAGCCTTAAGTCTGGAGATTCATTTTTTTTTTTTAAGGATTTTATTTATTTATTTTTTTTTAGAAAAGGGAAGGGAGGGAGAAGGAGAGAGAGAGAAACATCAATGTGTGGTTGCCTCTCATGTGGTCCCCACTGGGGACCTGGCCCACAACCCAGCCATGTGCCCTGACTGGGAATCGAACCTGCGATGCTTTGGTTCGCAGCCCGAGCTCAATCCACTGAGCTGCGCCAGCCAGGGCTGGAGATTCATTTTGATTTGACAAATTTACGTTGTCTGTGCACCCCGGAACCAGAGCCAGAGTTCTGTGACTAGAATATACTGATGAATCTAGGTCTGGGATATTCTACTGACCTTAAATTATAGGTTAGGAGGGTTGTGAGCCAGGGGGTAGCATTAACTTGACTCAGAACATCAAAGTAAGAGCAGGGGGCTTCATAATTGTCCCAGAGAATTTGACACTCTTACTGAAAGGAGGAGGAAACAATGTTCAGAGGACAATAATAAAATGCTTCGGCTAAAGCCCTGTTTTCTTATGGAATATGTTTTACCCTCAGGACCTGAATCTTCCCAATACACTCAAGCATACTTTTTTCCTTGTAATTTCTTTCATTGTTTCACCAGGGGATTTTTAGTGTGTTTTCAAATGTGGTACTGGTAGTTGAAAGCATCTGTCAGCAATACCAGGCATGGGTCTTCCTTTGTGCGTATTATCCTTTTTATCGTCATCCAAGTGTATTTTAGGAACTTAGTTATTCAGCAAATATGTGCTGAATGCCTCTTTGTGCCGCATACCATTCATTGAGTAGTTGGCCATATATCAGATTACACAGGGTGAAAACTCAGGGAAGCTGGTCTCACTGGCTTTATGACCTGGCCTTTGAAATACCAACTAGTTCACTTTGAAGGTCACAGCTTGCTTGTATACCCAGGCCTGATAGGGTCTCTTTGTATTCTGGGAAGTTTTGGTATAATAACTTGATTTTTGTCCAGGTAGTAATACTGGATAGTAAAACCGACATTTTGTATTTGAAGAGTGATTGATAGTTTTCAGTGGGTTTTCACATTTGTTCTTATTTAGACCTCAAAGCAACCCTAGGGTCAGGCACAGTAGGTGGTGATATGCTCATTTAAGATTAATAGTTTCTTTCCAGCCATCATGTTCCATAACTAGTCTGTAAGTCCAGAGCAAAATATGGACTAATTCATAGCAATTATGTAATCCTTATTGCCTCGTGTTTACTCTACATTAGATTGTAAAAAACTGAAATACGAGGCTAAAGAGTTTGAATATTATTCTGTAGGTAGTGGGGAGGCATTGAGGAATTGTGAACGGGGTGATGGGGCGGAAGCAGGTTTTAAGGAAGATTCAAATAGCAGGCTGTTTTAAATAGCTGGAAAACCAGAAGGGGTATGTTGTAGTCCTTCAGATATGAGAGATAGCACATGTAATTCTTTCCACACAAGACTTTCATTTGCTAATGGTGCAAGTAATGTGGATGGGAATTTTTTATTGGTTAGCGAATGATCCGAGTCTCTCTTGCCATCCAGATTTCCTCCATCTGAATTCAGAAACTGAATAAATTTGGATAGTGAGGGGTACTGGGTTTGTGAAATTTCTCCAGTGAGCCCTTTTAAAAAAGAGCAGCCTTCCCCCCGCCCCAACATAAAGGATCAAGGGCAGTTCTATGAAATATTGGCAGTGAAGATTTCGGTGGTATTTAGTATCTTTTTAGCTTTTGTTGCACATTATAATAGATGTCCATCAGAACATTTTAAAGATGGGACGGCTAAGAAATAAATGAAAGATTGTCATCAAAGCTGTTTTGTTAATATCAATCTCTGGTACGCACTTTAAAAATATCTAACTTAACTAACAAAGCATCAAGTATTAAAGTGGTTAATACATGTTTTGCACTACCACATGTATTATTTTACCTAAAAGTATAATATATTTTGTAAGTTTTCTTTGAATCTTTGCAGGGAAGGAAGAGGTCACAGTGCTCCCTTCCCACCCCATTCCCTTTGGTCAAGTATGTTGTTATTCATGAAGAGATAATGGTAGAAATAATATGTGAGCCTTAGCAGCATAATTCACTGCTCTCTCTTCTTTCCAGCTCCATGGACTCTTAATAGAGCTTCTGGAGCCTTGGTAAGAGATCTTGAAGAACTATAAACTGGTTAGCCCATTTTACTTGAAGCAAAATAAAAATTAAACAAAGATCACTCTTCAGTTGCTCTTAACAAACCTTTAAATGTTTTGAGTTGCTCTCTGCAGTTGCAGCTGCCAAGGGAAAATTATTTCTCAAGGGAATATGTAGGGGCCAAAAAAAGTTTGAGGAGTACAATTTCAAATTAGTAATAAAAATAAACTTAAGCTTATTTCTTTCATTAACCTTGAGCTACTAAAATGACATGGCTTGTTGGTTCCATGGTGCAAAAATGGTAAAGCAGTAATACTTGGCATATAGTAGGTACTGCCATTTGTGTTGATTAACAGTAAAAGGCTTGAGGGTTGCAAAAATGGAGGCATTATAGGCTGAAAAAGAGAAGCACTTAAGGGGTCACCAGGGGAAGACCAGATGAGATGCATCAGAATTGGGCCCTTTCTTAGTGAGCCCTTAACCATCCTGGACTAGAGATGGGATCTTGTCAATGCCCTAAAGTTGAAGAGCTGATTCACACCAGCTCAACTCAGTAGATGGACTCAAAACCAGGTTCCAATTTATTAATATTTAGTGGGAAAATATAATTGTCATTGAGATGAATACTCCTATCCTTAGGCCTGTGTATTTCTTTCCTTTAGAGGACACTAAATTATGATTGTAGAATGATTTGAGTACTTAATACGTTTTCAAGAAGAGAGCCTGCTACTTCCAACTTCTCAGAAGAGATAACATTCAGTACTAAAAAGAAGTCTCCAGGCCGGGACAGTGTGTCTTCTTCCAACCATACTTAAAGAGAGGCATTTTTCCTTTGTTCAGGTCTTAGCCTGATTACCCCCCAACTCTTATCTACAGCTGCTGGTCTAGGAGTTTTTTTTTCCTGTCCCTTTGTAAAGTAGGATTAAAGTAGGAATCTCTGTTATCTTTTGTCTTTCGTTAATATTTACTTAAACCTCTGTGTTTGTTGTAGTATAGATAAAGCTGCTGTAGCAGAGAGATGCAAAAATGCATATGTTTATTTGTCTCCTGTTAACAGTCCAGGGCGGTAGGCAGACTTTGTTACCAGTCTATCCAGGGACCCAGGCTGGTGCCATCCTAAACGTGCAGATTCCTTCAGTAGTCTACCGGGGGGGCGGGGGGGCGGGGGGGGGGCGGCGGTGGGGGGGGCTGGTTTCCTTTATTCTCATCTGCAAGATTGGAGACAGCGCATCAGCACCATGTTTGTGTTCTGGTCTGCTGGAAGGGATAAGGGGCACCTGGAGTACAAGCAACTTTATTTTTTTTAAGGATGTAAAATGGAAATTGCACACATAGTTTTTACTTATGTCTCAGTAACCAAAAATAAGACAACTTAGCTATAAGGGAGGCTGGGAGATAGTACCTTTAGCTGGACATTTCTCTATGCTTATTACTGTGAAAGAAGGGGAAGGCTAGATTGGGGGGGCATTGACTAGTCTGGCATTTTCTCCAAGATATGCTCCACTAATGGAGTTTTTAATGGACTATTTAAGAATTTTTTAAAAGATAAAATGAGGGTCCCATGAATAACAATTTCCCTATGAAAACACATGTAGTTTATCTATATAAGACATAAAATGTAGCTAGTTTTGAATGACGAAAGTATAATTGCTTATGGGTAAGGCCTTCCCATCTCAAAAGAAAGTAATTGTAGAAAATTTAAGCCTAGAAGGTACATTGATGCCTATCCAGTTTCTTTTTTCCCCTCCTTCCTTTCCTCTTTTCTTCATTTGTCCTCTAACAAGATTTTATTGAGAACTTCCTCTGTGTTAAGAACTGTGTTAGGTATTGTGCTAGGTGATACAATGGTGATTCAAAATAGACCTAGTACTTGCCAACATGGAATCTATATATTAATAATTGATATATATTAATTAGTAAAAAGGCAAATAAATATTGGAACAAAATTGTGATAAATACTACAGGGTCAGGCACAATTAATGCCCCTTTTTACTACAAAGTCATAAGCATGTAATTGTGTGACACAACAATATCACACTCTAGCTCACCATGTGACATTTTAGGTAAAATGTTCAAATTAGAACTCTAAATTATTGCATTCATATTATTACCCAACCAACCACACTCAAGCAAGCCTCACTTCTCCTGGATCCTGTACAAAGGAGAGTGTGTGGCACATGACAAGGCAGATAGGAGAGTTTCGGGATGGAGGTGGCAGTGCCGGAGGACCTGACAATCTGTCTTTAACTGGAGAAATCAGTCCACTTACATTAACAGTGATGGCCAGCACTGTGTGACTCATTCCAGTCATTGTTTCTGTTTTTCTCTCCTTTGTTGCTATCTTTCATATTGACTGAATTATATCTTTTAATTATCCATTTTTCCACATCTGCTATTTTGGAAGTTGTTCTCTATTATTTTAGTGGTTCACTCAAGAAACTTTGACATATATACTTAACTTACCAAAGTTTAGAGTTAATAACATTTTTGCCTTTTGAATAATACAGATTGCTTAACTCCAGCCATTCTTTGTATTTCACTGTCCATTGTTCTCTTTTTTTGCAATAACTATAATTTTATTTTAAAATGGATATTTTAATGCTGAAAATATGGGAAGAACATGATCCATCATTTTCTGTTGTACCTCAAACCTGGGTACAAAAGGACAGTCTAGGATCACTGTCCTTCTGCCCGAAGTACTTATTTTAAAATCTCCTTTAGTGAGTATGATTTGGTGGCAAACTCTGACAGAGCTGTTCTTTGCAAATACCTTTATTTGGCCCTCATTCTTGAAAGATTTTTCTGCTGGATATACTATCTTAGGTTGAGTTATTATCTCTTCACACATTGAAGCTCTCCTCCCACTGTCTTTTAACTTACTTGCTGCTGAGAGGTCAGTTGTCATTCTTACAGACATTTATTTCTGATTCCTTCGGTCTAGGCTGGGTCTTGTGGTTCTGCATCAGTAATGAGGTCTGGGTGATGTCTGGAAGCTGCTGGTCTGCAGACCACACTTTTGGTTTGGTAGCAATGGTTTTAGTGGACTCACACGTTTCTGATGCTGAGCTCCTTTTCTTAGAGTCTTGCCTATGTAGTTAAAGCTTTTGACTATTAGTTTTTATTCCTTCAAAAGGTATTGAATGGAACAAGTAACTGATGGCTTGGTGGTACGAGCCAAAATATAGTTATAAGGAACAAACTTTAAATTAATAACGGAAATTCCATAGGGCTTTTGTGAAATGTTTTAAAAAATCAGTAAGTTTGGTTACTGTAAATTAGTGCTTTGGATCAGTAAATCAGTATAGGTACCTTCTTTGGTTCTTTTATTTTTACTTTAGAATATTTCTTTGTTGATTTTTCCCCCACCAGCAGTTTAGAAGTTAAATGGGAGTTTCTCAAATATTAATCTTCTTAATATTTATTTTAAAGTGTGTAAATAAGAATGGAATATTAAAAATATTTATATATTTATATTAGTAACAGATATTTAATAATTTACTAAGTAATCTTTTCATTAGTTTACTCTGATTGCTACTCGCAGTGATCTGCAGAGGCTATCTACTTTTGAAGTAATTTGATACTGTTTTCTTTTAAATAAAAGTAATAATATTTAGGTATTGATATCACCTTTAAGAATGTTCCATTACCTAGATTCATAGTAATGACTACTTACGACATACATTTTATGAATGGAAAGGAGAAAGCATTATTCAACCATTCATTATTATGATATCAAAACATTTCTGTGTGTAAGGGATGGTTAGGTTATAATATAATATTGCATTTTAATTTGACAGTTAAAACTTGAAAAAGTTAACTGTCAGGTTATACTTTAACAGATTTTTGTTCTATAATTGCAGTCTTTAATTTCAAAATTTGTTTTTGTTGTTGGGTGTATTGAATGTTTGGCTTTTTGTTAGAAAATTTTAGCTGAAGTACAATATAAAAAAAATTGTCCTTTAATGCAAAATTTATATTCTAATGGTTATATCTGTACTATCTTTTCAGTTTCATTAGTAAAGACATTCTGTTTTATGAGTTTTCTGTCTTTGGTGAACAGCTGCAGGAATAAAGTATTTTTACATTACAACTAAACAGAGTAGGAATGCAATCACTTCAGTCTTTCAAAGCATGTCTTATGATAATCCAAGTGGCTGGAATAGGATGGCTACAAATAAATAGGACTGACAGACTTAGTGAATAGAGTATATTTCTGCACCATGTTTGCTGCACTAAAAGATTTAATTTAGCCTTTTTGTATCTTATATTTTCTCTTTTCCGGAGGCCAGGCTTCTAAACATTAGTGCTTTATACTATTTTTATGCACGGAGTTTATGTCTCAGTAGTCCATCCTAAACTAGGCCCTAGTCTAGGCCTATCTCTTCACATTCAGAGATCCAGAATGTTCAAGACGTACTGTTTTTTCCATTCACCTCCCTCCCCCACCCTCCAAGTTGCCCAGAGGCCCTTTGGACACATTCCTTTTTCTGATCTCAGCTAGGGAACCATCCTTTGCATTCTGCCTCCTGTCCAGACATCTTTCTCATATAGCATGTGGACCCTGTGTTCTCAGTATAAATGGTGTCTCAGCCTGAGAGTGAAGATCAGAACCCTACCAAGTCCATTCAGAGATACTGCGATAGCTGCTGCTGGGGTGGCAGATCGGTTTTGTGTTGCTTGCCAACCTCCTGTCACACTGAGAATGGCCATCCAGACACTCCCTTGGAAAGAACTCTGAGCCTGCTGCCAGGTGACTGGTTGGCAGAGTCAGCCAAGGCTTGTGAATGCAATGTGGTGACCTCTTGGGAGGAGCCTGGGTAACTGGAAGGACCATGTGTGATATTTATAATCACAGGACCAATGGTTGAGTCTCAGCCAAATGTGATGTGCGCTTGATCTGGTTTTGTCTGAAGTCTGAGAGTCCTCATCTGTAGAATGGTGTGATAGAGGAGGAGAAACTGCTTCAATAATAGAAAGTGGTATGTGTAGTGGTTTCTTGATTTACTTTATCACCCATGAGGAAGACATGCTAAAAGGGTGGCATTGTGAGCTATGGGGTCAAAGGACCTCATTGAATTTGGGGTAAAAACCAAAATCTCCACAGTACATTTTAAAAATTGCCTGTTGAAATGGGCTTCTAAAAGTACAACTTCCATTTTTACTGTTTTATTTTTCCCCTCACAGTATGTAACCTAGAGACTGCCCTTTGGTTTATAGCTTCTGCAATTTAAAATATTTACTTTAATTGTAATCCAACTCAAATGACTGGCAAGAGTGACTCATTTTTATGCTTTTGTGCCTTGGACTTTCTCTTAACACTTATTTCTTAGTCACTTAAGTCTGATACCCTAAAATGATTTGTGCAGTAATCTTTGTCTTTGAAGGTTTCCTAAAGTCTCTTCCATTCTTACAGAAATCACCTTTATTTCATTTTCTTTTTTGGGCTTATTTATTTATTTGTTTTAAATATATTTTATTGATTATGCTATTACAGTTGTCCCATTTCCCCTCTTTATTTACCTCTGCCCTGCACACCCTCTCCCACCCACATTCCCTCCCTTTAGTTCATGTCCATGGGTCATACATGTTCTTTGGCTTCTACATTTCCCATACTATTCTTAACCTCCCCCTATCGTCTACCTACCATTTATGCTATTTATTCTCTGTACCTTTTCCCCCTCACTCCTCACCCACTCCCAGATCCCTTAATTATTATTATTCTATTTTAATCCTATATTTCTCCCTCATTTTACCCATTTCCAAGTTTTGATTGAATGCCCAGCCAGATTTGTTTGTCATTGGTCATCTTCTTATTACTAATTACTTTTCTTTGGAGCATCAGGTTTAATAATAATATTCTGTAACATATTTTAATAAAAATATTCTGTAATATACTTAATAAGAATATTCTGTAATATATTTCATATGAAAATATTTTTGAGGCTTTGAATACTTTCTCCTGACTCTGAAAGCAGTTAGATACTTTGGAAAATACACAAAGGTATAATGATAGTTAAAGGTACAGATAGTCATCTGCAAACCTACCACTTGTTTATAACATTGTATGTTTTAGTGTTTTTAGTTTGTTATTTATACATGTGAGCATATTCTAAATATAAATAATAAAATTAGAATTACATAATATTTTTAGACTGCAGTTTTCATTTAACAATATACTGAATGTTTTCTGTCATTAATATTTTTTAATGCAATTTTTTACTGCTTGCTTAGGATTCTGTTACGTGGTTGTAATATTATTTAGCCATTCTCCTACTTTTGTTTTAAGTTTTCATAATAGAGAAGTCCTCAGCAATCATTTTTGGACACAGCTTTTTGTGCTAATTTCTGATTATTGTGTCATTGCTATTATCATAGTGAGTTTAAGTGTTCTTAAGTTTCTTTTATTGTGACTTTTTTTATTAAAAAATTTTTTTAAACATTTTTATTCATTTATTTTTAAAGAAAGGGGAAGGAAAGGAGAAAGAGGGAGAGAAACATCAATGTGTGGTTGCCTCTCACATACCTCTTACTGAGGACCTGACCCACAACCCAGCATGTGCCCTGACTGGGAATCGAACCAGCAACTCTTTGGTTCGCAGGCTTGAACTCTTGAGGCTTTTAAAAAGTGATAGTTCCATTTTACATTTTTAGTTGTTTAGATTCAAACTGTAGGTCTCACTGTTCGTTTAGGATCTGATATAATAGGGGTGAAGAGTACTTTGGATTCCTGGAGAATAAACAAGGACCTAAATACCACTTAAGTATTGGACAGAAGTTGAATTTATTTAAATACATATGGAAGTAGTCATTGTCAAGAACAAAGAAAATATATGTGACACAACAGGAACACTTTGTAAATAGAATAGGAATAGTTTGTACACAACCTACCAAAACAGACGGAGAAAGTCCAGACGTGAGTGAGCATCAATTGAGTAATAAAATAAATATGTTCTTTCTTGCTTTATATTTAGATTAGCAGTGGTCATTACATAACCTACTTCTGGCAAATCTTACCATCTTCTTAGTTCTCATTTGTGGTGATATTTCATTCTTATAATGGATGATTTTCAGTTTCTCTCTCTTGGGAAGTACTTGAAATCTCCAATGTTTGAGGGACTTTGACTTGTATTTGACCTTTTCCATCTGGCCATGTATAGTTGTTACCATGGCTAGTCCTATCTCCCACTTCTTTGCGTAGATCTAGGTCTTCATGGATCACCCTGTCACCCTACAGCATTCACATCATACATGCTATACCAAATTCCCATCCGACAATTGGGGTTTACATAATTATGCAGTAAATATGTGTCAACACACACCTGTTGTGAAGTACTCTCTGATTAAAGGAGTACAGTGGTGAGTCATTTGTGCCATGTAATGACCTTACTGTCACATCATCTTTTTTTTTAAAGATTATTTATTTATTTACTTATTTATTTATTTATAGAGAGAGGGGAAGGGGGAGAGAGAGAAATATCAATGTGTGGTTGCCTCTCATGCGCCCCCTACTGGGGACCTGGCCCGCAACCCAGGCATGTGCCCAGACTAGGAATCAAACTGGTGACCCTTTGGTTTGCAGGCCAGTGCTCAATTTACTGAGCCACACCAGCCATGGGCACATCTTCCTTTTATATATGTTTTCTTTCTCTGGACTGACTCATGAAGAATAAGGGCACCTGGAAGGGTACTTGGCTCCGGGACTGTGATCTGTGGCTTGTGATCACAGAGAGAAAGGCAGTAGGGCTAGAGGTACAGGAGCAGATGGTAGTTACTGGGGCAGCTACGGCACAGCCAAGTCCATATAGGAACCAGGGCCCACTCTGGAGTGAGAACAGTGTTGTCAGGAATGATGTGACGTGTTTGGAGACTGAGCTGGAGAGAATAGGAATGTACACAAGACTAGATATCAATCAGGCTGTCAGAACTGGAGCAGGCAAACAGAAAATGGAGGGCAGGCCTTGCATACCAAAGATTGAATACAAAGAGGATTAGAGGCGAGATGGACAAACTACAAATAGGATTATTTGGACCTCTGCAAGGACTTTCCAGCATATTGTATCTAAAATCAGCCTTGTCATAGTCCTTCAAGTGATCTTCCTATTTCTGATAATGACCAGTTGTATATTGTCACCCAGGCTTGAAATCTCAGAGCCGTGTTTGCTTCCTTTTATTTTTGCATCTAATCACTCTCTAAGCCTCCAATAATTCTTCCTCCTTGTGGAAAGGCCTTGGGGTTCAAACCATGGCTCTTCCATACATAGGACCTAACATAAAGTCACTCAGCCTCTCAAGCTAACGTGTAAGATGACAGTGTTACAGGGCTGGCATGAGAATTAGAGACGAGTGGGTAAAACCCTTATTAGGTCCCAGCCAGACTGTTGCAGTAGTCTCCAGATTGGTTTCCTGTATCCGTTTTAGCCTCCTGGCTTCTTTCCAGCCTAAACTTCCTAGTGCGGTAGCTCTGATCATGTGATATCCCCTCTCAAAAACCTTTTAGGCATCTTCATTAACTCTTTGAATAAAGCCCACATTTTTGAGGACCCGCCACCACCTGGCCCCAGCCTGCATTTCTAGTTTCATCCCCTATCACTTCCCTCCTTATACTGTGTTCCAACCAAATTGAATTAATTGCTATTTTCAGTACGGGGCCCTGTCCCAATGGCCTTACTCATATTTGAACTTGTTCTTTTCCATGCCTCTGAGGGTTCCAGAACCTTCTCATCTTTCTAGTCCCTGTTCAAATGCTACCACAGTTGCACCTCTCAGCAACTCTGTCTCAGCCTCTGATATACCAGTATTTTTTGCACCATAAGACGCACCTAGGTTTTAGAGGAAGAAAATAGGAAAAAAAATTTTGAAGCAAAAAATGTGGTAAAATATTTAATAATATAAATAACATAATATTTCACCAATGTAAATGTAAACAGAACTCAAGAGAAACATTAACAACCATTATTTCTCCCAAATTGGGGAGGCTGTGTCTTACAGTCCAAAAAATAAGCTAAGTAATGTCTTCCTCTGAAATTCCATTCTTTATGCTTTGTGTTATTTGAGTCTGTGACTTGTTTAAACTCATGTTCTGAGTCCTGGAGAGTTCTTTCCAAGCATTTAGCAAATACCTGATCTATTGTAGGCTACTAGTAAATGTGTTATGATAAGTAAGTCAGGCGAGGGGATAAGAACACGCTGATTAAGAGGCAAAGGGTCCATGGGAACTGAAAGGACAGGAAAGCAGCTGTATAACATTGACTCGGAAGATCTGGGACTCGGGCAATTTTCTGATGCCAGGCAGGGGCTTTTATATGGTTCTTGTTCAGGTGAAGAGCTAAGGGAACTATTTTTTTTTTTAAGATTTTATTTATTTATTTTTAGATAGGGGAAGGGAGGGAGAAGAGAGGGAGAGAAACATCAATGTGTGGTTGCCTCTCACACGTCCCCCACTGGGGGCCTGGGGGGCCATTAGTTCACATGCCCTGACTGGGAATCGAACCAGCGACCCTGTGGTTCACAGGTTGGCACTCAATCCACTGAGCCACACCAGCCAGGGCAAGGGAACTAATTCTAGTGGCTATAATATGCCAGTTACCTTACTAGGTGTTTTATGTAGTTTACTTATTTGAACACCAACCAAATCACTTTCTTCCTTAATACTCTGCACCGGTGTCTTGTTATAGTTATTATACAATCTGAACTCCACACCTAGCCCTTTGGGATCCCCAAATCTGGACCTGCACCACCTCCTCACCTTTACGTCTTCTCATACCTTCCCTACTCCACCTCTTCGTGAATCCCAAATTTGTGTCTTTCCTTTTCATCCCTAAAACCAACCCCATTACTATAACAAGAACAAATGCTTTGCCTTTGTATGATACTTGACTCTTTCAAAACATTTTTTAAGGTTATTTCATCTGATCTTATTTCAGTCTGTCATCTTTTGGACTGCCTTCTCCAAAGATAAGAGTATAGAAGCAATGAAATGCCAAGAAAACTTGACAGTTTATCAGAGAACATCTTTGACAAACATCGTGTGCTGGTTGTGGTACTAGCTCATACCCTTCATTAATCCTTAGAAACATTCTGAAAAGTTTTCTGTAACTAGAGTTTTGCTAATCCCACTGTCTTTAAAATGTGCTAAGTTTTTAGGATCTTTGGAGAGAAATAAGAAATGTGTAGTTCTGAAAAACACTGGGAAGGGTGATTGGTGGATAAGGAATAAGGGGTGTTTACTTTTCACTTTATACCCTTTTGTATCTCAGTTTTTAATCACTTGCTTGTAGTATCTATTTAAATTATATATGTATACTCTGGGGAATTGCTATTTTCATTTTTATAACTATATTTTTTCAAAAAGCAGTTAGACCATATTAAGCAATTTGGACGATAGAGGCAGAAAAAAAAATATTCCAAATTCTGTGGTAGTACTGACCATTTGGGATTGCCATTTGAAAATGGATTCCAGAGTAGACATTTTGTAAAACAAATAACTTGACTGTTTGAACCTCTACTGTAAATAAGTGTTTCCAAATATGGTTTTATAGTAGGTAATTCTTTAGCTAATAAAAGAATCTTCTATATATGAAGATTATCTTTTCTCTTCATTTTAACAGTAGTGAAACAGAGCTTTTTCATAAGTGTATAAACCCAGAAATAAGGAGAAATAACAACCCAGTCTCAGCCCAAACCTTAGCGAACTCTGGAACACCTTCCCTGCAGCAGTAGGTAAGTGTGCAGAGTGTGCAGCAAGGGCCGGTAGGAAGATTGACGGACATAGAAATGCAAAAGTAGAATGGTCAGAATTTTGAATTGGTTGGACTAAGGGGACAAGGAAGATGGCAAACCCAAAGATAATCACACTTAAAATAAGACAGAAGACTTTAAGAGATTATGTCTTAGAATTGAAATTTCTGGATTCAAATCCCATTTCTACAATTTGTTGGCTGAACTGTGATCTTGCACAGTGATCTTGCACAGTGTTTTTGACCCCCAAGCCTCTGTTTTCTCATCTATAAAATGGGAATAATATAGCACATACTTCATTAGGCTATTGCAGCGCTCAAGAGAGAAGATCCACATAAAGTACTTAGCATAGTACCTGAGTGTTTTCCATGCTTAATTATTAACAGTGATGCTATTTTCTAAGATAGAGAACAGGAGTGCAGAGTGGGAGATACTAGGGACAGTGATTTCCGTCCTGATGAGCTGAGTTTGAAGTTTGCAAGGGTAATTTATTCAGCGCCATCTAGGAGGAAGAACTGTGGGCCCAGGACAGAAAGGGGCTCAGGTGTGCTCCTGCAGGATTAAGGATTCTGGCTCTGCCACTAAGCTTGGCATTTATTTTCTGATACTGTTTTATAGATGGTCTCAAAACGCTGATTGTCTCAACTTGTGAAAAATGTTTTATCGCCTGCAAAAACTTGCAGTTGATCATTAGTGTATGTGGCTTACTGCTGAAAAGTTCTTACGCTTTTCCAGCCACTGGCTGCTGCTGCATGTGTTTGTGCTGGTTGTTCATTGCTGTAGGGTGCCAGCTGTGTGGGCAGTGAGGTGAAATCCAGCTGTCGCCTGGGCACCAAGCCTTGTGCCCTTGACCGTATCTGAATGGACTGGCAGAGTGTCTGCCTTGGGAATGGTTGCCTACCCCCCGGGATGGTTGGGGCTTAGCATTATAAGTTAAGTCTATGTTGAAGTTAAGTTCCATGTGGTCAGTATAATTTTCTTTTATAGGGACTGTATGCCGAGTATGTTACTTACATTTCTCTCTTTCTTGTTGTATGTAGATCCTCAATGTCGTGGTGCTGTTGATTCTGTTGAGCGCCCTGGCTGATCCAGATCAGTACCACTTTTCAAGTTCTGAACTGGGAGGTGACTTTGAGTTCATGGATGATGCCAGTAAGTACATCACATGGCAATTGTAGATATTTTGGTATTTTCAAGGACAGGGAATCTGGCTTCCAGTTCTTCCTATTAAATTACAAATATTGACTGGTGGGCCCATTTGAACTGATATTCAACTTTCCATCACTACAAATCAGATCAACAAGTATTTATGTGCTGCCCTAAGTACAAGAGTCTAAATGAGATTCCCCCACTGCCTTTTTTTCATCTCATGTTAACTTGCCCATTTTAAAAAGTATTACTTTGTCATAGTCTTTCTTTTACCTTGGCCTTTTGGGGAGGAGAGGGGTGTAAATGGTAAGAAGGAAGGTTAAAAGGATAATGCATGTCTTATTGTGCCTCCTATTGTTTTAGTATTTACCTTTCTTCCTTCCAGGAAGTGATCATTCTTTATTCTAGAAACTATGTTGGTGGTTGTTCAGTGGATTTGGAGCCTTTTTCTGATAAGTAGAAACATACGTACATGAGGATGTACATGTGAGGTAAATGGGAGAAAGCCAGGCACCCAGCTCTAAGATCACAGAAATCTGATTATATTACAGTTGGAGTCACACTGTGTCTGTGCAAGCTGAAAGGAGCCTTGCGCTGCATAATCCCGAACAAAAGGTCACACAAATTTATTATTGGCTTTGGAGAACTTGAAATACATTTGAAAAAAACTGTTTCTGGGGCAAAGTGAGTAAGCGGGAGATTGGCTCAAGATGCAGTTTTAGAGATAGACTGGGAATATTCGTTGAGCCAAATATTTCTTCAGCAAAAGGGATTTATTCCAGAACAACAAAGAATTGCAATTCAGGACATGGACTCTAATGCTGAACCACCTGCAAATCCAGAGAAAGGAAATCAAAACATGTGAAAAGGAAATGTAAGACAAACAAAGTTAAAAAAAAAAGATTCACTCAAGTGAATATCCACTCTTCTGTACCTTTTTAATGTGATTTGAATGATAGTCCTAAAAGGGATTACAAACTATTCATTCACTCCTTTCAAATATATGAAATATGAGAGAAACCTAAAATTCACTGGAATTAATATCTAGGACAGTATAAAACATTTAGTGTTTCTAAATTCTTAAATACCAGCAAGCCTTTGAAGTTACCTGAATTAAACCTTAGTGTCAGATAGTCATTACCCAGCTTTAATCTCTGGCAGTTAGAGCAAAGCATGTGGTGCTGCTGTTTGATTCAGGTAGAACCATAGCTGCATCATTCAAAACTTTCTAACCTCAGTTACCTTAGAGAGGGAATCCTGCTACAGAAACAGTGAAAGGTTGTTTTAAATGTCAATCAAACATTATATTTATAGCTTAGTCTTTTAACTCGGGAAGAAGGCAGAGAGATATTAATTTAATATTAATGGAATTCATTATCCTTTCTGGAAGAATCTGTAAGAGAGCAGGGTTATTCAGAATAGAGAAAATGAGCGATGTAGCAGCACATGTCACGTCTCAGTCTGATAAGGTCAGGATAATATAGTGCCCACACTTAGAACATGTTAGGGAGCAATGGTGGCGAAAGAGGATGGATATAAAGTGTTTCCCGGTTCCCCCTTCACTGGGTGACCGTATATGGGTAGCCATGAATTGTTGATAATTTTTATGACCATTTCCTTCCTCAGCCCAGGTATATCTATCTGCCCAGGGAACAATATAAAAATAAGGTTGACTAGAAACACAAATATTCAATATTAGGAAAAATCTGCAGAATTGAGAGGGAGAGGAAAGAAAAGAATGGTCAGCTGGGGCTTCCCTGTGGCTGTTGGCACCACAGAGTAAGGCTCTCCTTGCTCTGTCACTCAGAAGGGGTCCCAGCCTGCCTTTCTGCTTTCTTTTCCACACCCCCTAACAAGAGTGGCAGTCTGCACAGCTTGTCCACTTGTGTCCCGACGGTCTTGAGGAAATAGACACATGTATGCAAGAGCAGAGGAAGGCGAGCCAAAGGAACCATCTTGGCCCTTTATTTTCATCCATGCACCCTTTCATCCTTCCATCCTTTCATCTATTTATCCTTTAAATCACAAGGGATAGTGAAGTAACTTGGATAACCAGGGCCAGCTGTTTCTATCTCTAGACCTGAAGGAGGCCTGGGAGGCTGGGGTTACTGGAGCTGGGAGTGAGAGAGTCATACAGTTAGTATCTTCGTGAGACATGGTGACCTTTGGTGTAGGGCTACAGCCAACCCAGGGCGACCTGACAGCAGTGGTAGCCTGGCTCTCTGCTTTCTTCTCTCTCTTTAATCTTTTCTGGGCTCCTCTTTGGCTGAACTGACCTAAGGCAGAAGGTAAGGGAGCCCTGTCGATAGACCATATAACAGGTCAGCCTCTATCTAGGCAGGGGAATGGTTGGTGAAGAGTGGATCTGGAAAGACAAATGGAAGACATTGGTAGAATTATTCACCTACTTATTTGAATGTCCCACTTAACCACACTGTTTTGCCAGGTGTACATGTACATGTCCTTTCTTTGCCTACAGGAATACCATGAAAAATTTGCTTAAGCTCTGGCCTGTGTAGCCCAGTTGGTTGGAGCGTCATTGTATAAACTGGAAGGTCACAAGTTTGATTCCCAGTCAGGGCACATATCTAGGTTGTGGGCTCAGTCCTCAGTTGGGATGAGTTCGAGAGGCAGCCAGTCAGTGTTTCTCTCACATTGATGTTTCTCTCTTTCTCTCTCTCCTTCCCTTTCTCTCTCTCTATTATCAAGAAGCATGCTCTTAGGTGAGGATTAAAAAAAAGTTTGCTTAATGTCCTTTTAAAATTAGATAGGTTAAGCCTGTTTAATTCCTTGATTTGTTTGAGGTCCTAATTTGCTAGTGGTTGAGCAGGAACTAAATTAGCTCAGGCAACCAATGCACCTCCTCCTGTGCTCTTACTCACCTGCTGCCTCCCTGATGATCTGTTCTGTTGTCTGCATTTTAATATTTTTGAAATCAGAATGAGATTTATAATTTAGCATGGATTTACTGTGAGAATCATTTTTTCCTCCAAATTTTTATTTTGGAAAAATGAAAACCTTTCAGAAAAGTTTCAGGTACAGTGTACACCAATTTTGCTTTTTTCATTAGCAGTCATTTGGTGTTCCTCGTTCTTTATAGAATTATCTCTTATTAAATATTGAGTAGGTATAAAGCAGTATTTATAAAATATTTATAAAACATATCAAATAATGGTGCTACAAGTACTTGTGTATCCACCACTCAACTTAAGAAATTGATTTTTACCTTACTTTCCAAAGAGCCCTACATGTCCCTTCCTGATTGCACAGTCTTTCCTCTGACCTCAGAGATGCTGCTCTTCTACACTGCTTTTCTTCATAGACTTCCCACATACATTTGTATTACTAATTGATCTAGTTTAATTTGCATGCGCTTCAACTTCATATAGCTGATGCAAGTAAGCAAGTCACTTTGATGAAAAAGACTGTGTTTTGATGAAGAAATTATTCATACTTGTTACAGATGCTAAAGACTTTATTCAAGAGGGCCCATTACAGTGGGGCTTTTCTTATGGGGGAGAGAGATCTTATCTCCCACCCCAACAAGCAGACAAGCACAAATGGAGGTTTCTAACCAAGGATCAGGGTGGGGGTCTGTGACTGGGAAAATGCTAAGAGTAGCATCAAGGTCAGACCAACTCTTTGTGATTCTTGCTGAAGTCAGACCAGGGTGATAAGTTCTATAGGGTAGGGGGTAAGGAATTTGATCGGATATTAGGGTGATCAGATACCAAGGGTGAGGGATTTTTCAATAAACTGACAGCAGGATTCTTGCAAAAATTGGACTAGATGGGTCAAGGACAGGATTCAGGGTGTTTGGTCAGAGGAGAGAGTCTTAGTTTTGTCAGCATCTAACTAAGAAAACTAATCTGCTTCCTACTACAAGGGAATCTGGAAAATTTAGGTTTTAGTTTCTAGCCTGTGCAGAATAGCAAGACACATTAGAAGGCAGAATGAGTGCCTGCCCAGTGCCAGTTCACCATGTTCCCAGAAAGTATGTTTTATCGATAGTATAAGGTAAAGCTAACCCTATTCTTTTTCAGAAATCTATGCTTTAGCATCAACTTGTTCAGGTCTCAGGAAATCCCCTTGTAAATTTTGACTATGTTAAACTTACTGATTATCTTAGGGAGAAGTAATATCTTTATGTGTTGTATTTTGGCTGGTTACATCTTCTTTTTAATGGCTTTATTAAGGTATAGTTTATATATCAACAATATTACCCATTTAAATTGTAAAATTCAACGATTTATTTATAAATTTACAGAGATATGCAATTTAAAAAAATATCTAATTACAATTTATGCCTTTCCACTTATGGAAATGCTCCCTAGTAGTGTTTCCAAAATTTTCTGTGTAGAGCATGTATATTTTTTTATTATGTTTATTTTATTTCCTTCTCTTCAGTTCTAGTTGAACATTTGGTTCTCCGGTGAACATAATCACAAAAATCTAAATGCTGTTTATTGGTTTTTCTATTATATAAGCAACTTTTATGCAACTTAATTATAATTGTCACTATAAATCTGTCAGTATAAAAGTGTGGCTGGCAGATGATTTCTTTATTTTAGAAAGTGAGAAGTTAAGAGATTCTCTAAGCTTAACATTTAAGTATATTACTTAGTTAAATAATCCTTCCTAACATTTGTAGCTTATTTTAAACTTTTAGGTCCTATAACATGGATGAACCTTGAAAATATGATAAATGAAAGAAACCTGACATAAAAGACCACATATTGTATGATCTTATTTATATAAAATGTATAGAATAGGCAAACCCATAGAGACAGAAGGTAATTAGTGGTTGCCAGGGGCTGGAGAGAGGAGGGAATAGGGAGAGCCTGCAAAGGGTTGGGGGTTTTTTGAGTGGGGAGGATGGAGAATGAAAATATTCTGGAATTAGTGGTGATGGCTATCCAATTTTGTAAATATACTAAAAGAAACCAGTGATTAAAAGAGTGAATTTTATGGCATGTGAATTCTATCTCAACAAAAAAGAATTTTCTGAGGAAATATAAGACCCAGCAAAAATACCCATCCCATGTCCTCTTATAAAATCTTTAGCGTTCCTCTTGGCTGAAAATACTGCTGCCCCCTCTGGAGTCCCCTAGCTCTTCATCTGTTACCACCTATTGAAATTTTCTTTTCCGTTTTCCGAGTACATGCTAAGCATCTAAGAATAAAGACTATGTCCTGTTAATCTTTGTAGTGCCACAATATTTATTTCATGTTACGTGAATATTAAGTGTTCACGAGATAAATTTTGGGTTTAACACTAAAGGTGTAAATTAATAAGTTACAAAAAACTCTTCTCTATGAATATACTTAAATAAAAAGTTATAAACAATCACCACACACATGCAAAAAGTATATCAGAACCTCCCTTCTGTTTTAGGGGAATATAATTATGCCTTATTTCTTATTCTTCCCTAACCCTTTAACCTCAGAATGTGAGACCCTAGAGTGGGGACTTCAACTTGAGTTTTCTGTTTGTCCCTGTGGGGTTTGGGACTGTATATTTTGCTCTGAGTAGTTCAGACTATTGCTGTGAATTTAGCTGAAAATCATACCTTCTTGACTTAATGGTGAGAATATACCCCAAATACTGTTTGTTTCCATGATCCTCAGTGCCAGAAATGTTACCGAAAATTACAGAAAACTGAGACATAAGAATGACTTATGATTAGACAAGTAGAGTGTGGGAACATAAATCAGGAAGTTATGTAGCTCACTACAAGTTTTGTGGGAAGGAAACAAATCCAAGAAATAGGGAAAGTAGAATTCAAAATATGTTGTTTATTAAACAAAGGCATTTCAGGACTTCTTTATATGCCTATTCTATTTCAACGGTTAACTGACCAAGTATCAGGAGACATTTTCTAATTATGCCTCTCATGGCCCGTGGGATAGATTTTCTTAGGATCCTTTTCAAATGTGAACTGCATTATCCAGCAGGCCATCAGCCGAGGAAGCAGCGTGGCGGCAGTGTGCCCCGACCTCGGCTCTGGGGCTGCTGTGCACAGAGTGAGGGAAGGGATTGCTGTCACTGACGGGTACTGTTGCTCGTTGTAAAAATCGCTGTATTTTTGTTAGAACCATTTCTTCAATTGCCTGTGACAATTAAAAAGGATGAAATTTAATTCTTCGGAGTAACATGTTGTTTCAGAGGAATTGACGTGTCAGGAGGTTGAACGTACTCCAGTAGCCCATTTTACCTTACCTACTCTGTGTGTAGTAGATTTGTACTTTGCTTCTACCTCAGCTGTTTCACATGCTTGTGATATATTTAGTTTCTTCAGTGTGGTTGATATAATCATTTATAGCACCAGAACTTTGGAAATGTCCTCCTCAAATTAACATTTTTATGCTAAATAGTATCTCATGTGAGTGGTGATAGGATACTTTATTTTATGACTTTCACTTTATTTGTACTTTTAAAATTCTTGATTTTATATTCTTTGAAAAAGGTGGATACGTAAAGTTTTTTATGCTTGTGTGAAATTTAGTTTGGAGTATCTTTATTTTCAGTCTAGGAATATACTTATGAAGATTATTGTTCTATTAATAAAGGTTATTATTTTTATTTTTGAATAATTACTTGAGTTTGCTTATTTGATTATTATTTTTTAAGGTCTGTGAGGTAGTCAAAGAATATTCTATGATAGGCTGGCTTCCATAAAATTAATTTTCTTTTTTATTATAAAATATGCCTGTACAGAATTTGGAAATCATAAAAGTAGACAAAGAATCAAATAATAAACTTCTGTCTGAGTTTAAGTTTCAGAGATTGCTGTAAATTCTAGTAGGCTTTGACATAATAATTGCTTTATTGATGTCTTAACTCTTTTTAGAATATCATCCACCACTTACTAGCTGGGCAGCCTTGGGCAGGTTACGTGCCTTCTCTTAGTCATCTTTATCTTTATAACGAGGATATAATAAACAGTACCTACCTCTTAAGTTTGCTAAAAGGATTAAATGAAGTAACAATAGCTAATTCACTGAGTAAAATGGAGTAAAGAGAAAGTAGACAGCGTACCTTCCACTATGTTCATGGCTTTACGCAGGAATAAAAATACAGTACCCTCACTGCTTCATATGCAAATGACAGCACAAGAATGGGTGTGTGCACTTACTGTACTGTGTGTGTAAACGGAGACTTTCCCTTTGCATTTAAAGTATTTAAAATGTATTCAAGTTTATTCCCTCCATTGGCCCTACAAGAATCCTATGAGGCATAGATGAAATTTCTTTGTAGGTACCTCTTTCCTCAGAAGAGGGAAAAGGTAAATTAATTTAGCATTGAAATTTAAAAATGAACTATAAATATGTATGTATCCTGAGAGAAATCATGGTCTTTTAACTACTGGTCTGAGGTTATAACCTTCATATTTTTTCTTTTTTGAAAATCATATTTTCACTCTAATAACAATCATCAGCACTGTTATAAATTTACTGCATTAACTCTGTAGAGCAATTGAGGAAACTTTTTTTTTTGAGGTGGTAAATGGTCTTTGCTGACATGTTTGCATTTCTGTCCTAGAATGTACTTCCACCCTGTGCTTCTCTTTGTAATCCTCCTGCTTAAAATGTTCTCTCAGCTCTGAAGCTGAGGACACAGAGAGGATGGTTCTAAAACTAGAATACTACTTGCTTTTGGAGAAATAACCTGTAGGAAGAGGCGGCCCGGGTTGGTACACTTAAAAGCCGAAGTAGATGCCGCAAGTACAGGAGACAGAGCCAGAGACTGAAATCCTGAGAGCAGGATTAGTCATGGTTCAGCCTTTTGTGCAAATGCTCTCAGAGTTACATAACCTCTGAGCTCTGGTTTCATAATCTGCTCTGTGGGAACAGTAACATCTACCTCGGAGTGAGGAAGACTAAATGAGATGTCTGTGAGATGCCGTGGAAACCGTCAGCACTGGGCAGATCCCCACTACACAGTTTTTGTACTCTCTTGGTGTCAGTGAAAACCCCCTGCATCACCTTCAGAAACCCAGTCATAAACCCAGTTACGCCCTACTTCTCTAATCAGAATGTCCTAAAGGTGTGGTAGCATGACCTCTGCAATAAATGTTCAGTGGTACCTGCTATAATACAGGTATTGTTCTAGACCAGCATGTTCAACAGAAAAATAATGTTCTGAAGTACAGATGTAAAATTTCTAGTAGCCATTAAAAATGGTAAAAAGACATAGGCAAGGTTAACTTGAATAATATAACTCATTTAACTCAGTACTGTACATCTAAGATATTATTTCAGCATATAATCAGTATTAAAATCACTAATGAGATATTTTACATTCTTTT
The DNA here is from genome assembly GCA_028533065.1 of Trachops cirrhosus. Taxonomy (NCBI): domain Eukaryota; kingdom Metazoa; phylum Chordata; class Mammalia; order Chiroptera; family Phyllostomidae; genus Trachops; species Trachops cirrhosus. Next base: position 97,789,833 of record CM052544.1, read on the forward strand.
TTGGTATTAAGCCCTTGAAATTTGGAGTATATTTTAATCTTACAGCAGCACATCCCAATTCAGATTAACCTCATTTCAGATGCTCACTGTCCACATGTGGTTAGTAGCTGCTTTATTGGCTCTCCGTCCCCTTCTCAATGTTGGGGCTACAGTTGTGAACAAGATACAGAAAGTCCTCTCCCTCAGGAAGGTTCCTCTCGCAGAGGGAGATGGGCAGTGCACAGCAAATATGAACAAGACTGTAGTGATGGGTGCCACAAAGAAGATGAAGTGGTATGTGGGTGTGCCTGGGAGGGAAGCTCTCTTGGAGATGTTGACATTGAGCTGAGAGACCTGCGTGGTTAGAAAGGCAGAGCTAGTCGTGTGAAAATATGAGGGCCGTTTCTTCTAGTCAGTGGGAGTTGCCCTAAGGTGGGATGCCCTTGCTGTGTGTAATGAACCAAATGGAACGGCTGGATTATAGTGAGCAAGGAAGTGTGGGATGAGGTCAGACAAAGTTGGGGAAGTAGATCTGCTGTAGTATAAGCAGACGTGAAGGCCATGATTAGGAAACTGAGGTTTCATATTAAATGAGATGGGAAGTCAGTGGAGGGTTTTAAGAGGGACATGAGACACATGAGTTTGTAAAATACAAGTTAGACTCCTACATGTTAAAAAAAAAACCCTATATATAATTCAGTTGACCAGATGACCAACTTTTTAGATTACCTGAAACCAGTGTTTCTTTCGCATTTTTGAAATAAACTTTTATGTAAGTCACTCTCTTATCAATAGGCGTTTATATGATTTAGGGAGAATATCTTTTGAGCGCTTTATTTTCCATAACTATCTTAAATTCCCAAAGAACTCTGGTGTTTTACTTAGTATGAAGTGCTCACTTATAATTGGTTTATAAACAAAATGCCTTTGAGAAAAGACTAAAAAAAAGTTTAAAAGATGGATCTGCTCATTTTTTTTGTTACTCTTTGCAGACATGTGCATTGCTATCGCAATTTCTCTTCTCATGATCCTGATATGTGCAATGGCGACTTACGGAGCTTACAAGGTAAGCAGCTTTGAAATAAGCTGGGCCTTCAGGAGATTCGGACAGAAACCTGGTCCAGGAAGGGACTCTTACCGTGTTGCTGTAGCCTAATTTGGACTAAGTGTAGTAAATAAGAGGGCTTGAAGCAGGGCCTGTTGGCTAGATTCCCACTGTGTCCTGTTGTTTCTAGTTGTCTAACAAGAACTTGCCTGCCAAGTGTGTTCCGCTCGTCCTCAACTCCCTGTAGATCACTCATTCTCACTTTTGAAACCTAATACCTCACCCCCCCTTTTCTTTTTTGTGGTCCAAAATGATGTAATATACCCAGTGTTGCCTGAATTCCCCATGAACATGCATTAAAATTTTAATTTTTTTTTCCTGTTTAAAAAAAAATAATAAGCTGGGCCTTTTCCTCCATTCCTTACATGTATAATCTGTACCATTGTCTGAAAGAAGTAAGGTGTAGCCATTCTCAGTTTTCTGTAAAATCTCTGGGAGTTATAATCTCTTGTTAATATTATGTAGTACTAGGAAAACCAGTACAGTCTCAGAAATGTTCGCTGAGATTTGTTTGACTCCTGCTGTTTGGCCTACCTTGTCATGGCCTGGTCTAATGAATTGCTATTCGTCCATTTCCCTGCAGATTAAGAAAAGATTTCTCTGAATCAAATAATGTTCTGTAATCTTGAACACATGAACATTAACATCATATTTTCTCTTCTGTCTAGCAACACGCCGCCTGGATCATCCCCTTCTTCTGTTACCAGATCTTCGATTTTGCCTTGAACACGTTGGTCGCTGTCACCGTGCTTGTTTACCCGAGCTCCATTCAGGAGTACATTCGGCAGCTGGTACGTGGCCGTCCCGGCTGCTGCTTTTCTCCTGAGGGAACCCTGGTTAAGTAAGGGACACAGAGGTATTCACATAGACATGCACTTGTACATTAATTTGTGGATTTTTAATTTGCATCTGAGTTACTGATTAGAGATTTTTGAATGTTATCTTGAAGGTGAAATTTTTTGTTAGAGTGCTTTTGGAAAAAAACCTCCTGAGATAAGTTGGTGACTGTGGTGATGGTATTAGATGCATCTACCTAAACTAGTTACTAATTGTCTTATTTTTGTAAAATGCAATTTGCTCAGTTATCAGCAAAGGATAGCTTTTTGCCTCTGCTGTTGTATGGGAAAAGCGGAACTCTGCTGTATGTTGCATCCCAAACTTGTTGGCCACAGAATGCTTTCTTCCCCAAGCGCTTTTTGGTTTTTGTTTTTTGCTTTTGGCCTGGTTTTCTGAATGTTCTTTGTTGTCATGTGTGCAAATATTGATAGCTGGGTATTAGAAAGTTTGTGGAGGGTGTGACATTAGCCTACTTTTGCGCCTTTACATTTAAAAAACCTTTTTTAATGTATTGATTTTTAAAGAGAGACATTGACTTGTTGTTCCACTTATTTATGCATTCATTAGTTGATTCCTATGTGTGCCCTGACTAGGGATTGAACCCGTAACCGTGGTGTATCTGGATGACACTTGAACCAACTGAACTCTCTGGCCAAAGCTTGTGCCTTTACATTTTAACCTTTGTGTTTTAAACTGAATGTGTCTTAAAATTCAGTTTCTTCAAAATCTTAGAATGTTTTAAATGGAGAGAATGTTCACTCTGGAGATTTTAATAGTAGCCTCTGAACATGGGGGAAGGAGCAGGGTGGTTCTAGGGAGGGAGAGACGAGACTGGAATTTGATGTGACAAAGGAGGTTAAAAGTTCAGTGGGGAACTGGGTGGGTGGAGGGAAAGGAGGAAATGGGGCAGCAGAGGTGTGTGATCTTGTGGAGTCGTGCCCAGACCATGTAACTGGTTCTCAGCAGCCCTACCTAGACTGAAAAGCCTCCAGTGTTTAGCTCCTTAAAAGTGTCTTCTAGGTTGTTGTTGTGGATGCCATTTTCATTAGTAATAGCTTCTCTCTGAGAAAATAAGTCCATGTTTTGGTAGAACATTGTGCCAAGAAAATTTTTGTGTATTTCCCATGTGCTAAATTTGTGTTATCCCTAATGGTATACCTGAGTGTTTGTGCATGAGGAGGTTTATACAGGGTGTGGTGAAAGTTGGTTTACAGTCCTGAGTACACGAAACACAGAATTTATTCTTGTATAGTTACTTATTGTATTATTTTCCATACGAACAACTGTAAACCTACTTTTACCCCACACTGTATATGACCAGCAGATTGTACAGAATCCTCTGTCTTTAAAGCCTCGTGGTTTTGCTCTGTAATGATAGTTTGGTGCTGGGGTCAACCTTGGAAGTGTGGAGGAGTCCTTATCTCTACATAGCCTGTCATGTGAGGGAGCTGAGTGTATTCTGTGCTACAGCCCACATATTGCAGAGATTTATGAATAGGAGCACAGAGCCCAGTATGTAGGCAGGTGCTTAGAACACTGAGAATACGACCTAGACTTTGTATTATACCCCACACTGTTCAGTCACCGGACTCATTTGCTTTAGAGCCACTGGTAGTAAAATGATAATAATGGTAATGTTGACAGTAATTTAATAATCTCTTTTTTAAAAATCACTTGTCTACTTTTATTTGTAATCATAAACCAAATAAAATAAGCTAAGTATGTTCTACTTAAAAATCAGTTTGGGCTGAAAGAGTGAGGTCTGCAGATTATCACAATGCCTAAGAGACAGTAATGAAAAGATTTAAAGAGCCACTGTTTTTAAGGCCCTTGTTGACAAGTTGAGATGTAATGAGTCCAGAGAGGCTGTTATCTGAGAAGGGTTGGGGGAAAGCACCCACTAATGCCTCTTCTGTTTATGTGGAGTCTTATAAAATGCATTTAAAATAAGCTGTGCTTGTGTGTTTATGGGTCTCAGCTGGATACAGAAACAATCTTCACTTTTCTGGGGGGAAGAGGATAAAGATCTTTATGGAAAGGGTCACATACTTCCACTTTAATCCCCACCCTTTTTTTTTATTAGACATAGAAACAATAGGATTTCATGTTGGCCTTGTGAACAGCAGTTGGTTTTATTCTTACCCTTTAAAGATAAGTACTTGAAAACCCTTCCAGGCTCCAAGGGAAGGGACCAGTTGATCACAAAGAATGACTTAGATTTTATTTCTCAGATATTTTACCCAAAGTGAAAGGAGACTCTAAATATCTCTGAATGATGCTCACCCTGGGAGGAGGGGCCAAGCACATGAGTCCCGAGTTTTCTCTGTATTCTTCCTAAACATTTGGAACCTCTTTGTTGTGTCTCAAATACTGCTGATGTGGAGTCCAAACACATAGTACTGGATGATAAAGAAGAGATCAAAGGTGTCGGTGCGCACTGGGCCTCCTCTCTGCACACGTACCTCGGCCAGTTAAATTCAAGGCTGCGCTCAGCACTGTGGTGGTGCCTCATGGTGAAGCTCTGTCCCTCCCACTAACCACAGTAGCCAATTTTGATTGTCCTAAAAAAGTGTCCCTTGACCTGGTAGTTTAATCAGTATGGTGAGATGGCAGAACTTGATTATCTTTTTTCAGTGCTATAAATACCTCCTGTTATAAAAGATTCTGCTCTTTGAGAAGTAATATCAACAAAATGCTATATAAAGAAGACATTATTTTAATTGGTTCCCCCCCTTGCCTTGCACAGGCTCTTTAGAATAGTTCAGGATTTGCAGGAAATCCAAATATCAGAGATATATAAAGTCTCTCCTGCATTTTAGCCCTGGCTGGTGTGGCTCAGTGGATTGAGCACCAGCCTGTGAACCAAAGGTCATTGGTTCAATTCCCAGTCAGGGCACATGCCTGGGTTGCAGGGCTGTGTCCCTGGCTGGGCATGTGAGAGGCAACAGATCAATGTATCTCTCACACACTGATGTTTCCCTCTCTTTCTCCCCCTCTTCCCCTCTCTAAAAAAATTAATGAATAAAGTCTTTAAAGGAAAGAAAAAGACTACTTACTGCCTTTTAGCTTTTTGTATATTTGGAAGGCAAAGGTATATTTTCAGGTCTCATTCATGAATCTTCCTTTAGTTTTTCTTTTCAAGAGTTGTTGCCTAAATTATGAACAGATTAGCCCCTCCTCACCACACCATTTATAGCATTTTCATTAGTATAGGTGGGCTAGAAATTCTATGGGGGCCTTTAGTAGCACTCTGCTTTAACTGTTTTCTGATAGGCATAACTGATGAATGCCTAGGGAATATAATCCTCAATGATTAATAAGATTTGCTAATAATTGCTTTTCTTTTGCAGCCTCCTGATTTTCCCTACAGAGATGATATCATGTCAGTGAATTCTACCTGTTTGGTCCTTATTATTCTTCTGTTTATCAGCATTATCTTGACTTTCAAGGTAAGAATGAAGATTTTACTTATTGCCGGAATATTCTAGTGCCAAATAAGTAAACAAACTTGAGTCAGCTCATTCTTTTGCTTTTGATATCCGCACTGTTTTTTGATTTCCTGACAGTTCTGTTCCTTCTCTTATCTATGGGAGAGATAAACCCTCATCAGACTTCCACAGGCCAGTTGGGGGGTGTTCAAAAGTCTATTAGGATGAGAGTAAATTGATGAAATGTTATGCATTATGTAGTATATATTATATGCTGCAGCATTTATTGCAATGTTTGTAATTTGTTTTTAAAATGTAATATATTCTGAACATCATTCTGTAACAGTTTATTATATGAATTTATCATTATCTAATAAATTACTTAGTGTTGGACATCAAGACAGTGCCTACCTTTCCAGTTAACATTGCTGCAATGAGTAAATTTAAATACATCTTACGTATACTTATGCCTTCCTCAAGATACAGTTCTTAAAATTAGAAGGTATGCATAACTTGAAGGCTTTGATAGGTTGTCAAGTTGATATCCATAAAAGTTGAATGACTTAACACCCCCATCAGCACTGTTTCCTCTCACCCTCAGCATCTGAGGGCTATCCTTTCTCGTCTTTGTGAACCGATGATAAGAACATCATTAGAACCCACACTTGTGTGCTACTAATGAGTAGAAAATTCTCAAATGGTTGTTGAACTTTGAACTTTTAATTTTTCATATCTTTCATAGTCTTTATCTTGACACAAAATTACCCAATTCTTCAAAAATCAAACCTCAGTAAGCTTGAGGAAGCTGCATTCAGGAAGAAAAGTTATTTTAAATAGGTAATATGATGAAGTGAATCATTCAAAGAAAATGATTCATTGAAAACCATTTGGGTCTACATTTTCCCCCATAAAACACACTAAATATTTTGATACTGCATGTATAGTTTAATGGTCAAAGATTTGGGTGAGTGTTTTGCACAGATGTTGAGGCTTACCACCTCTGCAGCGCCCACTCCCCTCCACCCCAGCTTCCTGGCTGCTCCATCAACCCAGATCCTGTCCTGTACCACCCCAGACCACCCAGGCTGCATGTGGCTTTGGCGGGGCTCCTGGCAAGAGCCCACAGACTTTCATGTCCCACTTATTGCAGTTGTCTTTGAAGGGTAGACTCCCGTCTAGCTTTTCCCTGGTTTGGGTGCCTCTCCCTTGCCTTCGTATTGTGTGTGTTCCAGTTTTTGTGGTTTTTACCTGCAGGAAGGTTCATCTGATTAAGCTACTCTGCCATTACCAGAAGCTCAGAAACTGGAACTTCCCAGTGCTCTTTAAAAAGGCATTTTAATTCTGTTGGCATTTTCATTTGTATTGGAAATGCTTACCTGAGATTTTTGAGTCAGAGGACTAGATTTAGCTTTTATCACTGCCATTTCTAGCTGTGACCAGAGCCTTGGTTTCTTAATTTACTAAAAAGCAGTGACAGTTAAGAAGACATTCTGTACAGGGGTACTGTGAGATTCAGGTGTGGTAATGTATGAGAAGGTGCATTGCTCATTCATTTATTCAGTAAATATTTATTAAGGGTCTCCTTTTGTCAGGCCATGTTTTAGGTACTGAGGTTTGGTAGTAAATCAGAAAAATTCTTGTCCTGTGGCGCTTTTATAAATTTCAAAACAGTATTATCATAATGAAAAGACACCGTGCAAATGGTCCATAACACTATCTCCAACCTGTGAGAAATGTGTACTTATTTTAATATTCATTTATTTACATATCTCCTTTACTTAACTAGATTTCATTTCCTTGAGAACATAGACTATACCTTCATTTTTATTTATTTTAAATTTTATTTATTTTTTAAAGATTTTATTTATTTAATTTTTTAGAGAGGGGAAGGGAGAGAACCATCAGTGTGTGGTTGCCTCTTGCACACCCTCTGCTGGGGACCTGGCCTGCAACCCAGGCATATGCCCTGACTGGGAATCAAACCGGCGACTCTTTGATTTGCAGGCCAGCACTCAACCACTGAGCCGCACCAGCCAGGGCTATACCTTCATTTTTATAGCCCTCTTAGTACTAAGCTGATGTCTTACATATGGGAACTCAATAACTACTAGTTTAAAAAAATATGGGTATATGTGTTGTGGTTTTACGTATGAGTGTACCCCCATTAGTGGCTTTCACAACCTAAATTCGCTATTACTCGCTGATAAGGTTTATCAGCACACCAGCTCCCTGCGAATCAAAACCAGGACATGTGTCAGTTCCTCTCCTTCCAAAGACAGTAAAGGGAGCTGTGCTTACGCCCCAGCTCTGCAAGTGTATGATGGACATGATTTGTCAGAGCAAGCTAATTTGGGAAATACACTAAATTCTCTTTAGCAGATTACAGACATGTCAAATAGGAAATGAAGCCACTGAAATCAGTCACTGGGTTTTTAGAGACAGCGGGCCAGAGGTTTTCCTCCTGTTGGAGAGTTTTGTGAGTGCGGACTGTGGGCTTGTGAAGTCTCAGACCCCAGGCACTTCCCCTCTGCTGGTTAACCTTTCTGGTGCAGATTCGTCACTTTAGAGACCTCCGTGGAGGAAGAGTTCTTGTTTCAAAGAACCTGCCATTTGCTACCAGATAATGAGTGAGACTAGTCGTGTGATATAACACATAAGTAATACGGTATACATTCTTTTTTCGTTTGTATTGAAATTCTCAAATCATAGGGCTTTTTTTTTTCAACAAAGATTGAGTAAACTGAAGGTTTCAGTAAATTAAATATATTATGTGCATTGTTCAAGAAATATGCCCTTTCCATCTCTTTCTTTCTCATTGTTTATAGCTTGAGATTAGTGCTGTTCAGGAACATTTGTGTAAGATAGCATTATACATTTTCATCTTATTTAATGTGAGAAGTAATCACCACCAGATAGATATGCATGCAGCTTAACACAGACTGCCCTCTGAGTAGAGTATGACGTTTTACCTCACTCTCCAGTGAAGCGTTGACAGGCACTCCTTTTGTCCTTAAATATCTTTTTTATAAAACAACTTTATTAAGATGTAATTCAATATTACAAAATTCCCCAATTTAAAGTATACAGTTCAGTGGTTTGTAGTATATTCCCAGAATTGTATAATCACAGCTTTGTGCTTACACAATATAATTTTAGAACATTTTTATCTTGTGCCATTTACCCTTACCCCAACCCCTACCCCGGACAACCACTGATCTCCTCTGTCTCTGTAGATTTGCCTATTTTGAATATTTCACGTAAATAGAATCGTATACGTGATCCTTTGTGACTAGTTTCTTTCACTTAGAATAATGTTTCCAAGGTTCATGCATGTTCTGTGTAGCATATGTCAGAATTTCTTTGTTATTTCTGAATAATACACCATCGTATGAATACTCCACATTCTGCCTACCCGTCATCCATCAGGTGATCGTCATTTGTGCTGCTTCCATCTGTTGGGCATTGTGACTATGCTACTGTGAACATTCGTGTTCAGGTTTTGTGTGGACATTTGTTTTCATTTCTCTTGGGCACATACCTGAGAGTGGAATCGCTGAGTCATATGGTAACTCTGCTTACCCTGTTGAGGAACTGTTTTCCAAAGTGGCTGCACCGTTTTGCATTTACACTGGCAATGTGTGAGGATTCCACTTTCCCCATATTTTTAAACTTCTTTTAATCAAAGGATTTTAAAGCTAGAAAGGGATTTTGAAATCATTTAGTTCTAACCCAGTTGCAGATGATTGAAATAAAAGTGCAAAGAGGTCATAGTTAAATGTCTCCCATGAACTCATGCTTTATTTCTAGGATGTGTTTATTTTGGACATTAATTTGAGTATCATCTTTGGATATTTCATTGTGAAAATGACAGTGTTTTAATGTCATTTACTGTTTAACAAATGTACATGCTGTAATCCATTTTTTAAATTTTTTATTTTTAGAGGAGGGAGAAAGAGGAGGAGAGAAACATCAATGTGTGGTTGCCTCTCATGTGCTCCTTAGTGGGGACCTGGTCCACAACCCAGGCATGTGCCCTGACTGGGAATCGAACCAGAGACCTTTTGGTTCTCAAGCCTGCACTCAGTCCACTGAGCTATACCACCTGGGGCTGTAATCCATTTTGTAAAAATTGACTTGATAATACAATCATAAATAATCATGTAGAATAAAAAATCCCAAAGACACAGAGTTTAAAATGTGGTGAGAAATGGCTTAATTATTCTGTGAATTTTGGAGCAATAAATGTGTTTGGTAGTTGGTACTACCTTTTCTTAGAATTTCTTGTTCTACTTTCAGCCCTCCCCTCCCCACCTTCACCACCTTCTGGGGTGGTGCAATCGAATAGGGCTATAGTAGCACCCTTTGCCAGAAAGTTACTGTACCCGGTATGTGTAATTTTAAAGTCTTTTTAGTTTAGTAGAGTCACTATGTTTATTTATAATTTATGTAAATAAAACTTTTGTAACATGGCTTTATTTATGCTGATATTTGAAATTTTCTGGTTTGAAAACCAAAGATCTAATAATCACTACTCACTTTCAGGGTTACTTGATTAGCTGCGTTTGGAACTGCTACCGATACATCAATGGCAGGAACTCCTCTGACGTCCTGGTGTATGTTACCAGCAATGACACTACGGTAGGTGTCAGTCACTCGTCATGGAGGTCTTCCCACATCGGCTGTGTAGTGGCTGCTGAATGTTTCTAGTGTTGTCTACTTTTTTCTTTCTAAGATTTGATTTATTGATTTTTTAGAGAGAGGGGAAGTGAGGGAGGGAAACTCTTCGTATGCTCCCCAACCAGGGACAGAACTTGCGACCCAGGCATGTGCCCTGACTGGGAATCAAACTGGCAATCTTTCGCTTTGCGGGACGTTGCCCAAATGAGCCACACCAGTCAGGGCTGTTGGCTATGTTTTCACTGTTATTGAAACATACTCAGGAGTTGCTTAGGCATCAGGGGATTCGTAGTTGAATGAGATATGTTTCCTTTTCCTCAAAGTTTATTAAAATCCAGATGGCTCAACATCTGGTTTATTTTAAAAACTATTACAGATAGAAAATAGATGTACCTTCCCCATATTTATGTATCTTAAACCTGGATTACTAAGCCATTGTATATAATTTTGCATAGTATGTCTATACTATCTCACTTGATGGGTGAAATTAAACCTAGAAATATGATGTTATAGGTAGAGAAATAAGAATGACAGAGGCTTGTCTTTAAAACTTGCCCTGCATATGAAAACCTTAGTAAGAGAATTTAGATGATCTCTGTTCTATAACTAGTTGTTCATGCTTAAAATTTTTAAGCCTCAGATACAATTTTGGAAAACATGTCTTCCCTGGAAGAGTTCTAGAGATCACTTTCACTTTATGTAAATTATTTTAAACTGTCTGGCTCATGGTGATACAAAAGCAGAAGTCCTCTAGGTGCTAACCTCCCTGTGTGCCCACCACCTTCGCATGCAGCACAGAGCCTGGCGCAGTGCTCTGCACAGGTACATCTCAAGGAATGACTGTGAAAGGGATGGGGATGGGCATGTAGGGTGGGTGGAAATGGACACTGCTGCAGGGGACAGAATGGACAGGACAGGTGCAGGGTCAATACCAGTAGTGTATCAAATCTAAACTGGAACAGAGGTTTATATTTTGCTTTCTGTTTTAAGTTCTGGTGACTTGTTCATTCTGTGACCTTACTGAAATAATTTAACCTGTCCTTACCTTTATTCCCCTGTGTATAAAATGGGAATAAAACAATTTCAAACCTTATATTAAATATATAGTTGCATTAGGAGATAATGAAAATAAAAATGTATTTCCTTCCAAATTAAATGTTAGATCCTCCTGTAGTTCAGAAACAGAAAATGCCCACACTACCCCAATGCCACTACTTGATTTTTGATAGCCCATTCCATTCACCATTGGACTGCATAACTGCATACATATGATGTGTCAGTTTGACATAAGCACTTTGTCATCAACAGAAATCAGAAATATTTTCTGATAACAGAGTTGTTGCAGATATCTCAAAATACCATTTATGCTCATCATTGCTTGAAATTGTAATCATTAGTATCACTACTAGAGCTTGGTATTTTATGTTGTAATAAAGAAGCATATCTATTGCTAAATAGATTGCTATATTTAGCAATAGATAGCAATAATCAATCTATTGATAGATAGAGCAAGCTGATATTATTGAGAACTCTCTGGGGCTTCTGAGGGAAAGCATGTTATACATGAATGGTTTTCCTAAGTGCCCACCAAACATTTGTTAAGTTGAATCAGATGTGCATGGGCAGTGGTTTAAGAAGAGGCTGGGCCGTGATCAGAGGCGCAGAGCCCAGCATACTCAGATGCTGAGGAGCCCTTGTCAGGGGTCTGCAGAACTCGGTGCACTGGTTACAGTAAACACGAGTCTGCTCGGCCCGTTAAAGAAGTTTGTTTGCATCAGTAAGTCTCTTTAAGGAAGTAACTTCAGAATTATTACAAATTTGATACAACTGTTGGCTTAAAGAATTTTTTCCTTCTCAATTTCTGGGTATTTAGTTATCTATACGTTTCTTTTTTTCTTCTTTTAAAAAAAATCTGTGTACATTTATTGTCCTGCTTAACCCATGAAAGGTCTAAACAAAGTTTTTTGAGATTTTTGAGTTTGAAGAATCATGAAGTTAATAAACAAACAAGATATGTCAGAACCTTACCCTAAATATCATGATGTGTAGGACTTATAAGGCTACAATATTTTAGAAGTTTCTCAGAAAAGGTAATGTCCATTTTGCATGTGTATGCTTTGATACACCTTTGATGGTGGTTTTTTCCAGAGTTTTCTTAAGAGTTGTGTGTATTTTTAATAGAAGCAAAGGGAAGACCTAAAAAGATACACATTGTATAATACACTTTTATTTTTTATTCTTTATAATCGTATTTTATTTTTCAATTACAGTTGACATACAGTACTAGTTTCAGGTGTACACCTCAGTGACCAGACACCACAGAACCCACCACGTGATCATCCCAGAAACCCCACACACACCTGGCACCACACATAGCTGCCAGAATGCTGTCGATGACATTCCCTTGCCGCACCATCCATCCCCACTGTCCCGTAACAACCAGTGTGCACTTCTTAGTCCCTTCACCTTTTCCACCTCTCCTCCCGGGGTGCAGTGCATTTCAAATCAAAGTACTCTGAAATTTGTGGAACTGGAGGGGCTGAGAGAATTTAAGAACCGTTAAGTCCCTAAAATACATCTAACTAACTTTGTACAGGAAATATTTTTCTCCCTTTGAAAGATTCAAAATTACATATGGAATATAACAGCTAAGTTTTATTTAGGCTAAATAAACTCAAAGTAGTTGTACTTTTTAATGGGATATCCCAGCTCTTCTAATAATAGACCTCTTTTCTTCAGAAAGGGTTCCAGCTTGGCAGGAGTTTCTAGTAGGAAGGATTTGGGACCAGGGACTAGTGCCAGCCGGGGTTGTTCCCCGGTGTGCTGACATAAGATGCCAGGAGATTACCTGATGGTAGTTGCTAGTCATTATCTCCTCAGTCATTCTGTATCAACTTGCCATTTTTAAGATAAGGAGACTTGAGTTGCTGCTGATAATGTTACTGCTTTGTCAGAGTTCCCAGTGAGCCTTTTTTTTTTCCTTTTCTTTTTTTGAAGAATGGTATTCTTGGGAAAGGGAGATTTATCATTTCTCACAACTCAGTGCATGGATAGTTCATTCCAAAACACAGGGATAGATCACCAACTTGAAGTCTCAACTTTCTGACAGCATTTAAATTAAAAAAAAATGGTATTGTGGTTATTTTTAAAAGCATATTTATACATAAAATTATTAATATAAAATGTGCAGTAAGTGCTCAGATTTCCAAGTATTTCATAAATGTCCTAATTTTCCTAGTAGTTTATTTGAAATTATTTGAAACAGGATCTACAGAGCAATACAGGGGTTGGCAAAAGCAGGTTTACAGTTGTGAGTATGCCATACAGTTTATTTTTGTATTATTATTCACTAATTATTGTATTATTTTCCATGTGAACAACTATAAACCTACTTTGCCCATTCCTGTATGTATTTTAAGTCTCTATAATTTTTTGGTTAAAAAAATAATTTGTTCCACAGACCAGATTTTTCTGATTGTAGTCCTTTGTATTTCTGGTAAATTAGATCTTGAAGCTTCCCATATTTATGTTCCCATATTCTCACTTTTTTTCAAGATTACTTCACAGTTGATTATTTGTTCTTCCACCAGGAGGCAGATAATATCTGGCTGATTCTCTTTCTGGGATGACCACAGCCATTGCCACCTAATGCCTACATTCATTGATTTGCTGGGGGTCACGTTATGATGACATCCTATCATTCCTTTCTCATTTATTTGATGGAATATTTCTATAAGGAGAAGCTTTCCCTCCTATACTATTTGGTTACCCAGTGGTATTTGTAACGTGGATAAATATACTTGGTTTTATTCTCTTTATTTATCAGTTTTCAGAATGATGAGTTGGTCCATCACTTTCTAGTGGTAACCAGTGAGGAGTGGGGTTTTTCTGCTTGTTCAGTTTTTGGTTGTGTTTTTTTTTGTGTGTGTGTGTATGTGGGTGTGTTTTTTAAGTAATAAAGAGGGCCTGTTAAAAGAGCTGGAAAGGTCCAGCTGAAAAGTACAACTATTCTGATAAACTTTATCAGTAAACCTAAATAAAACTTAACCTGTTACTAATACCTATTTTGAAACACACAGAGGGGGAGAAATAAAAGTTTTCTCTAAATATCTGGTACATTATAGTTAATATACTTGTTTATGCTCAATTGTACCATTTTTGGCCAGTCGGAGCCTCTTCAGGTTGGTGCCCAGATCTTTTGACACCATCTTTGATAGCAGCCGCCTTGCTGTCTGGTGTGTGTGACAAGGTGCTCTGCCCTCACAGTGCGCATTGCCTGTCCCAGACCTGAACCAGCCATTTCTCAAAGCAGCACGCCTTGCTTTTGGTGGAGATCTGCGGTTCTACGGCTGGAAAACAGATTTCTTGTTCTTTTCTTCCTTTCTTTTGTTTGAGGCAGGGCTCTTCATGTTTACAGATTGTTTTAATGGAACTAAAGGAGTTAATATACATCTACTGGAGCCTCACTCTGAGTTTCTAAATGGGGTTGGAATGATCTAGTTTTGTCATTTTCCCTGGTGTCTGAAGCTATATTAAGATCCTCATTGTGTGTAATAACGTATGCTTTTGTCCACGTCTATTTTTTTGGAATCTGCACAGACAAAATAACAAGTTGTGTCTTTCACTTCCTATCAGATACTACGCCAGATGGCTTTTCTCCCAGGCTGAATAGTCTCAGGGTGACCTCTGTGGAAAGATACTGGGGTGCTTGTTGGCAGAAAATAAGTGTGCTTTTTTTCCCCTCTAAAACAGTATACATATTATTAGGCAGACATATACTTTCCCAAATAGATAAGAGTTATTAGATGCTGGAGGTCATTCTGTGGGTTAACCTCTCCTCCAGTTTTCCAACCAAATCAGACCCCCCGCCCCCCGCAAAAAAAAAAAAAAAAAAAAAAAAAACCTTTGAAAGAAATGCTGAAGATTAAAAGGTCACAAACTCTGTTAGTTCTTAATGCCTTAGGGTCTTGGTATTCTGTTCATGGTCAAAAAAAATACCTACCTGTTCATTTCATTAAGTAGTCAGGTCCAGATAAGAGTAGTAGCTAGTATAGTGTCTAACAGTTGTTTTCCTTGAAAATACAAAATATCCTAAGGTGGTTCTTTGACGTGACCAAAGCACACGGTTAGGTCTTCTAGGGAGATGGAACCTTCGTTTCAGAACATTGTTGTAGAATTTACATTCTGGATGCGTAGTGCTAATACCACATCCTCTCCCCTATCTCCATCAAAATTTGATGTTAAAAGGAAAAACGTATTAAAATACTAAACATATACATTATAGAAACATTTCTTTCACATTAAAATTTATGCAAGTTGAGGTGAGCGTTATATACGGGGTTATTGTTTTGACTTCAAAAAGTATTTTGTTATGTGGGGTCTTTCTTTGAGTCTGACCGCTTGAAAAACACGGTTAAAAAGTCAGTGACCTGGTCAAGGCCAGATTATCTCCTCAGCAGCCATTTTCTAACAGATTTCTCCGAGGGACCTGAAATTAATTAAGGCTGACCCTGGGCTGTCAGAATGCCACAAACAAATTCTCAGTTGAACAAGAGGGGTTGTGGGGTGGGGTGGGATTTAGTAGTATTCTCAGTGATTTTCAAAAATTATGCAAAAAACATTTCACTGTATTTTTTTCCTCTGTCACTTTTAAAAATCAGGTTATTCATTAGTTCCTAGGTATAGGTTGAATATTTTTAGAAACAAGTTTTTGACTAGGTAATTCCCCCCTCCCCCCACTGTAGAGAAGCCAAAGGGCAGGGAATGAGCAAAAGTGAGGGTTCAGTTCAGGAGAGGTATTAATAGTTGGACTTCAGAAGTTCCTTCATACCTGAGAAATGACGGTTACCAAGGTGAAAGGATAGTCATCATCTTGCAGATTCTTCAGGAAAGTTCTAACTGACTTACATAGTGTGAAGGGTCTTCGTTGAAAGGTTAGTTACTGGACTGGCTCTTAAGATCTCTTTCAGTTCTGGAAGTTTCAGATTCATGCACACTAAATACACCTCACATACGAAACAACTCAGCCCTATGCATTTTCCTGTATCTTCTATGTGCACACGGCTCTAACAGAAAAGTGTTGTGGGTGAGAATGGACTGGAGATTTCCTCCTGAAAGCTTTTTTCCCTGCTTCAATGTAGGTTCCACGGTTCAGGGTGACAGTGAGTGACGTTAACTCGGCTTTTCTTCCTTCCATCAGTAAAATGTAGCATTTAAAAATTATATTCCAATCTGCTAGAAATTATCTCTCACCCATATCATGTACCCGTTATTTTACCCAGAAAGCATCTGAGACAGTCGGAGCAACACATAGATATTTGAAGAACATTTCAAATGAACCCAGTTTTCATTGTGAACCTGGGTAAGAGTGTATTAATCAGTTGCTTACTTGGAATACTCCAATAATAGCAAGTGAGAACAATTTCTATTAGTTTTGTAGTAAATTGAGGACAAAAATCACTCTCTATTTTCATTGTATTTTACTTGAAAACACACAGAACTTCTTATCAAAAATGTCCAAAATAGAGTTCATACTGATTTTCACTCTAGGGACAAATGAATTTTGTTTTATTTTTTAACGTTCTAAGAAAGGTTTCTGGGAATATATCTTAAGGGAATAGTAAATATATATATACCACATATCATTTATATATGTATGTATATATGGTGTTTATTCAGCATTGTTTTTAATAGCAAAAGTATCCAATCTCATTATGTGGTAATTAGGGACTAGTTTGGTTAAATAAAGGTATATGCACTTGATAAAATGCCTTTATCACTATAAAAATTATGACCAGTGTAACAGCAGAAGAAAGGATTATAGTTTAAGAAGCAGAATATAGAAGTTTGTGTTTCAGTTACAGCTATGGAAGAATGAAGCTTGTAGACACAGATTAGAGTATAATAGAAAATTAAGCACTTGATTTTGTTGATGCTAGAAATCAAAGTAGGAGGTATTTCTCTCTATTAATATGAGGGAGGTAGGGAAGTGTATGGGGCAGGGGGAACAGGTAAGTGGGAATCTGAGGTCAGAGGTTCTGAGGGTCCTGCAGTCCAAGTGCAGTGTATGGAAGGGCTGGTGCAGAGTCGAGGGGGAGACACACACACAGTAGATGGCGCAGCACACGCAGGCCCGCTGGCAGTGGAGAGGAGCAGCTGGGGTGCCTTCCATGTGCTTGCAGTGGTGATAGATAGCTCACAGTTCATTTCTCCTGTTCCCTCAGTAGTTCAGTTAGATGTTTTCATACTAGATAAAACTACAGGATTTTACAGATATATTTAATTAGATGCTGTTACATAGGTATATGTATATTTAGATACAGTTACTTTTGATATGTTTATTTTAATAGTAGTTATTTAAGTGCTCAGAACCATTTTAACTTGCAAGTTGGGCTGCTATATTATTTTGATGTTACCTGCCCAAATATTTCACTAGTGAGAAATTTTTGACCCAATTTGAAAGATTTGAAGTATGAATTCTATATTATGAGTGCGCTCTAAAATCATTTGAATAACTTCTCTGCTGAGAATTAAGAGAAGTACTAACTTCTATAATATCAAGTGAGGATAGTTCATAGTAGTTTTGCAGTGAACTGGTGATAAAATCATCTCTCTCATTTGCCTTTGGAAATGATTCCTCATTACAGGTGTGAGAGGGGTTCTCACTAGAACTCCCCCAAGTTTGTTTCTGTTCTTCCCTTCTCCTGCTCTGGTGGACTCACTGGGGATAGACGCAGTCAGCTGTAAACTGCACCATTGTTTTAGGTACCTTTTGTAAGGTGCTGTTAATTACGCGGCAGGGCCTAAATTCAGATGGTAACATGTACAGAAATTTGTTCCTTAGAATCAAAAATATACACCTGTGGGCAAAAGTAGACTTTATTGATGACAGTAAAGAGCTGTGTACTGAAGTGTGCTTGAGTGTAGCAAGTAGACTCCAAGGATATGTAAATAATGAAGGCTAGCAATTTGGACACTTACAAGATTGTGCCTTTGTGACATTCTTTTGAGTTAATAAAGCTGTTGTAATAATGATAACCTGTATATCTTTATATATGAACAACTGTAAACCTACTTTTGCTCACCTCTGTATGGTTATATGTATGTATGTGTTTACTTACATGTATTATAGGTGGGGGTATTCCAAAAGTGAAACAGTTGTTCTGCACGCCCTAAAGATAAAGCCCAGACTTTCTATGCATGATTATCCTGTCCCAAATAGTGATTTCACCTGTTTCCCCTTTCCTGTGTGGCCTGAGTAAAGGAAGCTCACATCTAAATAGGCAAATGTGGTGTGACCAATTTAAGACAAGCATTTAATGTATGTAAAATGCTGCCTATTTTAAGCAAGATACACCGTAGACTATTAGGGTATTAACAAATGGTGAAGAAGAGGAAATAAATATTTCGGCTTCTTGGGATTAATTTAAATGGACCTTTGGAAGACTTACGTGACTCTAAGTAGCGAGATTGTCTTGCCTCTGTACTTCTACATCTGACAGTATCCTGTCTTCCAAGCTCCGAATTCAGAGTAATGCTCTTCCTCGATCCAGGCGAGGGCAGACTTTTTCTGTTAAGAACTACATAGTAAATATTTTAGACTTTGCTGTCTGTGTGGTCTGACATTAACTATTGAACTCTGCTCTTGTAGTGTAAAACCAGGTGTAGCTACATAAGTGTGGCTGTGTTCCAATAAAACTTTATTTATGGATGCTGAAATTTAAATTTTATACAATTTTTACATAGCCTGAAACATTTTTTAGAACCATTTTAAAAAGTGAAAACCTGTCTTAGTTCACAGGCCACACAAAACCAGGTGCCGGGCCAGACTTGGCCCACGTAGTTCACAAACCCCTGCCTGAGTGGAAATTTAAGCCCAGGTTCCTAAGCATTTGTAGGACAAGTATCTGAACCTTCCCAGGGAATTGAATAGCCCCAGCTTTCAGCCTAGATAAACCTCAGAGTGGAGTTTTCCCTCCTGCAAGTGGGTTGGCAAACAGCAGCACCTAATCTTTTGGCTCTTTTTAAGGATATCTTTTTCCTGAGAAAGTTTTAATTCTTCCATTTTTATTATTTTGCCTACAGTTCTAAATCACTTATATTCAACAAACTGTAGTGAAAAATCAATAAAAGAATAATTTGCTTGCAAAATAATTGCTAAATTTTTGAAAACCAGTAGCTAAAGCTATTATGCTGTGTTACTCTTTCTTTTACACAACTATTTGTTCTATAATGTCTTGTTTCAGTTTACTATCGTAAAAAAAGAAACATACCCTTTCATCTCTCTCCCCTCTTTTCCTTTCACTCTCTATCTGTCTGTGTATATATATAGAAATGAAAACTTCATAACCCAATTACTGTCCATTTTGTCTTATTTCTGGGTTATTTTAACACTCCCATGTCTTATTTTGCATTTTGCCTGAGACCTCAAGCCATCTCATCCTTTCACAAATATGTGGAATGATACTAAGATTTGTTGAGTGTTGCCACATTCCATGTACTCTGCTAGTAAGCAGTTAACTTGGGCTTATTTATTTCACCAACCTTGTGAGATAGAGATCATTATTGTCCCCATTTACAGATGGAGAAAAGTGAGGCTTAATGAGGTAAGTAACTGACCCAGGGCCTCAGAGTTGGGAGAAGGTGAGCCCAGACAATCGACTGCACAGCCCAGTACACCCCAGTCTTCTCGACGTGGTGGCAAACATAGAAAAATACAGTATTTGTTTGGCACACTGTTGTGAATGGACCATGGCTGAGAAGCTCTGTGTTTTCTGGCAAGAGGTAATTCTCTTCATCGGATCCCTGCATTAGCATATAAGCTGTGTGCTGTCGCAGACCTTTCCCATTTCGGTTAGTGTGGTAGCCTCAGTGCCTGGCACACAGTATGACCCACATTTGTTGATGAACAAATGATGGGTAATAGATCTTGTCTCTTTTGTATCTCAGTTGAAGGAAGAAGCTTAATGTATGTGAACTGTTGCCAGCTCCGTATGCACAGCCCCCACCACCCAGTGGTCATCTCCAGAAAGAGCTCGCACCACACAGCTCACTTCATGTCTTCCTCGCCCGCTTCTCTCAGATTCTGGTGAATGGTCGCAGTGTCCACTTTGTCACCTCAGCCAGTAACTCAGGAGTCATCTTTAAACTTGTTACAACCAGTCTTCCAGCCTCTGGGCTTGGACTCTGCTCTGTCTTCCACTTTTTCTGTCTGTTGCTGCCAGATTGATCTAAAACATAAATCTGATTTTGTCTTCCCTGTATTTAAAACTCTTGAGGGGTTCTGCTGTTTATGACTGCAGCATTTTTCAAGCTGGCTCCTTCCAGAGGCACGTCTCTCAGGTCTCTGACTGGCTTCCTCTTTACTTCCAGACTGCCATGATTATTCTTTTATTTTTTCAATGTTTATTTTTAACACAGTATGACATGTATATAGCTAAAAATTGTACTATTGAAAGATTTATTTCTTAATTGTCCTCTACTGTTTTCTTGCCCATTTTCCAAATTTCACCCAATTTTCGCCACTGTCACCTCTTATGTGTTTCCTTTAGTATTTACCCCCATTATAAAATACTATGACAACCTTGCTAATTTTGTATTATTAACTTGCAATATCTTTTGACTTCTTTTTGAATAGCATTTGTCTCTTACTGCCCTCCCTGTATTCTCTGAGGCCTTCATCCTCCTAATATAGTCACACCAAATTTTTGGTCCCATCGTCTCTTTCTTGTACAGTTTTTGTTTTCCCCCAGCAAACATTCGCCTTGTTTTTTCAGCTGCCAAGTTTTTCTTTCTTTCTTTCTTTTTCTTTCTTTTTCTTCCTCCCTTCCTTCCTTCCTTCCTTCCTTCCTTTCCCTGTTTTTTTTTTTTACTTTTTATCTATCCTAGTCCTTTCTCTGCAGCTGTCAGATCTATCAGTCACCTGTTAACATTATTTTCCAAATGTTTGACTCTAAGACAACCTATGAGTTTTGTTTCTTTCTTGGGGCCCCTCTTCCTGTTGCAGGATAGATGAGGTGCCACACAGCTGTCGTCATGGGCTCTGACTGCATTTTAACTCCCCTCACTCTTATGACCACGTCGGGGGCAGCAAGCAGATTGCTGCCACAGTTTACCCCGTGGTTTGTACACCACCCTCCCCCACCCCACCCTGGACCCCGAAATCTCCAGGATGCTTCTTTGAGAATCTGGTGAAAGCTCTGAACACTCGACTCTCCCCAGGAAAATAACTAAACAAACATAAAACTTGGCATGTAATTTTGTGCATGTCTGAAGACATTTATGTAACTTTTATATAATGCTTTTTGGAAATGTAATTCTAGCAACTATAGAATTCCAAATAAGCCTTTAGTAGCTTAACTCTAACATTACAGTAAAAGTCCAACTCTAACCAGAGTACCCAAACATTTTCTCTTTTTACCAATAAATAGTTCCTTCCTCTTGAGCATTTTATCATTTCTTAATATTTGCTGAAATGAACGAATTTTCCAAATTTTAATGACTTGTGGATATATGGCCGGTTGGAATCACTTCTTTGCTACCTTTGATGATGATTTTCCCCTCTCCAATTGTTCTATATGTTGATGTAGCTAAGAAGCATGGTGTTTCCCCGGTAACGCTCTGAATACTTGTTGAGCTGAATTGAAATGAGTGATGAGCTGCATTCCCACCAGCACGCTGTCACCTACATGACAACTCCCAATTAAAGAGACAGGTGGACAGATGCTGATCTCCCCAATGAACAGAGGCCTTCTGGGGTCACTGGCAAGAGGGATTTTTCCATCTGTGGAAAAGAGTTACACCATTATGCAGACACTGTGTGGCTGAGATCCTATAAGAGAAACCTCCAGGGACTGTACTTGGGTTAGAATTCGGTCGTATTGCATATTGTCAAAGTGTGGTGTGTGGCTGAGATTTGTAATGTGTCTGTGTTTATCTGCTCAGTGCGCAGCTGCCGTTTTTACCAGGCAGTGACTTCAGATTGAAGTAGGACACAGCCTATATTCTTAGTCCTCAGAGGTGATTTTTTTGGTTATTTATTGTGAATGATTAATTTTTTTAAAAAGAAAAGACTATGATTAACTAAATGGCAACTTAAAAATGTCAAAAATAATTGCGTTTTCACCAGTTTTGTTCTATGGCATCTTCATTGGCATGTTATAACTTAGTTGATCGTACAGTTGTTTTCTCAGATTTCCAAGCACCTCACTGATTTTAGTAGAGAAGGACAATAGGAAGTGTTTTTAGTCAGGATTATTATTTTTTATTTAATCTTTATTGTTTCCCATTACCATTAGTCCCCTTATACTCCCTGCCCCCATCAGTCACCACACTGATGTCCATGTCCATGAGTCCTTTTTCCTTTTTGCTCCATCCCTCCACCCCTGGTCAAGATTATTTAGTCCGATTGTAACAGTTCTTACTTCATCAGCCCTTCCTTGAAATCATCAATAATATTAACACCATTCAGATGAAAAAAAGATGACACTGTCCCTTCAGCATTTAAAACCAGCTTCATTTGGAGAGCTTTTGCGGAACGAGCCATGTGAGGGGTGTTTTACAATCGGCACTTAGTTCGTGGTAACAGGGAAGTGAGGATAAGCGAGGGGGTCAGAAACCGCGGTGAAAGGAGAAGCTCCTCACAGGGTCCAAGGCAGGAGGGCATTAGTGGAAAAGCCATCAGGGTGTTAAAAACTGATGTGCAGATGAAACTTTGTGTTTGAAAATCAATAGCAAGAAATAGTGACAAACAAAAGGCAAATTTCCAGCATTCTTTTTCCTTTTTCAAGAAAATTTTGTGTTTAATCTTCTGTGAAGGTGTTGGAGAGTTTGAGCGTTGCATTTTGCACAGAAAAGAAAAGTTGGCCATGATGGCTGTTTCTTCTGCCTTTCCTGTAGCTCCACTGTGTTTTAGGATAATTTCTCCGAGGGTACTGATAGATATGAGTCAGGCGATTGTTTAATGAGGTTGGGGAACACAGTGCTGAGGCTCTTTCACGCAGAATTTAATATTCTCGTGCTGATGGCAGCTGTTTCCCCTGGTTACAAGTTACCACACTGAGTGCAGGCACACACGGGCATGCTGGCGGCCTGGTTTTAAAGCCAGGCATGCCACTGCAGAGAGGAGAGCGGTGGCTTTGTTGCAGAGAATACACACTTTGCCTCCGCTAAGGCTGAGACTTTTAGGATTCCTAGTGGAGACACTGCTGCTGGGTACTGGACAAAGCTCCATAAGGTGGTCACAGGCTGTGCGTGCTGTTACCCTCACCCGCCTCTCCAGCTTCCTCTCTGCGGCATGTCCCCTAAGTGTTCACCTCCACAGAGCCTTCGGTCCCCAGAAGGTGTTCTGTTTTCAAGCTTCCCACCCGTACCTGTGCTCTCTCCTCTACCTGCATCGTCATCTTCCCTATGCCTGATCCTACTTATCCTCCTGAAAGGACTCTCCGCCCCTGCCTACCTAAAGTACTTGTCCCTGTCTGTTCTTCACGAACATCTTGTCCACACCCACGCACTCGTCATGTGCGGATTGCCTGCTTCGCCTGCTTCCACTGGACTGTCAGTTCCTTCACAGACCATGGAGTGTGTTCAGGCTTGTGTTACCGTTGCCGAGTGCCCTGCCGTGCCACTTGCGGATGGTTTCCTCCTGTGGGGAGAACACTGGGAGTGCTTCCTGGCCTTGGACAGGCGCTTGCCCTGAGTGTATTGTGGGTACTCCTTTCTGCAGAGCAACAATTGAACACTGGCCTCGACTCTGTACCTTTGGTAATGCCTGAAGTGTGAAGGACTGAGGCTACAGGCACAATGTCACCACCACTTTTGGGACAGAGGCCGTGAAGCAGACAGGAGCGAGGCTCAGGCCTTAATCTTGCTTGTGTGGCCACTTAGCACTTCTAGCTCCCCAAGTGCAGGCTGACTGGAGCTGAGTGTCATATGTAAATATTCCTCCTTTACCAGCCAACCCACTGTTAAGCCTTGTCAGTGGAGGGCACGGGGGAAGGAAGGGGTTTTCTTCTCCTGGCTCTGGTGTGCACCTGTGGAGTGTTTGGATCCTGTTGGCAGTGCTTTGGGTTGGAGGGGGACAGTGGCGGCCACACCTCCTTGACAACCTGCCCAGCAAACACCCGCTCCCAGGCAGTTTCCAGGGCAAGTGGCACCTCCCTGTGAACAGCTTCTGCAGCAGGTCCGCAGCACCCTGCAGCAGCTTCCCAGTGTCCCGGCAGATAGCTCCTTACGCACCTGCCTCAGCCTGCTGACTGTGGGCCGGCTCTGGGCTGGTTCAACCCAGAAAACTTCTTTATGGACCACCTCTCCAATGATTCTCAGTTTTCAGCTTTGGGGAGGGGACCCCTTTCCGTACTGATTCTTCCATTCAGTGCCCTCACTCAGCACTCATATGTATTAGCGTTCTTCCCCCCCCCCCACCCCCCGCCCCTTAGCTCTTTCCCCTCCAATCCCGTTAATAACTTTCTCTTTCCAAATTACTGGTGCTATCTATCCCCAGATGGCACCCTAACTGGTATAGATGCCTAGAATGCCAGGCTCCATTTCCCCACCACATGAACCACATAGATTCTCTACGGGCCACCTGAGTGATGGTTCGGTAATTCCACCAGCATCTTCCAAGTTCTTGCAGTCAAATAGGTACTGGGCCCATCTGGGCTCTGCCCAAGACAAGCTTCAAGACTGGAAGAAGAGAGGGATCAGTAGTGAAGTGTAAGTTCGAGAGGGGGGTGTATGTGATTGTGGGTGTAGGGATGACAAAATCTTAATATTTTAGTGTTGCCCTCTAGGAGTCAAAGGGTAGGTAAATGAAAATTGGTGAAATTGATAAACATTTACCACTTTAAGTGATGTTCATAATAGAAAGAGTAATAGAATGTTGTTTTGTTTTCATTCTTTCCATTTGCAAATATTCTTTCTTTTTCCACAAAGCATTTGAAGTGGGTAACATTTTATTTCATCTCATCTCTGAGTTCCCAAGGGTAGGAACTGTGTTTTATTTTAGTTATGCCCACAATGCCTGTCACATAGTAGGCACATACTAAATGTTAGTTGACTGATTAAAAGGCTAATTATACTGAGTTGATACTCTCTTGTGTTTCATTTTCTTATGTTGACAATTCATAAGCAATCACAAGTAATTGTTTTTGTACTAGAAATGTGAACAGAGAGGTTGTCAATTAATTTAGTGCTTGTTCTCATTTGGTTTTTTCCCAGCCATTTACAGACACTGTATGTATAGACCTCTCAGTCTCAAGCATTCCTGTTTTACAGACGTGGAAGTTGAGATTATGTAATTCACCCAAGACCACCCTGACAAAGTGTGGCTGAGCCAGGCCTTGGCTCCCAGTTGAAGCCCAGGCCCCTGCGGGTTCCACTCCCATTTGGATCTCATGCGAGTGGTTCCTGTAGTCACGCAGGTGCCGCCTCTACTCGTGTGTGCAGATGGACATAACACGCAGGAGCCCTTTGTCCTCTTCAGAGCTGCCACTGCCTCCTTCCTCGTCCTAGTCACATAGCCCTCTGGCCCTCCAGGTACCATGACATCCAGGCACACGTGAACAGGTTTGGAAAACTCAGGGCAAAGTCTCTTCCCATTTGCTTCTTTAAAGATTCAAAAAGTCTCTCATCGAAGCCTAGCCACTTGCTAAAAATTGAAATTGGTACAGGTTATGGGAAACATTTAATTACATGAAAAATTCAATTGAAGTTAAAGCTCAGGGTAGAACATAGGTGCACTTTTCAACACTAATCCTCGTCTTCTCTCTTTCTTAGGTGCTGTTACCCCCGTATGATGATGCTACTGTGACTGGCGCTGCCAAGGAGCCACCGCCACCTTATGTGTCTGCCTAAGCCTGCAAGTGGGCGGAGCTGAGCATGACCTTGACTTTTCAGGCATTAGAGCAATAGTTCTTTAATTTCACTTCTGGGATGAGTTTTCTGAGCTTATTCGTTGCTGAAATGTTCCAGTGTAAAATTTTTAATGTTAAGTTGAAACCCTCTGTAGTTTTAGACATATGCTTTATCTGAGCACTCTGGTAGGTTAACTGTAGAGTTTGTTCTGTAGGGATGGAGTGCAAGGGGCTTCCCTAGACCTCCCTGGGCTTCCCTGGGGGCTGAAACTTCCCAGCAATCCAGATGATCCTTGAGTCAGGGAAGTCTAGTTTATTACATGCCAGGCCCCAAAGTTGATGAATTAGTCACATTTGTTTTCTCTCTGGTCCCTCTTTCTCTTTTGAAAGTGTAAAATAAAATCAAAATTAGACAGTACTTTCCTTAAGCCGCTCCAATATGTAGAAGAAACCCTTATGAGAACAAGGATGTTAATTGTGAGTCATTGCCCCAGTTAAGTAAATAGGAGCCCATATATATGTACAGATAAAACAGGAAGTTTCTTTAGATCCTTTATGGCTTCAGTTCAGTGACCGTTTGAGTTTTCTGGCCAGGGCTAAATCGGGACCATTCGACAGTCCCCGGCAGTGAGAGAGCTGTCACTAATGTGGCTGTTCGCGTGCACCCCGTTCTGAGGCCGTGGAGTGGCGTGTCACGTCTGAGTTACAGGGGCGAGCTGATTTGTTTGGGCAGCGTGGTGCCTGGCGGTCCTGTCTCCTGGGTTCCTGTCCCTGCCCAGGGCCGCCTTTCTCTGAGTGTTCTGCCCCGGCCTGATTTAAGGAGGACATCCATCTCGCTCTGTCATGTGGCGTTGCTGAAATGTGTTTACCTAATTATATAAAAGGTTTTTTTCTCTCCCTGCAAGGCACATCCTACTCATTTGAACTCCCAAGTACATCTAGTCATCTTTCAAAATGAGTGTGTAACAGTCTTCAGAAAAAGGAGGAGGGGTGCTTTCCTGGAGGAATGCCCTTATCTTGATTACCCGAATTCCAAGGGGCTTTTATACATTCGTATATTCAAGGGTCACAGCTCTCCTGTTTGTTCATTTTCCAATGTGCTGTAAATGAATGCTTTTACGATTAAAGTGAGATTTGCCCACACCCAAGAAAAGACTCTTCTGATGCTGCGATGATTGATTGTGTCGAGGGACCCTTCCCGCCCACATACGGCTGCGCAGATGCACCCGGTTCGGCTGCAGAGGAGCTTTACGGCTTGTTGCACACATACATTTTTTAATATTTCAGTGCTGATGAAATCAGAAGGTCTCAGGCCAAGAGAAATGGAAATGAACAGACTTGAGCTTCCAACATTCCTACCCTTGGCCTGTGCCAAGCTGTGCATGCCCAGCTGTTTGCGTACAATCACTTTTTTGTGTCCATGGTGCACTTTTAATAAGTAGTCCAGATTTTACTACATTCAAAGGAAGATTAAAAATTAAGAGAGGTGGGAGAGGAGAGTATTCATGAGAATCAGCCTCAGTTATCTCTTATGGTATATCTCATTCATATTCTCTATACACCCTACCTAAGAAATTCTGTTCCTTGAAGATTTATGCCCATAATATTCACACTAAGTTAATCATAATAAGGGTTGTTAGGGATGGAAAAAAGCCTATCAGTTACTGATTCCTGTGTAAGGCACATAGGACATTAGTTACTTGCATGTTACTGTCCGTAGTTTTCTATCTGCATAGTAGTTTTTGCCGTGTGAAAAATGGCACAAGATCAAGTAGAGAGAAATGCTGATTTTCAGAGTCTGTGTAAGGTCTGAGAGGATCTTGTTCGTGTGACATTCAAATAGCACCATAGACATCAGGATATGGCATCCTACTCAGAGATCCCGTATGGTGCTGGTGCTGCTGGTTTTTCTTAACAGCGTAACCCAAGCTCGGTTCCACAGCTTGCCAGGGTCCAGCCTCGGCGGGGTCTCGGTCCCCAAAGGATGCACGGCTCAGGCGAAGAGACAGACACCAAGTGAGGTGCCGGAGGACAGCAAAGCTTTTTGGGCCCGACTGACTCACCGAGAAGAATCAATCTTTATTTTTATAGGGGACGTTATACAACATTCAATGCATGGTGTGATTATTAAAACAGAAACAGTTACCATAGAAATAATTTCAAAAAGTACAGAAGGTTTTACAGATCAATCATGTTAAACAAAGAAATAGCTGAAAAGTACAGGAGGTCCCACAGATCAACCATGTTAAATAAAGGTTATTTTGACCAAGAGGGTCATTAATCAGATAGCCAATGAAACTGTACGGGCACAAACTTTCAGGTGCCAATTAGTAACTAGGTGTCTTTTAAAATTCTAAGAATTGGTCTAAATTAGAAGGGTGCAAGGGGAGATTTATAGATGATATGGAATTTAGCTATTGTCCGTTGAGGTTAGATTTGTCTTGGTTAGGTAACTGGTTTTTTGCCTAAGTTTTTTCATTTGTACATCTTGAAGGAGGGGCATGTTTTGTATTTGTTCCCATGTATTTGAGATTATTTCCAAATAGAACTCCTTGCTTCTTTATATTCCTGTCCAGGGTATGGGAGGGGTAGTGGCTCTAATAAATCTTAAGCTTTTGAGTAGTGACTCCTTAAGAAACATTCCTAGCAACAGCTTCCTTCAACATTCTGGCAGTTGGTCTGCCCATAGTTTAATTTTGTCCTTGACTTCCCAGGTAGGGGAAGCGGACACCATTAGGGTTGCCAGGGGTCTCTATTCTGTAGTCAGCAAGTCATTTCACGCAGAATCAGAGGCATTGTGCAGATTTTTTGTTAACGCAGGTATCCAAAAATCCCACCACCTACTGCTAGCAGGGACAGGCATACAGGAAGAGATAGACAGGAGATCCGGTCACAGTCGCCTCTGCTGTGCAGATGCGTCTCATCCGTCCCGACTGTGTCAAGGGTCAGCTGTTGGTCGGCTCCCGACAACAGCTGCCTCCCTGTCTACCTCTGTGAAGTAAGGACCTGTCCTCTTGTCCCCACTGTGGGGAGACTGTGAGGTTTGGATTTAAATGGCCTTGCAGAGCACATCCCATGCTTCAGCAGTTCATTGGGTCTTTGTCTCATTGCCAATCCAGATAAATGTCTCTTTTAAATGTATTTTCAGTCCCACTTAATATCTAGCTTCTTTCTCCTCTTTTGTTTCTACAGCAAAACAATTACTCCCTCAATTCTTCTCAACACATGTATGCCTTTAGGTCACTTGACTGATGAGAGCTCACCTGTTTTTTTCATCTTGATCCCCATAAGCCTTTCTGTTAAGGTCATGGACATTCAGCTCAGCACCACAAAGTGTACAAATGGACCCACCAGTAATCCGCCCATACCAGAGAGAATGTTTTAAGGCTCCTTAATGGGGCAGAGAGAAGAGGAAAACTTAATACCTTTTGGCTTGGATTGTGATCTGTCTACCCTAGAAACAGTTTCTGCTAACCAAGCTAGTCAGACTTCCAAAATGCCAAGTCATGGGTTTAAAGGCCGATAGACTAGCTGCCCTCCCCTTTCTGCACCTTCTTCCTACATAAACGTGCAGCACCCCCCAAGCCTGATGTCCTTGTCCCTGCCCCTGCCCCTATCCTATCCTAATGTCCCTGAGGATCTAAGACACTTTTCCCCTCCTTTCTGCCCCCCCACCCCCAACCCTTTCTTACTCTGTTCTGGCCCTGAACATTTGTTTAGTGTGACTGCCTAAGCAATGCACACCTCATTTCCTTTGTCCTCTCCACCCTCAGTTCCTTCATCACCAATCCTTTGTAGTAATGATCTGAATAGACCATCTTTCTAGACTTGTAACTGTTAAAGTTTTCTCCATCGAGGGATGTACTGTATTTGAAATGTTTATGCTTTGATGGGGGGAAAAAAACCCTGCTGTACAAACTGAGTTTTTGTGGTGGAGGAAAACTAATGAGACGATAAAAACAGTATTTCCACTTCTTAAAAAAGATACGTTCTTTTTTGGCAGCTGGTCTGGAGACTGACTTCCACAGGATGAAGCAGTATTGCTGCAGGTCATGTAGGACAGTCTCTGGCGTGCTGGGGGGTTGAGAAGGCAGGCGTCTGTGCCAGGGCATTGAAAGAATAACACACGAAGGCATGGCTGGCGTGAAATGCAGGTTCGGCTGCTTCAGGCCTCCCCACCGTCGCACCTAATGAGCACCAGAAATAGTGCCCGTGGCTGTGCAAAATGGGTTTTTGGCAGCTCTGATACTTGAGATACATGTTCTAAAGGGAAGGGAAAAGGCATTGCAAGGATGTCCCCACACCCATGGAATGCACTTAGGGGGTTTCTGCACACTGGCCACGTTGTCAGCCAAACAACCGGTGTCTGGGAGCCAGCCAGGGCTGTGACCTGAATGGAAGCCGACGTGTGCCCTCTGACTGGAGCACAGATAGCCAGGGAGAAGCTTGTTGGCCAGCTCAGCCGAAGTTACATCAGAGCAAGTCCTAGCACCCTGCGCCCATCAGCGGGATCCTAATTAGCAAGAACAACTGCTTCAGAATGAAGAGTTTGACTTAAAACAGCAGGGTGGACTCAAGATTTGTTTGTTTTATCCCATCTAAAACACATGTTTTTTACGGTCATTATTAGCGCAAACACAGTTTCCACTTAAGTAAACTTACTGACATGGGAACCTCTTTAACTCAGCAAATACAATTATACAAATAACCCTAGGTGTATGTCAAGACACCAGGCTGCAGTGCTGCAAGAGAGCGAAGAGAGCGGAAGGGAACTGTGACCCCGAGTCAGTTAGGCATGACTGGCCAACGGCGAGGGTGCGAGCCAGATTTCTCTCAGGAAGGCAAGGATTGTGTCATCTTGTCTGCTGCTTGCTCGTCACAGTTCTGGTCCTGTGATACCTTGGCTCCCACTATACTAAACAACTTGAAAAGTCACTTGAGGGTGACGGGTCCTGCATTCCCCCTGCCTTAGGGAACCCCTGGCTTGGCTCTGGGAAGACAGAGGAACAAAGGTTCTGCCCTCTGTGTGCCCAGAGACACCACAAAGGACCCTGTGTCCTGTGTGATGGGGACGCCCCTCTGACCTGGTGGTATTTGTGTGACGCCACTTTTCACCAAGTATTCATTTTCCTTAAAAGGATATAGTTTTAATTATTCTTTGTCACTACTTTACTTTCGCAGGATTTTTTTTTTTTAAGTTTAGGTCTTTTCATTACATTTATCTTTTCTACATATGGTTCCCTTTCAGTCAGCAATAATGGCAGCTCTAAGCTTGCTCTTTTCAGTGATCTCAGTCTTTAGGGTCCAATGAGTATGAAATGTCAATAGATATTTTGGCATTTCATACTCATTGTACCCAAAATGGAAAATTGGCCTCAATGTCCCCCGAACCTGCTCCTGTTGACTCGTGTAGGGCAACCTACCCATCGTTCCAGCCATCCCCGTTTGGGGTCACGGGCCCTCTTTGCCTTGTCCCTATGTGTGTCCCCATATCTAATCAGTCCGCAGCCCTGGGGTTCCCACCTCTTTACCTGGTAGACTGACATTTACCACTCACTGAGCCCTTTCTATGTGCCAGCCGTACTGCTTTACACACACTAACTCCATCTCTTTCACAGATGAGGAAATGGAGACTTTCAAAGAAAAATAATGGTCTCAAATTATACCAGTTATTGGCAGAGCCAGGATTGAAATGCTGTTGAGTCTGTCTAAGTGGGTGTTGCATAACTTTTTTTAAAAAATTACTGATTTTTAGAGGAAGAGAAACATCAGTTTGTTGTTCCACTTACGCATGCATTCATTCATTGGTTGATTCTTGCATGTGCCCTGACCAAGGATCGAACCCACAACTTTGGTGTATCGGGTCACTGCTGTAACCAACTGAGCTACCCAGCCAAAGGCTGCATATCTTTGAGACATCTAGAATTTTAGAATTCTGTACATAACCTCTCACTTCTTACAACAGTTGATTTTTACTAAATGGCAATACATCCCAGGAAGGAAAGGAGGTCGTGCGAAGCCATGTGAACTCTGTAAACTTGGGGTTTGCACTACACAAGGGAAATTATAAATTTCCTATTTAATTAGACTAGAAAATCTGCAAATACCAGCTTTGAAGTCTTAAAGAATTTTTTTAGGCAGGAAGAAAGATCAACTGAGGTGGGCCTTTTATAAAGGGATTAGTTGTTTTAAGTGAGCGATTTGCTTCTGAGGAGATCAGATACTACACTGATTTCTCTTTTGAGAAGAATGTACATATTAAACTTTCAAACATCATGACTCAGGCTAGCACATAAAGGGAATCGTGAAATGATTTGTTTGTACTGTCAGAGGAATAATCGGTGGCCTCGAGAGGCACCTTCCTTCCCTGCCACGACGCCGGCCCACGCCGGCCCCCGGAAGCCTGGATCAGGGGGTCTGTTTCCACACCTACCTGAGAGAATAGAGCAGTCCTTTCCCTTTGTAGGCTTCTGTCCTGTGATGTGAGTGCACTATGGCATCTGTGTCCCTGAGAGCTAACTTAAACATCTGAATAGAGAAACCAGGGGTTACTCAGGCACCAAGAAACATTGCAAACTTGTGGGCTTTCAAAAAATTGCATAAGCCATGTGTTGCAAAAAAAAGAAAAGAAAGCCAATAACTAATCCTTTGGGTCTCAACTTGAAAGTCTGGGCGGTATTTGTCTTATATTCTACCACAGCACATCCAGTGTCCCAGTCAAGGCACATCTTACACTCACGATTCCTGTCGCTTTTCTCGTCCATAATATCCCAGGAGATTAGGAACTCACTGTGTCCCTCAGTGTTCTGTCCTCAGCACCTGACACTTATCTGGCAAATAGAAGGAACTAAAAAATGGTTACTATAATAAGAATAAGTATGTGGGAGAAATTAAAGTCATCTATAATGCCATCCATGACAATTGTGACAAATTCTTTAGGAACAACGCAGTGAGGCTCAAGCTCCACAGAGACCAGTTCTCACAGAAGAGCCCACTGGGAAAAAAGTCATTTCTATAAATCGTGCAAGGAAGCAAAGGGAAGGTCACTCCTCCAGACAATCCTACTAGTGCTGCTGCAGGAGTAGTGTTTATTGGCGGGGTGGGCTGGGGGCGGGGTGGGGGGAGCGGAATCCTGACTTGTAGAAGGAAGTTAGTTGTAAAGGGGACAGGCGAACACCAGCAGCTTGGTAATGACAGGATTGCTCTCTGAAGAGAGATTAAAGGACAGCTCGCATGAGGCTCGCTAATTGAGTCCTCCTCAAGTTGAAATCAAAAGGAACCAGCATTCTTAGCTCTTAGGATTCTTGTGATCAAGTTCCTTTTGTGTGAGCTTTAATCAGTAGGGCTCAGAATGGAGAATTCCATCACCAGGGTGCCTCTCCCTCAGAACTTTCCCCTTTCCCTTTCCTAGTAGGTCATTGTAACGTTACCGCAACCAAGTACCAGATGTGAGATCCAGTGGAATCCCGAGGCCTGGGGTATATGGAGGGACATGCAGGACAGCAGCTAACATGCGCCGAAGTATAAGTGATGTGTCCACCACTTCCTGGGCACTGCAGATGTGGATAATGCCCTGAAAACTATGCGATAAAACACACTTGCCTTTCCTCCTCTACAACCATGCCACAGGGTGCTAATAAGAAAGTTAGTGAATTTGCCTGTGGCAGGGACCATGGACACGAGCACAGGAAGGAGTCCCCACCAGCAGGCCAGTCCTGCAGTGTAAAGCAGTAATCACAGATGAGCGAAAACTCCAGAAAAGGTGTGTGAAAGCACAGGAACAGACACTGAGGAGTGGGCAAGAAGCCGTTCCCGCCTTCCTGTGGCAGATTTGGTCCAGGAGGGACGGCTCAAAAGAAGATGCACAAACAAACCAGGGGGAGGAGCAGCCTGGCTCCCAAAGAGACTAAAGGGTTTGCGTGAGGACTCAGAACCTGCCCTCTTCCCATAAACCAAAAGTGTATTAAAATATAATTCATATACCATACAAAGCATACGAGTCAATGGTTCTTCATAGTCACAGGTTGGTGCAGTCATCACCACGATCAATTTTAGGACCTTTTCATTACTCCCAAAAGAAGCTCCACACCCACCAGCAGTCACTCCCTGTTTCCCCCAACGTGCCCAGCTCAAAGCAACCACTGCTGTACTTCCTGTTCCGATGGATTTGCCTCTTCTGGACGTGGAATCACACAGAGGGTGGTCTTTGGTGATCAGCTCTTTCACTTCACATGCTTTCACGGTTTGTCCACTTTGTAGCAGTGTCACTCTTTCGTCCCTTTTTATTACTGATACTATTCCATTTTACTTACCCACTCATCAGTTGGTGGACATACAGTTCGTTTTCACCTTTGACTATGATAAGTAATGCTGTTATGAACATTTGTGTACAAGTTTTTTATAGACATGTTTTCATTTCTCTTGGGTACATGCCAAGGAACAGAATGCTGAGTCATATGATACATATATATATATGTTTAACATTTAAAATATTTTTGAATTACAGTTAACATTCAATATAATAGTAGCTTCAGGTGTACAACATAGTTATAAGACATTTTATAACTTACAAAGTGATCACCCTGATAAGCCCAACACCCATCTGGCACCACACACAGTTATCACAAGATCGTTGACTGCGTTCCCTGTGCTGTGCTTTACATCCCTGTGATTGTTTTTATAACTGGCCATCTGTGCTTCTTAGTCCTTCTCCCTTTTCACCCATTTCCCCAAACCATCCCATCTAGCAAACATCAAAATATTCTCTGTATCTATTAATTTCTTTCTGTTTTGTTCATTTATTTTATTTTTTAGATCCCACATCTAAGTGAAGTTATACTACATTTGCAATTCTCTGACTTACCTCTCAACATAATTTCTTCTAGGTCAATCTCTATTGTAAATGGCAAGATTTCACTATTTTTTAATATATGTATATTCCATTTATGTACCATCCCTTCTTTCTCTATTCATCTATTGATGGATGCTTAGGTTGCTTCCATATCTAGGTTAGTGTAAATAATGCTGCAGTGAACATAGGGATGCATATGATTTTTCGTATCAGTGATGTATCCACTTTGGATAAATACCCAGAAGTGGAATTGCAGGATCATATGGTAGTTCTATTTTTATTTTTATTTTATTTTTTTGAGGAACTTCCATACTGCTTTCTGTAGTGGGTGCAGCAATTTACAATCCCACCAAGAGTGCACAAGCGTTCCCTTTTTCCCACATCCTTGCCAACATTTGTTTGTCAATTTATTGATGATGGCCATTCTGACCAGTGTGAGGTATTATCTCATCATGGTTTCACTTTGCATTTTTCTAATGATTAGTGATGCTGAGCATATCTTTTCACTAGTTTATTGACCATGTGTATGTCTTCTTCAGAGAAATGTCTATTCAGAAACTTTGCCCATTTTCTAAGTGGGTTGTCTTTTTATTATTGAACTGTAAGAGTTTTTTATATATTCTAGATACAAGTCTG
Source organism: Trachops cirrhosus (assembly GCA_028533065.1). Classification (NCBI taxonomy): domain Eukaryota; kingdom Metazoa; phylum Chordata; class Mammalia; order Chiroptera; family Phyllostomidae; genus Trachops; species Trachops cirrhosus. The sequence continues at coordinate 97,825,197 of CM052544.1, forward strand.
CTGAAATAAGAAACAAGTCTATGAATTGCAACTATTCCCCCCACCCCATTCTTCAGGTTGTCTTTTCTTGATGGTGTCCATTGAAACAGATAAGTTTTTATTTTGATGTACTCCAATTTATTTATATATATTTATTTATTTATATTTTAAAATATATTTTATTGATTATCCTATTACAGTTGTCCCAATTTTTCCCCCTTTGCCCCCCTCCACCCAGTCCCCCCTTCCCTCCAGCAACCTCCCCGAATAGTTCATGTACATTGGTTGTGCATATAAATTCTTCGGCTTCTCCATTTCCTATACTGTTCTTAACATTCCCTTGTCTATTTCCTACCTACCAATTATGAATCTTAATCTCTGCACCTTTCTCCCCATTCTTCCCCTTCCCCCTCCCAGCTGACTACCCTCCAAATGATCTCCATATCTATGATTCTGTTCCTGTTCTGGTTGTAGGCTTAGTTGTTTTTGTTTGTTTGTTTAAGATTCAGTTGTTGATAGTTGTGAATTTGTTGCCATTTTCATATTCATAGTTTTGATCTTTTTCTTAAATAATTCTCTCTAACATTTCATGCAATAATGGCTTGGTGATTATTACTCTTTAGCTTTACCTTGTCTTGGAAGCACTTTATCTGCCCACCTGCTGGCTCTAAGGGGGAGGGCTCAGAAAAGGAACATTGTTCTCTGCCAGCACTTTTGTCTGGGAGAAAGATGCCCCCTCCAGCCCTTTGATTCCAGACACTTCAGTTCTTCTCCATATGTCCCTGGTGATTTTTGGGCTGCTGCCCCCGTGCTGGAACTCAGAGGGAGTGAGTCTGAGTAAATCTGTGCTGGGCCTTTAAGAAGAATGCCTGGGACTCCAGAAGCCCTCTGTCTGCCTCAGCCACAATCCCCACTGGTTTTCACAGCCAGAAGTTATGGGAACTTCTCTTCCCAGCACTGGAACCCTGGGCTTGGGGGCCTGGTGTGGGGCTGTGACCCCTTGCTCATCAGGGGGCACCTCTGCAGCCAAGATATCCCTCCCAATTTTTATTCACCACATATGGGTGTGGGACCAGCTGGGTCTACGTCTCTGCCACCTCCTACCAGTCTCAGTGTGACTTTTTGTTTCAATCCCTAGTTGTAGGATTTCCATTCAGCTAGATTTCAGGTGGTTTTGAATGGTAGTTGTTCTGCAGTTCAGCTGTGTTGCGTATAACTTTCGACTCCCCTAAAACTTAACTACAGTCATCCCTTTGTATCCACAGGGGATTGGTTCCAGGACCCCGCTGCTTCCCATGGATAACAAAATCTATCCACAGATGCTGAAGTCCCTTATATAAAATGGCAGAGAACAATGCATATGGTCGGCCCTCCACATCTGTGGATTCCCAACCGTGGATCAAAAATACTGTTTTCGATCTGCAGTTGACTGAATCTGCAGATGCAAAACCCAGGGATATGGAGGACTGACTGTATAGTTACTGAAAAAAATCCACATGTAAGTGGACACGCAGGTCAAAGCCATGTTGCTCAAGAGTCAGTTATAACTGATTTTCACAACTTGTTCTAACACCCTATTCTGCCCCACAAATGAGACAGAGCTGAAGGTGAAGCACTGCCAGTCAGCGTCGCACGAGTTCTGGCCAGGGTTGCTGCGCTGTCTTATTAGACATTGTGATCTAACAAAAACAAACCTTCAAGTCTTTAAAGCTTGGGTTATGGCATCCTCTTCTCCACATCGTTTTGTTCATAGATAGTGTACAGGTAGCCAGTAATGTCCCGGCGCTTTCCATACTTGGGAATGGCTTTGTCGATTCTAGTTTCAAAAGAGTCGAGACATTTCCATTACTCCTTTTCAGAGATGGCTCTCCCAGTGAAAGTATTCACTTTACTGCACTACATGTTATTTTTCTCGATCTCACGATACATTGTGCTTTCTGCAGGTCACCCCCTCTTCTTTCCACTGGACCACCTGTAGTGCTTCTCCTTCTGTGGGACCCCAGTCATAACCATGTCTCAGTTATTTTCTTCAGCAAGAGAGAACGTGGAAAAGTCCTGACTTCTGATATTTCTGTTATTCTTCACTCACCACTTACTGAGCTCTGCCAGCAAGTGGAGGGTTTTATAGGACAGAAACACACACTCATTGCCTCAGTATCTTATAATCTGATTTAATGCCAGGCAACTAATGCAGATATAGACTCGTGAATGGTGTTGCGAGAAGACAGTTGAGTGTCACGGGCATGAGGCTATTGGCTTCTACCAACAGACCACTTTGTGCCAGTTCCTAGGGTCAGGGATGAAAGAAGCAGCAATCTGTGTTGCTGAGTAATATTTCCACATACAGCAGGCCAACCCTGCACTTCACAAGTGAGAACTAGTCTCCAAGGAGACAGGTGGTGTTTCAGCCTCGTCAATATCCAAGAAAACAAGTCAGACACTCATTCTTGCCCGTGCCTTATGGCTCCCCACTCTATCCTGATATCTCATTCTTTTTTTTTAAGATTTTATTTATGTCTTTTAGAGAGGAGAAGGGAGGGAGAAAGAGAGGGAGAGAAACATCCGTGTGTGGTTGTGTTTCCTGTGCCCCCTTTTGGGAACCCGGCCTGCAACTCAGGCATGTGCCCTGACTGGGAGTCAAACCAGCGACCCTTTAGTTTGCAGGCTGGAGCTCAATCCACTGAGCCACACCAGCCAGGGCCTGTTGTCTCATTCTTAATAGGTAACCTCATCAACCTGATTCCGCAAACACCACAAGGCTCTAATGCCAGGTTGAAGCCACAGCAGCCCAGTCCCTTCCATAGCACGGCTTAGGGCAATGTCTGTGAACAAACAGGCCTGGTGCCTGCCCTCGGGAGCAAATGGTCCAACTTTAAGGTCACGTATGAACACTTGTGTCTTTTAAATGTTACTGTTTTCCTGAACAAATTTTTGACTTGCTATAGGGTTTCCCAGATCACGTTCACCCTGTCTTTCCAAGGTGGGATGATGTTTATTTAGACATTATTTCACCTAAGACAGTGGTGCCACCAGCCAGCCTGTCCCCAGGGGGACCCATGGAACTAGCCATCCCTGTTGATGGAGCAACCGATAGGAGCAGGGCCCCAGCTAGGAGAGGGCTTCACCCTGGGCAGGAGCGGAAACCCAGCCACTGTCTTGGAATGCTCTCCTCCCAACCACCTATCTCCAGGGCCAACCTGTTGGCAGCAAAGGGCAGATGTCTCCTCTCCCAGGTGAGACATCCCCCCTTCTACCTGAGTGGGAGCGGGAGGAGCTCCAACGGTTTACACAGGCCTAGACCGTCATCAGTCACCCAGAGAAACAGTGCTGTTGACCTTACAATTTCACGGTTCCCCTCACTCACTACAGGGCTTATCATAGGCTATGGGTCTGTGAGCCAACTTGTCTGCCCTTTGCTTTCCTTGTACTCTGGTCCACTTACTGTTTGACAGTCTCATTTCAACCGGCCCTCTAGGAAGCAAAACACAACACAAGTCCTATTGTTCACAAGGAACAAATGAATGCTTATGTCAAAAGTCTATATTGTGGCTACTCATGAGTCTGGGTCAGACGACTTCCCCCGCCCTGCCCCCATCAAACCTTATACCACAATAGACCCCACGTAGAGATACAGAACCGAGAGTGGAATCCAGTACAGTCACCAAGGTGTAATTAGTTTGAACAGCTACCAATTCCAACTAACTCCTGAACTCTCAAATACCTCACACCCTAATTCTTGTCTGCTTGCTTGAGTGTCCCCATGAGAACCAAGCCTCTGAACTTCACTGTCTTCTGAATAAGGTCCTCTGTACTCTACGCTGGGGGCAGGGCCTCTGTCAGAAGAGGCAGAGCTGGCTTTCCCTAGCAGCCTTTATTCTCATTCGCGTGCATTCACTCCAAAGGTAATCAGGAAATTAAGGCATGGTTTTTTTTCTGACTTGATATTTCAAGATGTCGAACTCACCTTTGTTCCCTTTCCTGCTGGCAGACCTGAGGATCTTGTCACAAGGTGACATGGCTCACTGACCTGACTGGGCCCCAGGAGTGCTTCACACAGAGATTTCCTATTCCGAGGAATTCCGATAGAACTCCCTGGGGGGGAGACCATTTTGGTTGGCATACACCAGACTCACTGGAATCAGTTACTAAATTACAGTTCCTTAAAATCTGGAAGGATTTCAGAACTGCTATTGTTTTCCTGGTAAATTGCTGGATCACACTGGTGTCTTGGAGGAAGGCAACACATTTTAAATGTGAATTTCCAGAAACTGTAACTCAACTTCCCCAGCTCCTCCGGGATTTTCACTGGCCCAGACTCAGGAATTATTTTCATCTGTGGGATCCAAGACTTCAGAAACCGAACATTTCCTGAACACCTTCCACTGCTTTCTGACCTTTACCTACCTCCTCCCAAAGAAGTACAAAGAAACTTCTGATCAGCACACACAACCAAGAGTGCCCAGTGGGCCTAAGGTGCAGGGTAAGGGAATGTGAATCCAAGATTTTTTCTTGGCATTATGGTACCCGATGGCTTCAGTATGTTAGCCCTTGTTTTATGGGTAATTTTAATTGCCCACTTGGGGAGCTTTTCTGAAGAATTGATTTTGTATATGGTGTGGGGTTGGGTTTGTTTTTTTTTTTTTTTCCTATTCCAGAAACCACCTATCAACAAATAGGAGTTGGTGGTTGAAGGAACAGCAGCCAAGAACACTTAAAGTATCAGACTGGCACATTCAGAGGTTTTGAAATCCATTAACTCATTTCTGCTGCCTCTCCCCCATAGCTTGTTAAAACCTGAACTGGAGGCGCGGGGTTATTGGTTTGGGAGAGGATTTTGGTGCCCTTATTAGGAGGTGTCCTGGCCTATTGTGAGGAGCCCAGTCACCCCGTGTTCTCCCACTTCAAAAAACTGCACATATCTTTGCCCATAATTTCAGACGTCTTGTCTGAACTAGACTTTTTCCGCTCCTTTAGGGTAGGAACTTTGCTTCCTTTCCATCCTGGCATCTTTACTCCCCTCGTTCTTGAGCCTGTCCTTGCCAGTGGCCTCTCTGTTAAGATGACTGGTGGGGTATGCTGGACACTGCCAAGAGAGGTCCTGGCACTTGTCACCAATTATTCCAATTCTCGTCACTTTTTTCTCTGTCATCGTCATCCACCGATGCCTCCTGCCAATCATGACCCCAAGTTCAGGACATAGGACCCCTGCCGTGCCTCCCTTCCCCCCTGGAGATGCTCTCCTCCCACACCCGTCCACCAAGCCACCAAAGCTCCCTGTAGTTCAGAGCCTGCGGGGCCGGACCCCTGGAGTCCGATGCCCACCTGAGCTTGCATACAGGCCGGAGCAGAGCGGAGCCAGGTGGCAGCAAGCAGGGCACACCGCCAGGGTGCCCAGCTCTCGGTGCTGCCCGCAGGGTGGAGCGGTCCTCGTGGCTGCTCCCTCTCCGCGACTTCCCCATCCCCAAAGAGGACACCCCTCCTTCCGCCCGCCGTGGCGCCGCCCCACCGCCGCCCTCCCGCCCGCGCTGGCCCGGAGCCTCCCAGGCAGCCAGCGAGCGAGGGGAGCGCTTGGGGATGGGACTTGGAGGAGGCGGCCAAGGAGGATAGAGCGGCAGCCGCGAGGGCTTCTTGCTCGGCTCCCACGAGCAGTCCCCGAGGACAGCCGCAGCTCTCGACGCGGCACAGAGGCCAACGAGGAAGACCCAGGTGGCTGCGTCGCTGTCTCGCGTTCCAGGCGCCGCCAGCGGCGGCTGCAGGTGAGCAGGGCGCGCTTTCCCCGGGACTGTGCGCGGCCTCGCTGCCCCCGGGCACAGACAGCCGGACCAACCGACTTACTGACAGACAGGGAGCGCTGGGCAGACCGACGCCCGCGGGCGCTGTACCCCCTCCTCCCCTTTAGCCCTGCAGCTCCGCGCGGCCCCGAGCGCCAGGCGTCCCTTAGCCGCCCTGGGCCCATCGCTCTGACCCCTCGGGACAGACCGCGACAGGGAGTGCCGTTCTACCCCTACCCTTCGCCGGCAGAAGTCAAACCACCCGGGTCCGGCGAGTTGGGTGCGCTCCCTGCGCGTGGCGCACCGCACAGCAGCCACCTCGCCGTGCCCCGTGGGGGCGCTGTGCCCCGGCGCGGGGACACCCAGATTTGGTCTCCATGGACCGAGGAAAGGGACACTTGTTGAGCGGGCAAGCCAGGTTGATGCTGATATCCACCCCCTCTCCCCGCGTCCCCCACCGTGGTCTGCTGGGTCACCTAGATTTTGTTCTTTGGTTTTCTATGGCAGCTTCAGCTCCAGCTTCCCTACACTGTGGACAAAGGAAAGAAAGGGGAGGGCATTTTACGGTAGTTGCTAGAAACCACGAAGATAGTTTGGGGAGAGGACAGAAAAATGGAGACTCTCCCAGTAAGGTCTCCAGGACTGAAGGTACAGGAAGCTAGCTGCTCGGGAACACGTACTCCCACCCCGAACGTTTGACCCAGTTCCCAGCTATCATAAATCAGGGAGCCAGGATGCGTCTGCACCAAGCGCATTTAATTGGCTGTGGGACAACCGAGAAACAACCAAGAGGCTGCAGGGGACTGGGGTCAAGAGCAGGGACGCTGAGGATGGCCTGCCTAGATTGCCTAGGTTAGTAACTTTGGCATTACCCAACTGTTGTATTCTTCAGTTTCTTCATCTATTTAGAGGGATAATACCCACGATGCTGCAAGGATTATTCAAGTCCTTAGTAGAGTAGTCCCAGGTGCATCCTAAGGGTAGGTGCTGAGTTCTATCACCACCTGTCTTTCCAGAAAAAGCTAGGGGTTCCCTTGAGCAGACACCTCCTTCCCAACTCAGGAAGAGAGCCTCTCCATGGATACACGAAGGCAGCAGATGTTCCGTATGTATTTCACTGGGGTTTTCCATTTAGGGGTCCACTATTGCACAGTTCTTCCAGTCTGCTTTCAAAGTGACAAGATCATAAAACCATGTCACAATACCAAGATGGGTTTATGGTCTGGAAAGTTTCCTCTCAGCCTCCAAAGCTTGGCTCCTTAGATTCAATCCCCTGGGGAGAAAGCAGAGACATGTGGCTCTCACCTTCTGTCTCCCTATCTTTTTATACTTCTGTTTGAGCCAATAGAATTCAGTCTCAGGCCCCCAAGTTGCCAGGCCTCTCCTTTCTACAGAGCAAAGTCCCTTGCTTCTAGAGCCCACACCTAGGCAAACTGGAGCCACTGAGGCCTGAGCTCCCTCACTGGAGGTGACATAGTCCACCTCTGACATACTTTCAGGTGGTTGTCATGCCCAAAGCTTAGCAAACAACCTATATCTCTGGCAGCAAGAGGTAGTTGAAGGGACGCCCAAGATAAGGAAAGGGAAATAGACTGTTGCTTTTTGAAAGACAGAGAATAAGAAATTCATTGAAGATTCTAGAAAGAAATCCCACTGGTACCTAGTGGGACCAGCTCTGTACGTACTGGTGCCTAAGCGAAGGCAGGGGTTGAGGCCAGGGTGGGGACGGAGAAAGAGCTACGTAGACACAGGCTCAGGTCTGAGGACAAGCAGGCTGAGCGGCTGGCCTTCGCGAGGTGTTGGGCGCAAAGCTGGGCAGGCAGTGAGACAGGCGTGAGCGGATCCCATGGTGAGCGGTTGGGTTTAAGAACTGTCAAGTGGGCAAGAGAGTCTCTTAGTGCTTTCCCTGGGACGTGGTGTGGAACACATGTGCCCTTGAGAGAACCCTTCCCTGGGACTCCCCATTCTTAGGAAAGCTCAGGAGGACTCCCCTGTTTAATGTGCACGTGGGAATAATTCCGGAGGCTGAGGGGAAGGGGGTGCTGAAGTGCCAAGTGGAGAGTGGAGCATGTCATCACGGTTGCTAGTAAACAGCACCAGGGAGGCCCTTCCAAGGGAGCAGTTGCCACTTGGAGCTCCAGACATGAGATCATTTTTGAATCTTGCCATGTGGCTCGCTCGGCAGACAGCCACCAGCGCCTTACCCAGCAGGACCCTGAAGGGGGATCAGAGAGAGACAGGGCTGGGCTCCATCCCAGCGGCCTGAGCTGTTGTCACCAATAGGTGGTAATGATGATGACAATGATGAGAGATAGTTGGGGTGCAACCTGGAACACGCTGATCTTGGCCCTGAAGGACCTGGGTTCCAGTCTCGACCCTGCCAGCCACACCACCTGTAAGGATTTTGAAAAGTTACTTAACCTCTCTGCGCCTCAGTTTTCTCATCTGTAAATGGGGAGCAGGATTGCTGGGAGAATTAAATTAGGTAACACACATGAAGTGCTGAGTACCTGGCTCGGAGTGTGTGGTCAATATTTATTAGCTGTTTGTATTATTATCTGAGCCTTGGTTATATCATCCACCAAATGGGCACAATACTCTCTGTGTCATAGGACTGTTATGAGGGTTAAATGAGATAATGTGAATTAACCCACCAGTGTGTAGGATGTAGTAATGCTCAGAGTGAGCTGGCTGAAACTGAAACATTTACCAGAACATCTGCATCTAAAGTCAGTGGCTGAGCAGGCGGACCAGCTAGCATCTTTGGAAAGTTCTTCAAAGAGTGTTGTCAGAGGAACCTTGATCTGCCATTGGAGAGTGCGGCTCACTCCCCATTGGAATCCCCCACTGATATTTTAGGTATTCGTTTCCTGTGGCTGCTGTAGCAAACTACCATAATCTTAGTGCCGGAAACAACACAAATTTATTCTCTTCCAGCTCCGGAAGTCAGAAGTCTGAAACAGCTGTGCTAAAATCAAGGTGTCGTCAAGGCAGCGTTCCTTCTGGGGGCTCACTGGAAAAATCTGTTCCCTTGCCCTTTCTGGCTTCTAAAAATTACCTATGCTTCTTGGTTCCTAGTCTCTTCTTCCATCTTCAAAACATAGCAGCTTCCAGTTTCCTCCTTCTCCTCTTCTTTTCTCCCTTTTCTCCTCTCTTCCTCCTCCTCCTCCCTCTCTCCTCTCTCTTGCCCCTTCTTCTCCCTCTTATAAAGACCCATGTGATTATGTTGGACCCACTTGGATAATCTAGCCTAATTTCTCCATCTCAAGATCATATCTGCAAAGTCCCTTTTGTCACATAAAGTAACGTATTCGCCCACCCATTATCTCAGTCGTCATAACTCAGTCAAACCAGCAAAGAGTAAGGGACATTGCATGGAGCTACTGGGCTGGAATCAAGGGTTAATGATCGTGTGTGTTTGTGTGTGTGTTGGTAGGGGTGAGGTGAGCATTGTAACACAGGGCCAGACTATGGGGCTTGAACTGATAAGCTAAGGAATCTAGATTTTTACCCTTTTGGTATGTGGAAGTCACTGGCAGTTTCTGCGCAGGAACACGAGAAGCATGGTACTGTGTTGGGAAGACTGAATTTAGTGCTAGTGCTGAATAGATCCAACAGGAGAGATTTAGAAGTAGTCTGTTAATTAGGATTGTGTTCAGTTTCCAGTTCCAGAAAACAATGGAAGTGGCAGGGGCTTCACGAAGGAGGTTTATTTCTGTTTTGTGTTCTAGAAGTCTGAAGGCAGTGAGTCCAAAGCGAGAGTGGGGCTGTTGGTGTCGCCAACGTTCGGGCGAAAACAGTATAAAGAGGAAGACCTGAGCTCGGCCTTGGCAGCTGTCTGGTGCAGAATTAGGGCCAGTTTGATTCAACACTTACTGATCTTTTGTTGCTCAATAGATGTGCTCATTCAAACTTTATCTGTTTTCTAAAGATGTATTTACAAAAGGCAGCGCCCAGCACGTGGAGGATACAGACATGACCAGGTGTGGTCCCAAGGAACAGCTCGCAGTCTAGGCAGGAGATAGGCAGGATAGCAAGAAAGAGAAACCAAGCACTTGAGCAGGTAAGAAACCCATTGTCAGGGGTGCGTGGGAGGTCAGCCATCTTTGGGAAAACTGGGAAGCATTTTAGAGAGTGGGTATCATGAGCTGAGCCTTGAGGAATGAAGACAGTTTGGATGAATGTGGAAGGCAGACCTTCCCAGCCAAGAGACCAGCATGGGTGGAGGCACCCAGCTATGCAGAACCTGAGTTCTTCAGGCACAGCTGGGGGCGGGGTCAGGGCTACACGTGGGACTGCCACAGTTGGAGAGGTGGGCAGTGGTCAGTCACGGAAGGCCTTGAACATTAACGTTATGCCGTAAGGCCATAGATGGTTCCACACAGAGAAGGGACCGGACCAGGAGTTGAAGGACCCGAGGCAGGAAGAGCAGTTCCGAAGGTCCTGGAAGAGCCCGGGGGAGAAAAGGAGGGACGGAGAGGTGCTGCAGTGGTGGCCACAGCGAGGAGCCACGCTGAGGCATGAAGGCCAGGGCTTGTCCACTCATGAATGCGATGGTGATGTGAGGGAGGTATGGAAACGCGCCCCAAGTTTCCAGTCTGGGTGGCTCAGCAGATGACGTTGCCTTAACGGTGAAAGGACTTGAGTGCAAGACGATGACTTTGTATCTGGAATGGCTGAGCGGGCAAGCAGGCCTTTACTTCACCCAGTAGGGAGAGGAGCACAGACAGGCAGCGTCAGACAACATCAGGAGAACAGCAGCCTAACCTTTAGAGCCACCTGAAAACCACGGCCTCCAGGCCTAGCAGAGGTGGGGTCCCATGCACCGGCCATGCAGGGATGGGAACTTTGGCATTAGGTGGGAGCCAGGGAGGTGTGTCTCTGAGGCGGGGGCAGCTCCAGGACCATTACTCTGTGAGCATGGAGGGCAGTCAGTATGCTGGCCTGGGGTGCAGATGGGGCGGCCTTGGAGGGACAAAACTAACGAATCTGATGTCTAAGAACTTTCAAAATTGGGGGAAAGTGATTTGAAATCTCCCCCCTCTTTTTTTTTTGTTTAACAAGTCAGCTGACTTTCTGAGAGATGATAGGGATCGAATCTTGGCTTTGACACCTAACTAGCTCCCAGGCCTTGGACACTGTCCTTCCATCTGTGAATCTTAGTGTTCCATTCCTAAATTTGGGAACTCATCCACCTCACAGGATGATTGTAGGGACCAAATGAGCTGAAAATATACCAAATGCCTAGATCGTTGCCTGGCTCATAGTAGGCACTTAAAAAATATTAGAGTCCTCCCCCCTTTCCCGTCTTGTCCCGAGGCAAGCCTTACCTCCCTGGAGGATGTCACATCCAACCTTCTTCAGGGATGTGCTGGCTTGTGGCTGGTTCAGATTGAGAAACACTGCTCCCAGGCCACATCTGTCATTTTGGGCTGACACATTGAAGCCCAGAGAGTTGAGTTACTTCAGTGAGGTCACACATCATGTTGAAACAGAGCCAGGCCCGTCCATCCAAGGTCCACAGCACATAGTATTGGTGCTGGTGGGAATCCACTTTCCTGTTGCTTTACTTGGACCAGTGATGCCTAGAAGAACCCAGAGCTAAGAGGCCGGAACAATCTCCTTCTCTCTCTTCCCCTACCCTCTTGGCAAAGCTAAATGAAAAGACACATTGTCACAGGGAGGGGCAAGAGAAAAATTGCTAAAACAAAAGTCAAAGCTGTTGTATTTTTTAAAAAAATATTCTCTCCATGGTCCCAGATGCTTTATATGGAAGCTATTCAGCTGGAATTAACCTCTTTCTCAGCACAGCGGTTCTTCTCACATGCTCGTGGATGAAAGGAACTGTTTCTCGAACATCATTCCGTTTTCCAGTTAGAACTGGCTCCTGTTCTTCAGGATGCTGTCAGTTGTAAATGCTGAACCGGGAAACAGTTATTAACTTGGGCTACATGCCCTGACTTATTTTTTTCTTGTTTCATTGCTATTGTGTGTGTGTTTTAAAAATCTATCTTGTCTGATATTAATATTGCCATAGTGGTTTAATGGTGGCATGTATTAAGTATCCTTGTCCCCAATCCTTTTGTTTATTTATTTATTTACTTACTTATTTATTTTTAATCCTCTCCCAAGGATATGCTTCTCATTGATTTTCAAGAGAGAGGAAGGGTGGGGGGTGGGAGAGAAAGAGAGAGAGAAACATCAATGTGAGAGAGAAACATTAAGCCCGTACGTGCCTCGACCAGGGGTTGAACCCACAACCCTTTGGTGTATGGGATGATGTTCCAACCAACTGAGCCACCTGGCCAGGGCTGTTTAGTTTCTTTTAAGCAGCTTTTTTGAAATATAATTGACATGCAGCAAAATTCATCACATTTAAGTGTACAACCTGGTGAATTCAGACGAATGTATAGAGCCATGTAATCTTGATGTAAACATTTCTACCGCCTTCCCCAGTTTCCCTCATGCCCTTTTGTAGCTCATTCCCTTTCTCCTGCCCCAGCCTCTGGAACCACGACCTGCTGTCTGCCACACAGTGTCGCCCTTTGTCGAATGTCATATAAATAGAATCAGTGAGTATGTGATCTTTTTGTGTCTGGCTGCTTTCACCCAGCACAATTATTCTGAGATTCACCCAGTCCATCATTCCTTTAACTGCTGAGTAGTAGTATTCCATCGTATGGATGTACCACAATTTACTTATCCATGCATCCATATATGGACATTTGGGTTGGTGCCAGTCTGTAGCTTTCACAGTGAAAACTTCCAGGAGCATCTGAGTCCAAGTCCTTGTGTGGACGTGTTTTCATATCTTTTGGGTTGCTGGTAGGGGGATGAAACCTCCCAGCTTCCTTACACGGAGGCATTACCTGGGATGCAGGACTGTCCCTGTTAAAGCCCAGGCAGTTCTGGGCAAACCAGGACAGTTGGTCACCCTCTGCTGTGTCATTTGGCACGTATACATTTGATTTTCTAGAAACTGCCAAATTGTTTGCCAAAGTGACTGCGACATTTTGCATTCTTACCAGCAATGCATTGGGGTTCTGGTTTGTTCACAGTTCTTTGCCAACACTTGGTTATATCAGCCCTTTTAATTGTAGCTATTCTAATGGAATCTCATTGTGATTATAATATGCATTTTTTGATGACCAAGAATGTTAAACATCTTCTTATATGCTTATTTGTCAGCTGAATATTTTCTCTGATGATATGACCATTCAAATATTTCTCACATTTTCAGTTGTTCTTTTTTTAGTCTTCTTCTTTTTGAATCATAAGAGTGGACATAGTCTGGATAGAAATCATATATCAAATACATGTTTTGCAAACATTTTCTGCCAGCCTGTGACTTACCATGACATGGCATTATGAAAAAGGAAAGTTTTAAATACTTTCAGATACTAAAATGTGTTTTTGAATTATGGATTTATATGTCATCATTCTAGTATAATAGTCATAAGTAAGTATAAAAGTTAATGCACATTAAATGTCTTCATATGACAAAATCAACCATTGTTAATTTATCAATTGATTTGATTGCAATGTGATGATAATAATAGTAACAAAACAGCAGGTAGCTAATGCTTACTGAGCACTTGCTATGTGCCAGGCAGTGCTTACATGCTTCACTTGTATGGACTGATTTCATCCATTCGACAACCAGGTCTGTTTATTATCTCCTGTTTGACATGAGGAAACTGAGGCACAGAGAGGATAGGCAACCTGCTCAGGGTTTGACAGCGAGATGTGTTTAGTTTTATTTATTTTACTGTTTGTAAAGATTGTTTAAATTTATTTTTCATAGTTGACATACAATATTATGTTAGTTTCATGCGTGCGTAGTTGGGATTATTTTGAACTCTGTGCCCTCCACCCGCCCTCAGTGCCTTTGGTTCATCAATGGTGACTTGAAAATGCAAACACTGCTCGAAATCCACAGTAAACCCAAACCACGGGAAATAGTATTTGGTTCTTCTGAAAATGCTAATTGTCTACCACATCGTGTCTTAAATTTGGATTTAAGTGCAAATGTGTCAGGATGGAGGTGGCCTTGAGAGCATGTTGTATATATTTTGAAATAAATAAACATGGCCTTTGTACAGTAGTCGCCCCCCATCTGAGGGTCACATGTTCCAAGACCCCCAGGGGGTGTCTGAAACCATGGATAGTACTGAACCCTATTTATAGTATGTATTTTTCCTATACATACGCACGTTGTCACTTAAAGGAAGCACTTTACGGTTCATCTTTCCTATACACAAATTGCCGGCATCACCACCCTTGCGCTTTGTTCGTAAGTAAGATAAGTCCTACTTGAACACAAGCCCCGTGCTGTACCTCGACAGTCATCTGATAACCCAGACGGCTCCTAAGTGACCAACTGGTGGGGAGCGTACCTAGTGCGGAGGCGCTGGACAAAGGGGCGATTCCCGGCCAGGCTGGGGCGGAGCGGGAAGGCCCATGATACCATCACGCTGCTCAGACCCGCAGGAAGTCTGAAATTTAGGAATTGTTCATTTCTGGGACTTTCCATTTAATATTTTTGGACTGCGGTTGATTGTAGGTAACCGAAACTGCCGAAAGCAAAACTGCAGCTCCAGGGGGACTACTGTATTTGCTCATTTCAGAGGAAGGAGAACAGCATTAAAATAATAAACAACATATAAGTGATGAAACACACGGAGAGTATCAAGGACGCTTGAAAGTAGGTTTAAGATGAGAGAAAGTTTTTTTTAAAAGAACAACTGAAACACATAAACTTTGATTGAAAAATTAGAATAATAATAATAAAATACCAGAAAAAGAGGCAAAAATCTTCTAAGTTTTCTTCCTTTTCTCAGAAGGAGTCTCACAGTTAAAGCTGTGAGAAGGGACCAGTCCAATCAGTAAATAGTTTAATTGGTTGAAAAGGGGGGGCAGTAGCTATCTGTGATAAGCCAGCGTGCTCTGGAGCCTCACCTCTCACACAACCTCATTCAAGGTACTTAACTCCACAGAGTTACTGGGCAAATTAAATGATTTAATACCTTTAAAGCACTTGGCTGAGCACCTGGCATATAGTAATCCCTGAATAAACACTGGCTATTTTAATATATTTCTAGTGCATGGTGAAAATGGAACTGCCTCAGTACAGCAAGAGTGAAAAACCGTGGACTCGGAGGTCGACATGCTGGAGTTTGTCTCCAGGTCAATTCCCGAAAGCAGTTTGCTGAACAAGCAGTTCACTTAGTTATTGGGTATCGCCATTTAAGCTCCGGAAATGGCCCTCGCCCTGGCTCTGCCCTCCTCCCACCTCTGAAGGTGACTCAGCCATGGACTTTCATGAATTGACTTTTGGTGATTTGACCTGCAGATAATTGAATTTTCTGTTAATCACTGAATTGGTAAATTGGCCTATTTACCCTGGGTTGGAATCTCTACTTTGTCACTTATTTCAGCTGTGTGATCTTGGTCAAATTATGAAATTTCTCTGAGCCTCAGTTTCCTCATCTCTAAAAAGCAGAAATCAGTTACGATTTCTGTGAGATAGGGGTAAGGATTAAATGAAGTCCCTGGGTGAGATTGCCAAGAGCAAGAAAAGGACTTAGTGAAGACTTTTATGTGCAAATGATACTACTTAAAAGTTGTTCCTCCTTAAATATTTCCTCCTCTACACCTAATTTGCATCAATTAATAAATTACCCTGCACCCATGATCTTCATCGATTATGGAAGAATACATTTAAACCCAGTCCCAGAACATGGCCTTCTCCATGGGGTTTTGTCCTCAGGCAGAATAGTCTTGACATCATTCACCGAGTACCTTTCTCAGCCCACATGACGCACTGAGGTTGGCCATCGTGGGAAAACCTGGATCTGACCATGTCACTTCTCTGCTTAGAATCCGTCCTCCGAAGGCTTCATGCCCGCTGAGCTTCTCACTCAGCATCTGGTTTGATCCTATGCTTCTCTTGTCCCCTAGCCCCTTTGCTAGCTTGGTTGTCCCCACCTCCCCATGTGTGACAGGCACTGTTCTGCATGCTGTAGTGACATGTATTAACTCACTCCATTAACTAATATTATCTCATATTCCCATAAGGCTTGGGAAGGTTAAGTAGATCACCCAAGGTCACACACATGAAGTGTTGGAGCCAAGATTCAAAGCCATACCATGCCAGGGTCTACGCCCTTCCCCACTGCATCATGCTACCTCTGAGTGGATGGGTGTGGGCGGCTGGGAGGCTCACTCTGTGATGCTGCCTTATGTCACCTACACATGAGTTTCTTGGGAAATTTATGTATATTAATTTGTGCCATTCACTATTGTTAGACTGAAGGAATATGATTACTTGGAATCTTCAGATGTGGTTTTTCCTTTTCCAAATCCAAGATGTAGAATGTGACTGTGAGTAATTGGTAATAAAC
>CM052544.1:97841849-97924902 GCA_028533065.1 Trachops cirrhosus
GGGATACAGCACCAAACACCTGTGCTTTCAAGGAAACAGATTTTTCTTCTGTAGGAAACTCTGTAGCCACCAGATTAGTGAGGAGGGTGGGGGACACAAAGAATTGGCTCCTGAGGCATCAGGGATATTGAAGGCCCTGAGTGCAGAGGGCTAAATAAATCTCTAATCTGCAAACACTTACATTCCAGAATTCTGTGTGGAGGTGCCTGCAAAATTAGGACATGAGCCAGAAAATGAAGACTTTTCCCCTATTAAAAAAAAAACACAACAGAACAACTAACTAAATATTTGCTCTCCAAGAAAAAATCTGCCGTAGGAGTCTCTGAAATAACTTTTCTAACCAAGGGAGAAACTGGGAAATTTTAAGTGACAATATATAATTTGTTGGAAATTTTAAGTGGCAATATATAATTTGTTGAGTCCCTGGGTTTCACTTCTGGTGATGTTAATTACATGAATGGAAGAATGATTACAGGTAAATTGCACTGGCTTTTGGTTAATTCATGTAGAGCTTGCAGTCAAGAAAAATCACTAAACCTATATTATGCATGGCCAAAGAGCTATCATATAGCAGATTTTTTTAAAACTTGAGTGGAATACTTTTTGTACTAAAATTTATCATCTTCATTTAGGTTAATCATTCTTGATTAATATCTTTTTTCTCCTTAACAAGTTAGGATCATTTGCAATTTTGATAAAATGGTTTCTATAATCTTTCTCCAAGTTCCCACATAAAGTGTTAAAAGAGTATTTTATATTCTTTGGAAATGATTATAAAGAACAATCATCTGTACTTTAAAAAAATTATGTCTAAATGTATAAGACTATTAGATACTGAAAATGCGAGGGAAACTAGTTCAAGGAGTTGCCTGAATCAACTATATGATCAACTATAAATGTTTCATGTGTTCTTGGGAGAAGATGTTATAGGGACTTGAGTTGTGTATTAGTTTGCCAGTGCCTCCATAACACCATCACAGGCTGGTGGCTTATGCAACAGAAATTTATTTCCTCACAGTTCTGGAGGCTAGAAGTCCAAGATCAAGGCGTCGGCAGGGTTGGTTTCTTCTCCCCTTGGCTTGCAGATGACTGTCTCCCTGGGTCCTCACACGGTCTCCTCTCTAGCCTGTCTGCATCCGTGTTCCCTCTTCTTAGAAGAACACTGGCCACATTGGATTAGGGTCCACCCACATGCGTTCATTTTATCTTACTTTACCTCTTCAAAGACCTCCATCTGCAAATGCAGTCACATCCGCAGGTACTAGGAGTTAGGACGTCAATATGTGCATTTCAGGGCATGCCATTCAATCTGTAACAAGTTGCTTTGCTTTTCACTCTCCCAGATTGTGGAGGACAATGTCTCCTCTGACAGGTTCTAAATTGAGCCTTTTCGCTCTCTAATGCCCTTTACATTGCCATTTAAGGGTGATGTAACCGTTACTGACACGCTGGGGAAGCACGTTCAAAGCCTGCAGCAGTGTGATACCTGTTAATTTACCATCGCGTAGTTCTGAGGCTTTAAAGCAAGTTGAACGAGCACAGTAGGTCGGACTGCCAGCAACCGAAGGCTGCAGAAGGGAACTCGTGTGATTTAGCCAGGATGTGAAACCAAAGCCAAGTAAGATTCTTCAAAAGTCAAGAATTAGAACCAGTAGCTCAGAAAAAATCCTTCTTTCAATATATCCAGAGGAGGCTGATTTATAGGGAATGATGAAAGGAAGTTGATGTCTATGTTTTGGCTGCTCAGAGGACAGGGGGTGGGAGCGGGGAGGGAGGAGTTAGTCCACAGCCAGCCAATAAGTAAGCACCTCAAAGAGGAAGATGGAGGGCCAGATGTACAAAGAGCTGATGCAGGGGCGGGGGCTGGGGGCTGGTGAGGGGACAAGGTGAACATAAGCATGTGAGGATCAGGCTGAGAGCCAGGAGGGCCCTTCGGAGAGTGCATGCAGGTGTACCAGGGAGTGCATGCAGCACGGGCAGTTGGCCGTGAGAAGCCCCCGGAGGATGAGCCCCAGAGGCCCTGAAGTCAGGTGGGACCACGAAGTCAACTGCAGACGAATCCCGCCCAAAGGTCTCAGACCTGGCAAAGGCTGCAAGAGGCTGCTTTTTTTAAAATCATTTTTTATCTTTCAACTATAGTTGACTTACAAGATTATATTAGTTTCAGGCGTATACCCCAGTGACTAGACATTATAAAACTCACTAAGTGGTCGTCCTTAGCTCCTCATTCCCAGCTCTGACACTTGAGCTTGGTGCAGTCTACTCGATCCATTCATTGAATAAACGTGCTCCGAGAATCCCCATGTTCCAAATGCCATGCTAGGCCCAGTGAAAGGTGGAGAATTCTTAAATTTGGGGCACTTGGTGGGGTGCCCAGGAATGAATCCCCACCCCCTAGAGGTCCCATTCATCCTTATGTGCCCAGAGGCCAGTGTCCCTGTGGCTGTCCTGTGTGCTTGTTTTGTCCTCTGAAGGAAGCAGGCTCCTCCACGCCCCTCTTCCATACTTAAACTTTATCCAGAATGAAGAGGAATAGGAACACCATTAATTTTATCTAGCTGTTTTTCTACACCCAAATGGTTTTCTAATACACTATTTTTTGTTTCCTTATTTGCCTCAGTTTTGTCATTTATTTATTCATTCAACACATACATGTCTGATATTAATGTCTATAGTGTGCAAGGCATCGTTCTGGGTGCCAATGATACTGCAGGGTCATGCGAGGGTCACATTTGCCTCAGGGTCCCTAACTGTGATGATTTAGGGTTTGGTATGAATCCCATAGCTTCAAGTAGCATGGGCCTTAGGGGCAAAATCTATGCAGGACCAGGGAGAGAAGTCCTCAAGAGCTAGTAAAACTCGTAAAACCACCTGGGCTGGACGCCTCTGTAACCAGGATATATTTGACAACTAAGTCAATTTCTTTAAGAGTCATTTATCTATTTCAGTTTTCTGTTTCTTTTTTATTCTATTTTAATAATTGGTATTTTCCTTAAAAATTACATGTGTTGTGCCCTGGCTGGTGTGGCTTAGTGCATTGAGCACCGGCCTGTGAACCAAATGGTCGCCGGTTCAATTCCCACTCAGGGCACACACCTGGGTTGCTGGCCAGGTCCCCAGTGCAGGGCACGCTAGAGGCAATCACACATCAATGTTTCCCTCTCTTTCTCCTTCCCTTCTCCTCTCTCTAAAAATAAATAAATAAATAAAATCTTTAAAAATATATTTTTTAAATTACCTGTTTTGTTTGTGTTTTCAGATCTATTGGTATATATTATACTTCATAGCATTATGTTTTAACAGGGAGCATGGTATTCTTTCTTTAAAAAATTGATGTAAATGATACATAATATTGTATTAATTTTTGGTGTACAGCATGATTCGATATATGTTTGTGTTGCAAAATCATCACCACAATAATTTAGTTAACATCCATCATCATACATAGTTAACAATTTTTTTATGGGAACTTTTAAGATCTACCCTCAGCAACTTGCAAATATACAATACAATGTCATTAACTATAGTCACCACGCTGGACATCACATCCCCAGGCCTTATTTACCTTGTAACTGGGAGTTTGTACCTTTGACCACCTTCGCCCATATCACCCACTCCCTGGGGGCATGGTGTTCTTTAACGAAAAGTACCCAGCGTTTTGTTCCTTTGGTTCACAGAGCAAAAATAGGGAAGGAACGTTGAACCTGGGGCATCCGTGCTGGGGGCGGGGCGGGGGTGGTCCGGCGGCGAGGGCTCTATTGACTCCTAGGTTCCCCTGTTAACACCTGACACAGCACGGTAGTTTCACAACTTTACAGAACCCCTGTTGTTTGCCTTGTCTCTCCTCCCACCCCAGAGCCCTTGAGTGGTAGAGTTTATAATAATCCCCAATCCCAGATAAGGAAGACAGGAGTCACTCTCCAGGTCACGCCGTTCATCGGAAGAGAGTTCAGAGGTGTCTAGTTGAGAGGGTTCTCCCCCGGGGTCCAGGGGCCCCCCCGAAGAGCTCTTGCATAGACTTCAGTAGGTCAGTAATTTGGATGAGAAAAGCATTATATCCTTTTCCCCTAACCTCTACCTGCCATTTAGCATTTCCTCCTGTTATGATGACAAACCACAAACTGCAGACATGGGAGCGGTCCCCGCAGAGATCACAGACACCATCACGCATGTGCTAGTTGCCGGGGGCAACCCAAAGCAGCGCTAACACCAGCACGACTTCAGAATTACACTAGTTAGTAGACGCACCCTTCGATCTTGTTATTTAGTGTTATTTTGAAAAGTATATGTTAATATATTCCCCAGTTTTTTCCCTTTTAATATCTTGATAACTACTGTTCAAGTAATCGACTTTCTTTTAATCCTTTGCATTTGTTCATTTGTTTATTGTGGTGACACATCCATAACATAAAGTTAACTGCTTTAACTGTGTTCAAGTGTGTGATTCAGAGGCATTTAGTTTAGTACATTCGCGCTGTTGTGCAACCACCATCACTATTTTCAGAACTTTTTCATCATCTCACACAGGAACTCTATGCACATTAAGAAATAACTCCCCTTCTCCTTCCTCGGTCCCCCAGTAACCTCTTTCCTACTTTCCGTCTCCAGGGATTTGCCTATTCTAGATGCCTTATATAAGTGGAATGATATAATGTGTTCTCTTGTGTCTGGCTTTTTTCACTTAATATTTTCAAGGTTCATGCATGTTTTAGCATGTATTAGAACTTCACTTTTTAATGGCTGAATTATATATATATAATGTATAAATACATATACATACCACATTTTGTTTATCCATTTATCTGTTGCTGGACACTTAGGTTGTTTCCATGTATTTGGCTATTGTGAATAATGCTGCTCTGAACATTGGCATACAAATATCTGTTTGGGTCCCTGCTCTCCATCCTTTCGGATAAACAACAAGGATGGCATTGCTGGGAGAGACGGTAATTCCACTTTGGACGTTTCGAGGAGCTGCCGCACTGTTCCACAGCAGCTGCAACACTTTACATTCCCACCAGCAGCGTGCGAGGGTTCCAATGTCTCCATTTCTTTACCAGCCCTTGTTATTCTCCATTTTTTTTATGACAGCCATCTTAGGGGGTGTTGCGTTTTATTCTAGGCATGTAAAATCTTTGTTCTGAGAAGGGGTCCTGGGCTTCTGCAGACTGCCGTGGAAGGTAGGGGAACCAGAGCCCAAAGATGTCGTTACTCATCTGAGATGAGGTGATGCACCGGCAGCAGCCCGGGACTCAGAATTAGGTCTCCCAGTGCTGAGTGGAGCCTCTTCCCCCTCTTACCACCTCCTTTGTTCTCACGTAGACACTTGCCCCTGCCCGTGGTCAGACTGAGTCAGGTCTGGGACAAAACCACCAACCAACCAGCCATGGAGCTGAGGCCAGCCCCAGACATGGGTGAGATGGTCATAATTCTCGTCTGCACACCTCTCCAGCATGAAACTGCCACACAACCACAGCAGCTGAAACTTGATTTGCTCAGCAAGTATACACTGGGTGCTGCGTGTGGCATCTGAGTCTGTGTTCACTTGGATTGTCTAGGAGACATCCAAGGGGACATCCCTGGAGATGCTCAGCTGGCAGAGGGGTGTTTCCTTTAAGGACAGAATGGTGTCCTGGACTGTCGTTTCTCCGCCCAGAGACTCTGTTCTGCAGAGGTGCAGCCTAAGATGGCTTCTCTGTTCCTGACATTTCACTGTCTCCTTTTCTTACTGAGCTTCCAGCCAACTTGGCTCCTGGGCCTTACCATGCTTGTTAGTGTTGTTTTAAAAACACAACAGTAGCTCTTGTTGTTAACAGAACTCTGGCATCCCATGGTGTGAGAGTGAATAAGTAGCATAACTCACCCTGAACCCCAGGTGTCTCACCTGTAAAATGGGGGTGACAACTGGTGCCCCCTCACGGACTGGGAATGAGGATGGGATGAGATTGCGTGGGCACAGAGTAACTATCCAACAAATTCTTGTTGCTCGTATCATTGATGTAAAATTTTATTATTAAAAAACACTACATATATGACAAAATGCTGTTAACAGATCCTACTCCACTCCTTAAAACTAGGGATTAGGTGTTTACTTTTCATCTCTATTCTAAAGCATCTGGCACAGTAGCTTCCCAGTATTGTGTACTGAATGAATGCATGAATGATGACATTTATTAATATTATTAGTATTAATTTTTATTCATCTATTCGAGCATTTACTGATTTAAATATAAAGTAGCAATTCTTTCTCTTCCAACCTTAAATCAGATATTGGTTTTAGAACCTCTATAGAATTGATTACATGAGAATTTTAGAAAATATGTATAATTAGCAAAATAATCTAATAAATTGTATTGTTAAAATATCCAAAGTCATACCTTCAGATTCATTCGTACATGCACCGCATTCTTGTGTACCAGCTACTCTGAGGCAGGCTTGGTGCAGCAGTGAAGTCTCCTGGTAGAAGGTAGGGTGTAACTGGCTGAAGCTAACAGTGGTTTTATTAAGAGAGATTTAAGTATTCCACAAGAAGTCTGGAGGTTATTGCTTCCCAGTTTGTGGCAAGATCTCAATTTTTTAACTGAAAGCAGGGCTCTTTCCAGCTTTCAACTGTGTCATCCTAGGAGATAGGCTTTCCTTCCTTAGACTTCTGCCTTATACTCACAAGATAGCTGCAACAGCTCCAACCATCACATCCTTCCATGGTCAATGTCAAGGCAACAAGAGAATAGGGGGTAAACTTTCATCCATTTGTTCACTTCTTTTATCAGAGATCGAAATCTTTCTTAAAACCAGTAGACTTTCCCTTACTCTCCACTGGCCAAAACTGTATTGCATGCCCACCCCAACTACCTGGTCTGGGGTGTGGGGTAACCATGACTTGCTTCATCAATAAAAGGTCACTTCCAGAGGTGTGTGGAACCTGCCCTAGCAGAGCTCATGGCCACCCCCTTGCTGCTCAGAATCTTAGCAAGGGAGCAGGAAGGGGTTGGGGAGAAGAGTGAGTTTAAGTAGGCAACCACTAGTGTCATCTACTCTACTGTGTTATGCCATTTTCTTGAAAGTATTGAATATACGAAATGGAGAAAGGGCAGTAATCTGGGTAAAAGATGGGAAGACAAGAAAAAATATTACTCAAATGGTGATGCACATTAAAAAAACGCCATCAAAGAATGTCAAAGGATCAAACTTTAATACATTTTTGCAATTTAAAGCTTGTATGGTAAATAAAAATGTATTAAACACAATATAAATGTCTCTAATGCAACTTAAAACATTTTGTGAATCATTTTAGGAATCACAAGGAACAGCCAGTACTGTGCTGAGAATCTATCTTAGAACTTCCATTTTTCAGGACTGGTTTTGCCTCAAGAGCTAGCGGAGTAAACACCCATCTCCTGCTCCCCCTTTTAAAACATTTTAAACATTTTCTATTTATGGAAGTAATGGATACTCATTTTTGCTCCCTTTTTTAATCTATTGGAGTCTTAGAGGCTCTCTCATGCAAGAGTGGGTTGATCCTGTTCCTGTATAATTTTACAAGCATGAACATCTAGCTTCAAGTCTTTATCCAGGACTAACACTTGACAGGCAAAAGGGGACTTTTAAGAAATCTTCGAGTCACAGTCTGATGCTGTCTTCTTGTGTGGCAGGACCGCAGACAGTGCCTATTCATTCATCTTTCATTCATTCAGCTAACAAATACTGAGGCACCTGCTCCTGGAGTGTTGTGAACACTTCAGAGAACAAAATAGGCAAAATGCCTATCTCATGGATGATATGTTATGAGAAACAAATAAAAAAATAAGTGCAAAACACAATAGGAGAGAAGTTGGTAAGTACCATGAAGAAAACTAAGGCAGAAAGAGAGCAAGGAGTGCTGGCAGAAAGGAATTGTAAACTGAAGGTCTCCCTGAGAAGGTGAGCTTTCTACACACACCTGAAGGCAGTGAGGGGACAGGTCACTAAATCCAGGCAAAGCATGTTCCAGGTAGAGAGAACAGCAGGTGAAAGCATGCCCATGTT
Organism: Trachops cirrhosus; assembly: GCA_028533065.1. Classification (NCBI taxonomy): domain Eukaryota; kingdom Metazoa; phylum Chordata; class Mammalia; order Chiroptera; family Phyllostomidae; genus Trachops; species Trachops cirrhosus. The sequence goes on from CM052544.1 coordinate 97,849,875, forward strand.
GTGTGGCTTGGGGAACTAACATGACAGCTTTTGGGGCCACTTTAGGAATTTGGATTTTTTCTGAGAGAGATGGGGGCCACTGGAGGGTTTTAAGCAAAGGAATGACATGATTTCACCTGTGTTTAGAGAATCACTCTGGCCGTTGGACTGAGGACCTCTGTGGATGGGCAAATGCAAACGCTGGTTAGAAGACTAATGCTAGTGTCCAGATGAGGGATGATGGTGGAGGTGGTCACCTCTGGAGTGTAACGAAGAACTAAGAATTATTTTATTTTGTGGCAAGTTTCCTGAAGACTTCTTTTTTTGTTTGCTTTAAAAATTTTTTTATTATATTTTATTGACTATGGAATTATAGTTGTCCCAATTTTTACCCCTTTCCTCCCTCCACCCAGCACTCCCCCTCTTCCTCAGGCAATCCCCACACCTTTATTCATGTCCATGGGTCATGCATATAAGTTCTTTGGCTTCTCCATTTCCTATGCTGTACTTTATGTCCCCATGGCTATTCTGTGAGTACCTATTTGTACTTCTCAATCTCCTCACCTCTTCACCCATTCCCCCACATCCCCCTCCCATCTGGCAACCATCAAAATGCTCTCTGATGCACTGTTCTGTCTCTGTTCTTGTTTTCTTAGTTTGTTTTTTAGATTCAATTGTTGACAGGTATGTATTTATTTCCATGTTATTGTTCATAGTTTTGATCTTCTTTTCTTAAATAAGTCCCTTTAACATTTTATATAATAATGGTTTGGTGATGATGAATTCCTTTAGTTTTTTCTTGTCTGCGAAACTCTTTATCCGCCTTTTGATTGTAAATGATAGCTTTGCTGGGTAGAGCAATCTTGGCTGTAGGTCCCTGCTTTTCATGACCTTGAATGTTCCTTGCTGGTCCCTTCTAGCCTGCAAAGTTTCTTTTAAAAAATCAGCTGGTAGTCTTATGGGAACTCCCCTGTAAGTAACTAACTGCTTTCTCTTGCTGCTTTTAAGATTCTTTATCTTTAACCTTTGGCATTTCAATTATGATGTGTCTTGAAGTGGGCCTCTTTGCATCCATCTTGTTTGGGACTCTCTTTGCTTCCTGGACTTGCATGTCTATTTCCTTCACCAAACTAGAAAAGTTTTCATTCATTATTTTTTCAAATAGATTTCCAATTTCTTTTTCTTTCTCTTCTCTTTCTGGTACCCCTATGATGCGTATGTTGGAGTGCTTCACTTGTCTCAGAGGCTGCTTATACTCTCCTCATTGTTTTAAAATTCTTTTTTCTTCTTGTTGTTCTGACTGGTTGTTTTTTGCTTCCTTATGTTCCAAATCATTGATTAGATTGTCAGCCTTATTCACTCTATTGTTGTTTCCTGTAAATTGTTCTTTATTTTAATTAGTGTATCCTTCGTTTCTGACTGATCTTTTTTATGCTGTTGAGGTCCTCACTAAGTTTCTTGAGCATCCTTATAACTAGTGTTTTAAACTCTGTATCTAACAGATTACTTATATCCATTTTGTCTAGTTCTTTTTCTGGAGTTTTGATCCATTTTTTCATTTGGGCCATGATTCTTTGTCTCCTCATTTTGGTAGCCTCCCCATGTTTGTTTCTATGTATCAGGTAGAGCTGCTATGACTCCCTGTCTGGTAGTGTGGCCTAATGTAGTAGGTGTCCTGTAGGGTCCAGTGGCACAGCTTCCACTATCGGCCAAGCTAGGTACTCAAGGTGTGCTCTTCGTGTGGGCTGAGTACACCCTACTCTTCTAGTTGAACATTGGTTGCTGTTAGCAGGTCAGTGGGAGAGATTTACCTAGGCCAGTCAGTTAGAAGGATTGGCTATGACCACTGACCACCAACCTCTGTCATCCATGGAGGATCAGCTGTGCATGGTCAGGACCTCTGTAGAGGGGCAAATGCAAACACTGGTTAGGAGGATAATCCTAGGGTAGTGGTTTTCCATCATGGTCTGTAGCTGTCCACTGGGTGTACAGGCCCTGGGGTTTTCTGGGTGATGTAGGCCAAGGTCAGCCCCACCTGTGTTTTACCCAGGGCCACCCTGCATGAGCTATAAAACAGTCTGAAATGACTGCTACTTGTGCTGGCTTGGATATTCTCAGGCAAAGCCAAGCTGTGAATCTAGGATGGCTGCTGCTAGTGCCAAGACTGGGGCCACTTAGAAAGAGTTTCGGGGGCTGGGGACTCATGAGGCCAGCTATTGCTTATTTGAAAGGATTTAGAAAGTTGTGAAGCTTAAGCCAAGACCAGCCATTCATATGGAAAAGCTATTGTTAACAGCTATGAACTGGGTGGGATGGAGCCTTAGGGGATCTTCAGGGCAGGGCAAACAGTGTTAGCCAAATTGATGGAGTCTCAGATATGGCACCCCCCTGCCAGCTTTGTGGTTCTGCCCACCTTTCTGTTTGGGAGAAAGCTGTCCCCCAGCTCTCACCTTGATGCCAGACACTTCAGTTCCTCCTTGTATGCCACTGGTGCCTTTCAAGCTGCTACCTCAGTGCTGGAGCTCAGAGGGAGTGAATCTAAGTAAGTTTGTGTGGGGGTTCTTTAAGAGGAAATGCTTGGGACTCCAGAATTTCCTTCTGCCAACTCAGTCCCTACTGGTTTTTGCAGCCAGAAGTTACAGGGACCTATCTTCCTGACACTGGTACCCTGGGCTGGAGGGACTGGTGTGGGGCTTGGACTCTTCACTCCTGAATTTTTATCTACCACATGTGTATGTGGGACCAGCCTGTTCCATGTCTCCACCCCTAATACCAAGTCTGGATGGATGTGGTTTCTTTAATTCCATAGTTGTGAGACTTCCGTTCAACTCGATTTCTGCCAATTCTGAGTGATGGTTGTTCTATAACTTAGTGTAATTTTTTTTCTTTAAAAAATTTTATTTATTTTTAGAGAGAGGGGAAGGGAAGGAGAAAGAGAGGGAGAGAAACATCAATGTGTGGTTGCCTCTCATACACCCCCTATTGGGGGCATGATTTGGCTCACAACCCAGGCATGTGCCCTGACTGGGAATCAAACTGGTGACCCTCTGGTTCGCAGTCCAGTGCTCAATCCACTGAGCCACACCAGCCAGGGCAGTAGTATAACTTAGTGTAATTTTGATGTGGTTGTGCAAACAGGTGAGCTGTGTTTACGTATGCTGCCATCTTGACCAGAAGTCCCTTGAAGCCTTCTTGAACAGTACCAGATTCTAGGAATTTATGGATACAACCCACAGAGAACCCTACAGTTTAAACTAGGGAACATTAATGTAATATGAAGTCATGCAGGTTGTACCCTGTATAGTTGTAAGTCTGTTGTTTCCTGTAGATTAATGTAGAAGAGTATGAGTTCTAAACTCAGATTTCTGGATTCAGATCCTAGCTCCATCATTTACTGTGTGACCTTGGGCAAACTCTCTGAGTCTCAGTATTGCCACCTGTTAAATAGCAACAATAGGTTGTTAGTGCATATGCAACATTTGGTATTATATTGATATATACCTATTGCTCTATGAATATTAGCTCATTATAGATATGGATATAAAAATTTATTAAGGCCAAGGAACATTTTTTCCTTTTTTAAAGATTTTATTTATTTATTTTTAGAGAGAGGAGAAGGGAAGGAGAAAGGGAGAGAAACATCAATGTGTGGTTGCATCTCATGCACCCCCAACTGGGGACCTGACCCACAACCCAGGCATGTGCCCTGACTGGGAATTGAACCAGTGACCCTTTGGTTTGCATGCCAGTGCTCAATCCATTGAGCTATACCAGCCAGGGCAGGAACATTTCTGTTTAACTTATTTTACGTAGAACCAGTACTCCATTAGAACTGGAAAGGAATTGAGAGACATCATTCAGTCCAATCCTAAAAATCAAAGTGCCATAGTCAAAAAAGATAAAGAAGGTTATGTGGCCAGAGTCACCTAGCTGATGGCAGAATAGGGACCAGAATATGGGTTTCTTGGCTCCCAGTCCAGTGCTTTCTTTGTGATGCCACATTGCTACCATACAGTTCTTCACACAATACCAGGTGGGAATAATAATAATAATAACAAATATAAATGATTATTTGATTCTTACTTTGTGCCAGGCACAATTCTAAGTACTTGACAATATTCATTCATTGAATCTTCATGACAATCCTATGAGGCAGGTATGATCATTGTCTCCATATTGCAGAAGAGGAAACTGAAGGTTAGAGAGAGCAAATGACTTGCCCAGGGTGGAGAATGTGTGTGGTGTGGTGGAGCATGGGTATCCTGGGAGTCAGAAAGTGGCCCCACCATTGCACCACATGACTTCTCTTCCCCTTTTGTAGAACAGGAAGATTGAATGCAGTCTTTAAGGTCACTTTCAACTTTAAAATGCATATTCTAAGTGCTTCCCAATTATCAGACCTGTAAGTAATACCATTTCAGTTCATTAAACTTGCAGTCTTATTAATTGATCTTCATCTGCATGGTTGGCTGTAAGAAAGACTATTTGTAGAACAGCCTAGAAACCAAAGTCACCAAGGGTGTGAGGGATTCCTAAAATGTTATTTTTGTCTTCCATGGCAACCCTAACATTTGGCATCAAGCTTAATGGAGTCGCCTACAGCAGCTGGAGCTGAGCATTTGCTCAAGCACTGTGAGTGATGAGGAAACAAATTTCTGGCACAATAATTTTCCTTTTATGTAATTTACCGTTCTCAGTGTATTTTAGGGAGTGGAAACTTAAGCCAAGTTAAATAAGAATGGAGGAAATGAAGCATTGTATCAAAGTGCGGAAAGAGAGCAAGTTTCCAGATGAACTGGAGAGTGAGAACAATCCAGTGCCCAGGGGCGTCACTGTAGAGAGGATGGAGGTGGGCATGCAGATGGTTTGGGGGAGGAGGGGAGAGTTGGCCCAGTTCTCACAAAGCTTGGCTGGAGGTGGCCCTTACGTGAGCTTTGTGAAGCAGACTGTGCATGCCCAGTTGTATTTTTTTTGTTCCAACATATTTGGAGTTCTCAGCAGGAACCCATTGTAGATGGGTGGGGCATTAAGACAGATATATTGAGGAGCTGAGGGGAACACGAGGGCTAGTGCAGAAAACAAAGCTCTCTAGGTATTTAAAGCAGAAAGAGATTTCATACAGGAAATTATGTGCTTACATAATTGTTGGAACAGTTGGACAAATGGGAGTCCAGCGCCATCACAGGAGACTCCCTCACTGGGATCAGGATGCTGCCGCCTCCATAATCACATCTATGAAGCTGGTAAACAGATGATAGAACACCAAGTCTGTCTTTCTACAACCTTGCCTGCAGAAACAGCTTCTCCCTCCCTTCTGACTTGAATTGGTGTTACCTAATTCTCACCCGGAACTCTAGCTGAAAGGGAGTCGGGGGAATGTGGTTCTTGTCTCTTTAGCTTCTGCAGTCCTGGAAGACTCATAGAAAGAGGTAGGAGTTCATGCTGAGTGCCACGTGACATTCAATCAATAGTTATTTCGTTTGCAATTGGAATTAACTCTGGAGACTAATAGAGGTAGAGGAGTCGGACACCTAAGAAGGATGAGTTGGAAGGGACCAATCTCTGACCCAAATCATCTGCTCCACCAGCTGACAGTCCTTTAGGCAGACTCACTCCAGGGTCAGATAACAAAGGGGTAGACCCTTGCCTTCTAAAGACAAAGGAGTTGGCTTAAAATCCTCTCTGATGCCTTCTTATCAGTGTACACACAGCAGACATTAATTTACACCTGAGACCAAGCTGGGGATTCAGATGGGAGGAAAAGCAAGGGGGCAGACTGGAGAGACTGGCTCTGGGTTTTGTCATGGTTAGAGAGAGTGGAGCCTGGGCTGAATCAGAAGCTTTTAGAATGTTCCCTAAAGGAGGTGGGACATCTGAAACCCTTCTGTGGTTCCCCATTGACTCCTTAATGAAGTCCAAACTTCTTAATAGAAGGCACATCAGCCCGCCCTACATAGCCCTGTCATCCCCATCCTGTCCTTTAAGATTCGACCATACCACACCACCTGCAGTTACCCAGGCACCTGTGCACCCCACTCTGCTCTGCCTCCAGGCTTTTGCTCATGCCGACCCTTTGCCTAAAATGCCCACCCCAACTCGGCCTGGTCAATACCTTGTTCATCCCCTAATTACAGAATACTATAAAATAATATCATATTGCACTCATCAGCTTCTCTGGATATCTCCCCACCCACTGTCTTGGGATCAGTGCTCTAGCTGCCCATGTTTTTATGAATCTTATGAATCTGTCTTCTCTACAAGGTTATATGCCCCCCCAGGCCAAGCTTGGTTCTCAAACTGTATCCCCAGCACCTAGCACACAGATGGGGGTTTATAATGTTTGCGTAACTCGACCGAACCAAACTGATGAGAGAAGTGTATTGAAGACCAATGTTCCCTTTGCTGGTAGAGAGCTGTGAAGTCTTCTGGCCCTGCCTCTGTGTGTCCTGCACCCCTCCCCTTCCAGGGAGAGGGCTGCCGGGCCGCAGGGAGCCAGGTGGAACGTGTCAGGGCCTCTCCCTCCTGGCTCTCGTCCCTCTCCACCCCACGCTGCATTGCTATTCACAGGTCTCGGCTCTACCGCTGACTTCCCTTTGCTGAACTGTCTGAAAGCAGATGAGGCAGTTGCTCAATTTACCGTATTAAGTTAAAACGCTCCTATGGGTCAAACACCAGTTTGCTTTTTAAAAGCCACCTACCCTATTTTTCACTTTGCAGGGGGAAGAAACCACCTGTTTCCCAGGGCTTTCTGTACTATCTCGTACCAGGGCCGGGGAGAGGAGACGGGCGGTATGCGCGTGCGCGAGTGCGTGTGTAGATTACAGTTCTGAGGTATGAGTCATTTCTCAACTTGAGAAAGGAATGAAGATGGTTAGAGGGGCTTTGATAGAGAATACCAAACGTACTCTGTAAGCGAGTGAGGTTTAAAACCATCAATTGTTTCAGGGCTTCTTTATCCTTCTCTTTATCAATTAAGAGGAAGCCTGTTTGTAAGATAAACTCTGAGACAAGACTTTTTTTTTTTGGTAGAACTTTAGCAAACTGCTTTACCTTGCAAGGAAATTCACTTCGCTGGAAACTGCTTTCTCCAGGGTTAACCTGGGGCAGCTTTCTTTCTGGCTCCCTCACAAAGAAAATTACCCAGGGTTCTGGAAGCCACAGTCCTTGAACCTCATATGATGTCCCTTTTCTTTCAGCTCATGTAACAGTTACCAGAGGAGACTGGTGTGATGTGGCATGTTTTTTTTTTCTGTCTTTCTTTTTTTTCTTTTCCATTTTGCTGGCTTGTTGGTGCTCTTTCCCTGAGGGCCTTACAGAGCCGTATTCCTAAAGGAATTTATTACTGTCGGCAGGGACAACTGAAATCTGAGCTAGTGTGAACCCAGCATTCCTCGGGGCCCTACTGGCTCAGGTCTCCAACTTATGGAGCACCACTGCCTCCCACAGATGCAGGCTTGTTCACCAGAACCTTCTGTAAAACAAAAACATTTTGCATAAAAACATCACAGTGTATAGACCCTATCCCTCCCAGGTCACCCATCTCTCTGCTCTGCAGATTCTCTTGTTGGTAATACCTGAGCAAACCTGACAATACGAAATTTCAACATTTGCCTGTGAACTTTTATTCTGCTTGTACGTGTTGGGACGAACTTAATAAGATAAGGGTTGACATGCAGACCACACCTTGTGTGTTCTTGAAGGAAGCACGTGGTACATGGCTCCTTGAATGGGACCAGTGACTATTTACACAGCTCATTGGGACAAGTGGGTCTCTGATAAAAAACACCCAGAGGCAAGGGAAGAAAACCAGCGTGGCTCTGGCGGCACAGAGAGCCAGGCAGCCGCAATGTTCCTTTCCCCCAGCCACCCCTACTCTCTCTCTTCTCCAACCAGGCATTCAGAGTGGGGGCGTGTGCTGGGGAAGACCACCGACATCACCTCCACCTGGATGCACATTGTTCCTTTTTTTCTTAGTTGTTGGCCAAGAGGTGGAGAGATTCCAGTAGTCCCCTTCTCTGTGCGGATATGTTCCAAGACCCCCAGTGGGTGCCCGAAACTGTGGATAGCACCGAATCCTTTATGCAGTATGTTTTTCCTACTCATACATACGCATGCTAAAATTTAATGCATAAATGAGGCACAGTAAGAGAATGACTTCTAATAAAATAGGAGAAATACAACAATATACTGGAATACAAGTTATGTGAATGTGGTCTCTTGCTCTCTAATAACCGAGACTTAACTACTCCAGGATAATGGGCTGGGAGCATGGACAGCATGGATTCGCTGGACAAAGGAAGGGTTCTCTTCCCAGGTGGGACATTGTGCACCTTCATCATGCTACTCAGAATGGCATAGAATTTCAGTTTAATGAGTTGTTTATTTCTGGAATTTTCCATTTAATAGTTTCAGTCTGTGGTTGATAGCAGGTGACTAGATTGCCAAAAGTGACACTGTAGATAAGGGGGAGCAACTGTCATTGGGTTCATGTGTCCTCATTCAGAAGGGCAATCTCTAGTGACTGTTCTTGGTGATTGAGGCTGTTCCGGTGCAACATGTGTTATGATTAGGACAATCAAATACAATCCATCTGGCCCTGCCTCATTCTGCAGTCATTTGTGTGCTGACCCCCTGGGCTGTATGCTCCATACAGCTGGGGACCGAGTCTTCTCCAAGTCAGCATCCCCACCGCTCCCACATTGTATTCTGCCTGTAGTGCCTTCGGTCACTGCCCTCCATGTGCCAGCCCTGAGCCAGGCCTTGGAGAAATGAAGGTGAATAAGGACCAGTCATGACCTCAGAGGTTTGCATTATGCTCTGAGGGGGCTTGCAGGCCAGTAAAGGTGGTATTTTGGGGATGACATCGTTGCATAGTAAGTTACTAATTGTGCTTACCGCCATCACTACCTGGTGAAGCAGAAGGCACTTTTGGACTCAGGTAGGTGCAGCAGGTGAATCTCTGGAGCCTGAGAGGGTGGCATCGGGGATGCCCAGGGGACACTGGTCCAGGGCAGAGGGTGGAGAGGCCATTTAGACTTCGGGAGTGTGTGTTGAGTTGAGCTCTAACTCCTAAGTCTTATTCCAGTCTGTTCTGGTCCTGCCCACATTTATCTGGAGGTGAATGTGTTAACTGGTAACTGGGAAGGCAACGGGGAAGGCTCTTCTCTGGGTCATTTTCCTGTTCAGAGGACACTCTTCATTCGAGGTCACCTACTGGGAAGTGGAGCTAAAAATGCAGGTACTAGATTGGACGGGCTGGGTTGAAGTCCATCTTCCACCACCTCTCACTTGCTCTGTGTCAGTGGACTGGTTATTGAAACTCTCTGAGCCCCAGTGCCCTCATCTGTAAGTTAGGATAATAACAGTGCCCACCCACCTTGTTTCCTTTTTGAGCCCATTTGAATGCTAGGACACATCTGACATATGGATGGAAACAGAATGTGGGTGAGAACACAAGAGAGAATCCAGGATGTATGGCTGCCGTACGTGCAAGGTCGTTCCTGGCCCTAGCTGGGTGCTGAGGCACAGGAAAGGGTCCTCCGACACCTTCTTCTGCTGTGGCCCCTTGGCTCTGTGACAGATGGTCTCTCAGGCTTGGACGCCCCATTGGATAGAGTTCTCAGATTTGTCGTGCCCAAAAATCAGCTGGAGCAATTACAAGTGCAGATCCCTGAGCCCTGACCCAGATTCTGATTCACTGGGTCTAAGGTGCTACCTGGGACTCAGCATTTTAAATAAGTACCCCAGGCATTTCTGACACCCTCAGGACTTTAAGGATCCCTACTTGGGCCGTTCTTTACGTACCTCCCCTGACGAGCCCTCCCAGCCCACTCCAGCTCATGGACCGGTACCTGCAACATCTGTCTTTTCTGTCCTCCCACCCCCGTGTGCACATCGAGGGAAGAAGCAAAGACCCTCATGGAACATCTATGTGTCTGACACTGTGCTGGGTGTGAGAACGCAGAGAAGACACTACATGAGGCTGGGTAGCTCCATGCATGAGATGCTGGTGGGAACGTGCCCAGACAGAGGTAAATGGGAGGTACCGGGGCCTCAGGAGAGTGGAGGGAGCCCGCCAAAGAAAGGTTTTCAAAAATAGATGAGGACAGAGCTGAGTTTTACACTGTGGAGGCAACCAAGCACGGATGGTGTGTTGGGAAATGCAAACCTTTTGCTATCCCTGGGGTAGAAGGTATAGGGCAGGGAGTAGTGGGCTGTTCCAGGAGGCCAAAGAATTCACAAGTTCATTCTCCCACAAATGTCAGTGACCCTGCTGTCTGTGACCCTTGGGGTAGTGGCTTTTGAAGAAACTGCTCTGATGAAGCAGCATCCTGAGGCTCATTTCTATTGTACTAATAGCCAAATGCAACTATTGTGACTCTGATCGATGAAACTCACCAAAATATTCATTTATAGGAAAGTTCTGCTGTAAAGACAGGAAAGGAAGGGTCCATTTTGGAGGAGTGTTCTCCACTCTCCCGGGCCAAGAAAGCCATCAGTGGCGTGACTGGGGCTTTGAGATCGGGAGGGATCAGATGGGAATGTTTGGAAAGGGTCTGATTGGCAAATAAGTTTCGCTCCCTGAGCCTCCTCCATGTACTAGGTGGTGGGAACTTGGCGTGTTGTGTTGAGAGGAATCCTATGACTGACTTTGATTTTGAGGCTGGAGGGAGGCAACATTTCTCACAGGTCCTGGGGCTGGGGGTCTGGGACAACATGCAAGGCTTGGGATTGGCCGTCCAGGTTTGAGATTTTCTCATGTGACTGGCTGTCAATACAAATGTCTTGTTTCCAGTGGTTTATACAGTTGGTGTTTTGAGCCTCACATGCAGGGCTTGACATTTACACCAGTTAGATTTCATCTTGCTAGTTTTGACTGATTATTCCAGCCCTCAGAAATCCTTTCTGGCCTGGACTCTGCAATTCAGTTTATTAGCGATTCCTCCCAGCCGCCTCCCATTGTATGCAGTGGTGGAGAGAGAACCACAAGTGCCCTCAAACTCTGAGCAAATGTCTGGAAAATGTTACCAAATGTGAATGATTTGCTAATGAGTCCAAGATCTGTCTTCAATCCCTTTAAGAAGTCCAGCTTGTCTCCCTCATAATAATACAATTGAGTTTTCAGGGTATTCCCCAGTGGTTCTGCAGGAAGATGTGAGTAGATGTGACTGGTTCAAAGAAAGCCATAGCTCACCAAGTTCATTGTAAATTGTTTGGCACGAGGTAATGTAGCTGCTGGTGACTAAGGAGGACACTGGAGAGGGAAGAATGGACTGTGGTTTTTCCAGCCCAGGCCAGGGACTGTGCCCTAAATACAAGAGACTCGCAGGTTAAGTCACCCTGGGGGCAAAAATCAAAGATTGTCCAAATTGCCTCTGAAATAACCACGAAGTCACCTGTAATCCCAGAGCTAGTCATAGTCTGGAGGCACCTGAAGACAGAACCACATGAGGCGGCCTCAGGGGCCACGCCCCAGGTGTCTGTGGGCACATGCCCATCGAGGACGCAGGGAGATACTATTGCAGGGCTGTGTTATGTGTAGGTCGTCTTTGCTCTCCATCTGTGTCTCTGTCTTTCTCGGGCCAGCCTGTATAGTTCAATTCACATAAGTCAAGTGCTCACAGGACGCAGTTTCCCTGGGCTATTTTATATTCTTATGATGGTGGATACATACCACCTTCACAGCTGGGGAAACTAGTTCTCATGCTCTTTCTCTTTCCTTTGCTCAGACCCCTGCCCCTCTAACAGCCCTCCATCAGAAACGTGGCTTTATCTGGGAGTTTATGTGCAGACTATTGGTGTGGCCAGTCTCGTCTGCCCACCCTGCTCGTTCCTCACTGAAAAATGATGTCGGCACTAATAATCTGTGTCTCATAAGGACAGTTGACTCATGAACAACACAGAGGTTGGGGGTGCCAAACCCTGCTGTTGAAAATCTGTGTATGACTTTTGACCCCCCCTCAAAATTTAGACCCTAAGAGCCTAGTGTTGACCGTAAGGCTTACCGATAACATAAACCGTCGACAAGTACATACGTTCTATGTTATGTGTATTATGTACTGTGTAAATACTGAAAATAATGAAGCTAGAAAGAAGGAAATGTTATTAAGAAAAGCATAGGAAGGCAACTTGTCTTGAAAACTTGCATACAAGTAGGCCCGAGCAGTTCAAACCTGAGTTATTCAAGGGTCGAATGTATAATTAGCTAATTTACCCTTGCTCAGTTCCATAGACTTATACAAAATCGAGTACTTCAGTCTTTGCTGTAGAGCACCAGACACGAAAACCAGGCTGGTAAAATGATTCAGCTTCATGTGCCAGCTCTGATAGATTGTAGGTGCCTGGGGGGCAGCATCAAAGGGTCCCGAGGCTGAGTGCAGGCTGAGCGGGAGACTGTGTCCGCCGGAGATGAGAGAGAATGGGCATTGCTAAGCCTGCCCTGGAGCCTGGGCAGTCTGTCTGCAGAGAGAGAGACAGCCGTGCTCCCCCACCCCCTCTCGGAGCACTCTATCTTTCGGTCTACTTATTTCATTGTGTCCTGTTATTGTTGTCTGTACGCCTGCTTTTCACAATTGGGAGTCTTTCCTTCATTGGGTTCCCAGAGCCTGACACATAATAGCTACTCACTGGCACTAAATGTTTGTTGAGTGCCTGGCTTTACCTAACTGGTCTGCATACGTGGAATCTGCACTTTCCCACTGGAGAGAGTCGTTTGCCTGGCTGAGATTCAAGCTACAGTATAGCATTCCTGATTTGCCAGGTCCATCCCATCTAGGAATAAAAACATAAATTGTATGTGTTTTTCTCCTTTTTAAAGTCCTGTTGGGCTCATAATATAATGGTTTTCTTTCTGTCTGTCTCTCTCATCATAAAACAGCCTTAATTTTTCTCCCCAGTGTCCCTTTGAAACTCTCAGTGAGATCATTTTTCCTCTGTCCCTTTATGGCATTTTCATCTGCTTCATAGTGTTTCTGGTCATTCTTAGGGCATTTAAAAAAAGCCTTTGATTATTCCTAGAACAGTTTTTGCTCCTGGCTCACTGCCACTTTCTTCAACATGACTCTTGTCTTAATTCTTGGTGATTTCAATATCCATATGAATGATCCCTGAATCGCTTTGACCTCCTTTCCTCCAATATCCTTGCCCTCCACCATAGCTCAGCCATTGCTCCTCTTATCACACTTTTGACCCTGTGATTATAATAACTGCAGCCCTGTCATAATCTCAATTTAAACCTCTTATCTTCCCAGCTCATTCCTTCTAATACCTTCCAGTATTCCAGGTTCAATAATTTTGTGACTTTATCTGGACTCTCAGGTCGTTGATCCTGCTATTTCGTCTTTGTCTTTTCCCCACTCATTGCCTCTACTCCCCGCTCCCCCAGTTTAATTCCAAAGGAAATCATTGTACGTGCCCTGTTGATGGCTTTGCCACTCTCCTGATTCATCACTCTCGCGGGGCTGAATGACAGCCCTGGTTCAGTCAGCTTTTGCCTGCCCTCCCCCTACACCTGTGCAGCCGAGTGCAGTGGAGCAACACACACACCATGTGGTTGGTCTCATTTCAATTTCATGATCACTGCCCGCAAGTCAGCCTTCAGTGCTGCCCAGAAACATACTCTAGTTTCCCAGTCCTTGTACTCCTGCACTGCCCTGGAAACTGTTACATGTTTTCACTTGTATCATTCAATTTTCTACAGTTCTTTTTTTTTTTAAGTGCCCACAAACCATCTGCTTATGAGAACTTTGCTGGGAATTGGTATGAAATATCACATTTTCTGAAATCCGTTCCCCTCCCCCAGCCCACCCCAGGCATTTGCCTATTATCTGAGCCAGATTCCTCCTGTTCCTCACAGTCCCTCGAGGGTCCACGGCCTCAGCTTCCCCTCTCCCATCCCGCCCTTCAGTCCCCTGTGGGCCTTGCTCTTCCTTATCTCTCAGTCAGCACCTGTCAAGAGAATGAGAACGAGAACGACTAGCAGCCTGATTTACTGGGAAAGCATCTGTTTTCATCATCTTACTAAATTAAAAATAATTCAAATAGACATTTCGCAGAGGAGAAGCACTTGGCAGGAGGCAGGCCAGTTTGGGCCACAGCTCTCAGGCCCTGGGAACCCAGGGAAGGAAGGAGCTGACCCCGGGGAGCCGGTGCCGTCCCGGCGCCTCCTGAGCACGCTGCAAATGGCAGGTCTGAAAGGACAGAGCCCTTCTGAGCATTGCTTGGTGGGCAAAAGCATGGGCTGCAGAGCCGAACAAGATAGATGGGATTCAGATCCCTGCTCCTGTACCCCCTAAGGATGAGACCTAAGCTATTTAACCTCTCTAGACTCACTGTCCTCATCTGCAAAACAGATAGTAACAGTAGCTACTCCCTAAGGAGGGTGTGAGAAATAAATAAGCCAACATATGGGAAGTAGTCAGAACAAAGCCAGGTACTTATTAAGTGCTCAACGAACAGTAGCTATAAATTACCATTATATTCTCTTTGGAGTCTTACAACAGCCCTATGAGGTATTACTATCCCCATTTCTCAGAAGAAGAGACTGCGGGTCACAGAGGTTAAGGAGAGGCTCAAGACCACATGGACAGACAGCAGTAGAGGCGAGACTTGTACTGAGATCAGAGAACTCTGCCCCGTTTCACCGAGCATTCCAGAGCTCCCTTTTAGTCCCTCGATGACATGATTTTACCCTTGTCATGGAGATTCACATCACTCCCTTCTCCAAACATGCCTGGATCTTCCTGGGCAGATGGCACCAAATATTTACTGTACAATTACTTGGTCATGATTGAATTTAGCTCGAGCAAGGGAGGCTGATCAGCAGCAAATCAGCAACCCTGAGAGGAGAAACAGTCCCAAGACCGCACACTGCAATCCCGAGGGAGTGGGAATGTTGCTTACAGTTGCCCCGGCCCAGGTTCGCCCGCCCTGCAAGGGCCCGAGACACTCAGTTCGGCCAACATGCGGGCCGTGGGATCAAGCTGACGGCAATGGAAGTGCTGGTGACAAGGTCCAGACCGTCACTTTACGGTGCAAGGGATGACATTTTGTGACGTGTTCACAAACCCTCTCTCAGTGGCTGTTGAAAGTCGGTTGTGAGGCTCCCGAAGGAGGATTGTTGTGTGCTCACCCAGGCTGAGGAGACAGGGACGCCACGGATCAGAACCCGCCTGTGAAAGGAACACACACACAGAGAAGAGTCATTTTCTGGGATGTCTCTCAGAAGTCCCCTGTGGAGAAGCTGTTAGGCTCTTCGCAGGGAATATTTCAGAAAGCCCCCCAGGGTTTACGAGCTCATGTCGTAACACTAGCTCGTGATGCACTGCGAGTTTTCCCAGGCGCGTGCCTGAACACACGGTGGACAAGGCACCGGCATAGTGCCAGGTGCGACCCTTGAGAGCCATAAGACCTTGTGGACCTAGAATCACCTCTCTGAACCTCAGTTTCTCCTTCTGGAAAGTGAGTGACTTGGATTCTATTCGATCCCTCCATCTCTAGAGATTTTATCAGTCCAGGAGTCCCTGAACCTCATTTAATTCCACGAACATTGACCTAGGACTCACTGTATTCCCAACTGCATGGCTACGCAGATGGGAGAGGCTAGTTTCCCACTGCGGGCAGTTCGCAGTGAGTTAATGAGGTCACAACTTGCCAGAACTTCTCTTCTCCAGAGAGCTCTCTCGTACTTGACTGGTGGTGCTCCGAGTGTGGTCCCTGGAGCGGTGATTGGCTTCACTGGGAACTTGCTAGGAATGAACATCTTCAGGTACCACCCTGAAT
This sequence comes from Trachops cirrhosus, assembly GCA_028533065.1. Lineage (NCBI taxonomy): Eukaryota > Metazoa > Chordata > Mammalia > Chiroptera > Phyllostomidae > Trachops > Trachops cirrhosus. The sequence continues at coordinate 97,865,634 of CM052544.1, forward strand.
CTACAGAAGAAAACTTGGTCACTCGGGCGACTATGACCCATTTTCAACTCACCATCCCAGCTCCCGTGTAACCTCCACAACATTTTGAACCTTTGTGGCGTTTTTGTAAGTGTCCAGGCATTGCAAAACTACCCGTTTGTTTTGATACGCACTAATCCATTTAGCACATAATCCCCTGTGGAATCTCCGGGCTTTCCTGCAAGTGAATTGATTGTGATGCTCCCTGGGGTGTCAACACCATGAGTAAGACCCACAGTAAGAATCCAAGTCCCCGGGAAACTCACTCCCCATTTCCAAAGAGGAAGGGAGCTCTCGAGAACAGTCTGCTGTCCCTCTCCCTCCCTTCCCAGGAGCCCGCCGTGAATGTCCTCCTGCTCCGAGGGTCAGAGCCTGGTCCCAGGGCTCAGCAGGTAGAGGTCATGGACCACATTCTCCCGGAAGGCAGTTCACACATCAAGGGTGGGAGACATCCAGGGTGGGGCGGGTGGGGCTGGTGAGGCTCCTGGAAGGGGTCACCCTGGCTCCTGGACCTTGTCTTCTATCTGACTCCTGTGGGCTTGCCATCTTCTGCACCCAGCGCCATGTGCTAGACATATGCACCTTCACGAAAATTAGAAGAAGGCACTCTCTCCAGTCCGGGGGCCCGCTCCGGGTGGACACAGCCTCCAGGACTCAGGGCTGGACTAGATAGTTTTCTTAAATTCTCACAACCACCCAGTGCAGTGGGGATCTGTGTTGTCTTCACATAGTTTTTCTTTTTCTAAATCATAAGAGGTTTTCCAACCATCAGCACCTTCATTTTCTCATCTAGCCAATGGGTGTGATACTCCTAGCTCTTTTCTCAAGAGTGATAAAAGCCCTCTGGGGACAAAAAAAGATTTTAAAACATCCTACAAATGCCAGGGGTTTTATATTGATCTTATCCCAGAGTCCTCAGAGGCAGTTTCTGGGGCCTCTGGCCAGAGAAACTCACACTCACACAGCCCCCAGTGTTACATGTGGGTACTACAGAGAGCCGGTTCCCTCCCAGGATCTGGCATTTGGGGGTGCTCCCTCCCCTAACGTTGTTAGACTTGTGAGGCTGCAGTGGATGAGGTGTTATGTGCTGGTGTGCAGGCCAGTCACTGCCTGGCAAGCTGGCCTGGATGGGTGACTTCATGGGCCTTTCTTATTTCTCATTTTAATGACTGAGTTCACTGTTTCATTTTTGGCTTTCTCTCTCTTTCTTGCAGCTGTGGTGTTTGGGATTTAGGGCAAGCATTTGGGATCCCTTTTCTAATCCCTATCAAATGTGGATTTAGCTGCGAAGTCTGGGGAAGGGAGGAGGGACTCCCCCTGGCTGGAGGCAGCGGCTCAAAACATCTGAGAAATTCCAGCTTCCACTCTCTGAGGCAGGAGGTCTCTCTTCTCATCCAATACCATCCTCTTCACAGAATGCAGTGAGTTCTACCCGTGGGCTCAAACCTCACATAGCCTCCTTGCTTGGGTTTTTAAGGAATAAGAATGCTGGTTGTGGTGATAAGGGAGAGACTTAGCATTTGCCTTTTTCCAATTTAACCGTGTCCTTGGTTGAAATGTTTCTTGGCTGGGCCCCTCATCCCTTTCCACCACTGCCCTGATTGAGACTGAGTCCCCTGCCCAACCAGGTTAGTGCAAAGTGGTCTGAGTCACCCACCTTGCAAACCATTACCACACTCCATTGGCTTCTTATTACATAGCTTTCTCCACGGAAGAGACAGGTTACATCACGGGACGCTAATCCTATTATGCCCATCACCTGTAGCATTATGTACACCCTTCTCAGTCTGAATTTAAAGGCCTTTTACAACTTTCAGGCTACCTCTCCAAATTAATTCCTGCCTGCGACTCCTAGCAGTTCCTTCACCACTTATTCTGTTATCCACCATCTTCGCAGCATCTTGGGCTTTTGTTCAGGTGTCCCCCTCCCTATGCGCCTTCTCTCAATCTAAACACCGTGCACCCGTAAGGCTAGCTCGTGTCCTCTCTCCTCGACCCCAGCCCACAATATCCCTGCTCTCCGCACATGTGGTGTCTGTCAGCACCACACAGTCGCATTCCAGCTATTCTCTCACTTGTTCCATTAGTTGAGTCTTCCCAGGTAGACTGCGCGTTCCTTGACGTCGATCCCTTTCCAAGTTTCTTCCATATTCCCTGCAGTATCCGGGCAAGCTTCTGTGGCATAGGGTCATTGAAGTCATTTTGACCCTGATCAGGTGTTTGGCCACCTGAAAAGCATATTGACGACTTTCTAAAAACTAAACTGTGTGTTTATCTTGAGAAAAGAAATAGTAGTTGTTGGTAGCCTGGACTCATGTTCACCCAGGCATGCACATGCACACACAGCTTTCACACACACTCTCACAACTTTCCCAGGTGTGAAGAAACACCAATGAAGATTGAGGTTTGAAAGGTGAGCCCCAGCCCTGTGACTTCCAGCAATAGCCAAACACCGTCCTTCACACTCTTCTAACGCTCTTGACCTCTCCTCTTTCCCCAGAGAGCTCCTGTGAAAATAAGCGGGCAGACCTGGTCTTCATCATTGACAGCTCCCGCAGTGTCAACACCCACGACTATGCCAAGGTCAAGGAGTTCATCATGGACATCTTGCAGTTCTTGGACATTGGCCCTGACGTCACCAGAGTGGGGCTGCTCCAATATGGCAGCACCGTTAAGAATGAGTTCTCCCTCAAGACCTTCAAGAGGAAGTCCGAAGTGGAGCGCGCCGTCAAGAGGATGAGGCACCTGTCCACAGGCACCATGACGGGGCTGGCCATCCAGTACGCCCTGAACATTGCTTTCTCCGAAGCGGAGGGGGCCCGGCCCCTGAGGGAGAATGTTCCACGGGTCATAATGATCGTGACAGATGGGAGACCACAGGACTCTGTGGCCGAGGTGGCTGCAAAGGCACGGGACACAGGCATCCTGATCTTCGCCATTGGTGTGGGCCAGGTGGACTTCAACACACTGAAGGCCATTGGGAGTGAGCCTCACGAGGACCACGTCTTCCTGGTGGCCAACTTCAGCCAGATGGAATCGCTGACCTCAGTGTTCCAGAACAAGTTGTGCGGTAAGTCCTGCCCCCTGTGCCTCTTCCAGGGGAATTACTAGGATCTATTTATTTGTCCTCCAGGGTTCATTCTGTGCTGCCTCACCCCAGGTACCGTGCCTGCAAGGGCTGTTCAGCAAAGGCCAAGATAGACACAGCGTTTTGGGGGGTTCATACTCTAGCGAAGGAGGCAGATAATTAAGCATAAAATGGTGCAAATAAGTAAGTAACTGCAGTCGTTACAGTGTGATGGAGGAAGAATTCACCTAGTTCCAGGTGCTCAGGGACTTCCCTGGGGAGGGGACATTTACTGCAGACTGAGTAAGAGTAGATAGGTGAAGTTTTTCTCCAGCACATTGACCTCTCCTGGAATTCCCTGAGTTGGAATTCATGAGTTGGAGTGGGAATGGGACTGGGAGGGCAAAAATAATGGCATAATTTCTCCTTGGATGGTGGGGAATACAAACATATTTGCCCCAAGGTGGTGCCGGCCCTGGACGTTTTCTCAACTGACAAAGATTCTCAGTGTATGGGGAGGACCAAGATGTGGTCCTGGTGCCTTCCCGCCTGTTAGGATGGCAAAAGGTGTCCCCCCTTTCTGGCCCACTTCTCTGTTACGGGAGGCCTCTCTAAGTCTTTGAGCTGCTTTTTCCCTTTTTAAGGGTCTTCTTCCCTCTCTTGCTTTCTAACCCTACTCTCCACAAGGCTTCTCTCTCCATTCCTTGCTGGACTCCTCCCAGTAACCTTCAGTCCAATCTCCTGTGTCAGCTTTTTCCAGTGGGTCAACTTGCTCCCTCCCAGTTTCCTGCTCCTGCCCCAGTCTTCTTGTCCCCCCTCCCGGAGGGAGGGGCCCAGGGCGCCAACCCAGGCTCCACTGTAGTCCCTGGAAACTGGAAGTGTGCCTTCTGACTTGGTGAACAGTGTCCAATCCTGTCTTTTCCACCCCCATTGGTCCCTGTCCCCTCCAACGGCCATGTTTCTTTGATGGGACAACAAAAGGAAATATCTATTTTGAAATGACTCATATTTACAGTGGAGAATGAGCTTAAGGACCAGACTTATCTCCAGCTCCCCAGGAGTAGGATCCTGGCCCTGTGGGGCTCCGAGGCCCAGTTCTTAGATTATGACACAGCCCGGATGCCACCCCCACCCCCTCTCAAAGCCTCAGAGAGTAAGAATGGTGTACTTGTGGTGTGTCTTTTAAAAAAAAATACCCTGATGAGAACTCACCTCAAAAATCAAATGATTTACTTACAAAATAAATGCTATGAAGGAAAAAGAACTTTTTCTCTCCAATGTCACTTGGAAAATGTTCAGAAGTGCCTCTTTCCCTGGTGCCACAGGAGGGCTGGCTTCTGTGGGGTATGCTGGGCCCAAGTCACCTGGAAAACTTCACCCAGTAGGATGCACTGTGAGCATTTTTAAGGTTTATGACTTTAAATGACTTCTGCAGAATGTATGTTCCTTTCTTCCTGGAAATACTAAAAAAGAAATCGGTTCCATAACAGTTTTGAGGGGTGTATTCATTTGTCTTGGGAAATCTTAATGGAGGAGTTCTTTTGTAGGTGCTCTGGACTTACCAGCAAACGGAAAGGTAATTGACGAGTGTGAGGATGTGGATTGGTCTGTAGCAGAACCTTCTCTGTGTCCTTAATGGCCAGGCAGCAACATTAAAAGGCAGTTTGAATCCCCCTCCCATCTCCCCACCAGCACTTTGTTGTAATCTGGAAGCTCTAAGAAAACATCGGTGTTATGCCATTCATTTTTCGTTCATTTGTGGGGCCTGAGAACTGAACCCCCACTCCCACCCCAGGGGAGACCAGGTCCTGTCTCGCCACACTGCTGGGCTCTGATGAGCAGACTCGTCAACTGCCTTCAAAGGCTGAGGAGGCCCCAGGGCTTCTATAGGCTGTGCAGTAAAGATCACAGTAGGTGACATCTATAAAGCACTTTCCCTTCTGTTTTTGCATTTGATCCTCCGGAGAACCTGGGGAGGCAACAAGATACCGGCCCTCCCTCTCTACAGGTAAGTGAACTAGTTCAGTGAGCTCCCCAAGAACAAAGAGCCAGAGGATGCTGGGTTCTGCTTCCAAAGCACTTGCTCATTTTGCTCCTCCGCACACTGGGAGTTATAAATTCCTCTTTTAAGGAACAGTGTTTTCTGATGGCAGCCTCCACCATCCAGCTGTACTGGGTGCACCAGCGGTGAGGCCGACATTCATGAGGAGTTTGAGGGAAGCCTTTGTAGTGTGGGGAGGAGCAGACTCCAGCCTCGGGGACCTCACCTGCCAGTGGTACGGTGCTGAGTAATCCATATAAGGTCATGCATAGTAAGTGGCAAAGCTAACCTCTTTGCCACTGTGCTGTCTGCTGCTTAACAGATATTTTCTCTGCCTCACATCTCCTTCCGTCCTATTTTATCGGCCAGGGTCCCACTGAGAAGATGGGCACTGGGCTCCTCACTTGGGCCTTGTGCCAGTTCTTAAGTGCTGTGTAGCTGGTTACCTAGACCTTGGACTTCCTTCATTACGGAGGAAACTGGTGACATGCTGCGGCTTCCTCAGGAATGCCCTTGTGCCCGTGGGTAACGTGGCTCCAGCAGTCCACTCAAAGGAAAAAGCCTTCCAGGGTGCGAAGCAAATGCAAATTAAAATCAGAGTGATGATTCTCCCTCACATACTGTCACAAACTTAAAGTTGACAATGCCAAGTGCTGAAGGTGTGAGGGGGTTGGAATTGTTACTCTCATGCGTGGCTGGTGTGACCCCCTCCCCCTTGCAAGGCAATTAGGCCGTATCTACTAAACTGGAACCCAGCCCTGGAGAAACAGTGGCACGTGAGTTCGGGGAGGTGCGTTTGAAAATATTCATCACAGTAGTGTGAAAACAAAAATTTGGGACCTGCTCAAACGTCAGCTAATTGGTAAGTGGCCAAATAAAATGAGTCATATGACCAATGAATAAAGCAATTGAAAGGAATAGACCAGAGCTAATGTATTTGGTGAAATCTAAGATGCACAGTTGATTCTCCTTTTCCTCAGCAGTTGTGTTGTATAAAGTTATGGTGAACACTGAAGCAGTGAATGCTGAACCATTGCTCATAGGGGAAATACGGTTAGGTTCCTGTGAGACACTGGTCACACTTTTGTCAACTGACCAATGCACACTCTTGTTTCATGTGTATTTCTATTTAAAGACACCTTATTTAATATATGTTGTGGGTTCATTGACTTTGGACCCAGAGCCCACAGCGCTGAGGTGGTTTATCTATGCGAACGACATTTGTCTATGCACACTTTCTCCCTAAGGCACATCACAGCCTCTTGCACTTGGCAACAGGAGACACGCTTCACTAGCAGTGCACTTCTACAAACGCCAGCACTACGCTTGTGACCATTTTAAACAGCAAAACACCAACACCAACCACAAAGATGCAAAAACCATGGCACGAAGTAGGCCTTGAAAAGGCCACGTTTATAGGCTGAGAGCTGAAACAAGAAGACAGAGCATTGCCTAGTTCAGCCTCAGCTGGCGACTCCGATGCTTCATTGCTCTGAGCACACCCACGAACGACTGTGAGAGCACTGGGAGTGTTGGCGTTGGGGTCACAAGTAACTTTTAGCCGGTAGGCAAATTCGCAAATTCAGAATCTGCAAATAATTAGCATCAACTGCACGTCTTCACATTTTAACATCTCTGAAATGGAGGTGCATCTTAGGTGCTATGAAGATGGTATACATCAATATAGATAGAATTTGTGAATAATGCTCAGTGAAAAACCAAGTTGAAGATCAATATATGTAGGATGAACCCACGTATATGAAACAAAACAAAAGACCACCATGCTTGTCCTTGGCTACGTAATGGTTAACTCATTTGAGCAGTCACCACCACCCCCGCCCCCCCACCCCCATCTCCCGGGTACCGGGCCCTGTTCTAAGCACTTTACCATCTGGATTATTTCAACCCTTACAAGGCCCTTGTGAGACAGGTGCTATTTTCATTTCCATTTTATACAAAGAGATCAGTAAAGTTGCCCATGGTCACAAAGACATATTTATTTCACACCAAAGTAAAAACGATTGATTGGATTTGATCTATGAACTTTCCTAACCTTATCTGTATCTTATTTTTATCTTAGCTAAAACATAGACAATTATAAACTCAGAAGAATCATTCTAAATTGTATTGTTATAAAATAAATGTTTTACTCCCCTAGTTAATTTAATGCTCACCATGTTTTTTATTTAGAAGTATGGAGACATACAAGGTCTGTCCAGAAAAAGTCAAGCCATTGTTAACATAACAAGAATGGTTTGCTTTATGCAACATTGATGTAACCTGGCAGCCAAGGAGAGTGGACTGGAATGCACATGTGTGACCATGACGACTTCACTGTACAAGTCAGTGGGGGTGGTAGACACCGTTGAGAGCATGTGCACTGTGTGGCCATTACATTCAAAATGAGCAAATAGAGCAACAAATCTGCATCAAATTTTGTGTTAAGCTTGAACATTCAGAAACTATTCAGATGATTCAGAAGGCTGCAGCTATGAGCAACCAGTGATTGGCAGCTTCCCCATGACAATGCCACCGCTCATGCATCATGTCTCCTGCAGAGTGTTTTGGTGAAACATCAAATCACCCAGGTGACTCAGCCCCACTACAGCCTAGATTTGGTCCCCTGTGACTTCTGGATTTTCCAAAAACTAAAATCACCTTTGAAAGGCAAGAGATTTCAGACTGTCAGTGAGATTCAGGAAAATACAACAGGGCAGCTGAAAATGCGACGGGGTATCTATTTCATTGGTTGCTGAGTTTTCCTAAGCCCTGGATTAATGGGATTGTCCTTAGCTTTTGAAAGCCTCTTTTATTTGAGCTTCTATAAATACATTTCCACATATGGCCATCTTTCTTGTTTTTGAGGACACTTGCATAACTTGTACTTGTTTATGCTGATGTTGGTAAATTTGAAATATGTTCAAGTTGCCTTTTTTTTAGAAACTCATAAATTAAAATGTAAAAAAAGGAATTTTTATGAGCTCCAAACAGACTTATGTAAGAACTGATATATCTGAAAGCTGAGGTACTTCAGAAACTAAATGTAGAAATATTTTCAAATGAGACATAAAACTTATGGAAACATGGAACATACGAATGCATTCTTTACTCCAAAATTTGGCATAACACTTTTACATGCTAAAAACATCACACTGCTCTTGGGATTTATGATCCCGAGAAGCTGTTGATTCTTAACCATATGCTCGTTTAACAGCTTTTCCTCCAAGTCCACAGCTGCCTATTGGCCATCCACACCTTAGCCAATGCTGCTCCGGTATCATCAAGCCTCTGGACCTTCCAACACACCAGTTGGGCATTGTTAATTAAACCATGAAGTTTCTCTTTCTGTAGGTCATTGGGACCTGTTTTTTAGCTGAATATTGGTGATTTCATAGGGCAGAGCCCAACATCATTTCCCTTTAACTCTCCGCAGCCCTGTATCTACATACAGTGGATAGTATTTATCTAGAACTGTCTCTTCTGACCAGAGGCTTTAAACCCCCTTGGGAGTGGGGACTGCAGCTTCTCTCTCTTTGGGCCCTGCTCTCTCCATCACAGAGTAGAGTTCTGAATAAATGTTTGCCATGTGCGTGAAGTTAGAGAAGGCATTATTGTTGCCTAAGCTTGCCATATCTTTCCTTTCAGTGGTCCACATGTGCAGCCTCCGAGAGCATAACTGTGCCCACTTCTGCATCAACACCCCTGGTTCGTACGTCTGCAGGTGCAAACAAGGATACATCCTCAACTCGGATCAGAAGACTTGCAGAAGTAAGGTTGCTTTGCTGATGTGCTTGTACTGTGCTCCTCTTCTCTCCCACTCCCCTCTTCTTTTATCTGGGCCCATTTATCTGTGGCCCATCACCCAACCAAGTAGTCACCTCCCTAAAGATACAGGTGAGGTTTTGTAATTCACATATTTTGTATTGATCTCCACCGCCTCCTCTGCCACCACAGCCCTTGGGCCAGAGCCGAGCACGTGGTTGGCCATCAGGAAGAGTGCAGAAGATGGTTGGAGGCGCCTTCTCAGAAATAGCCTCCTTGAATTCACCAGCTGGTGCCTTTTACTTCCAAACTGTTCTTCAGGGAGAACTGCTGAAGAGCCTTTTCATCCCAGGTCTCTTAACTGTTCCCCGAGGAATTGTTTCCATATTTTAGTCTGTTCTCTGAAGCATGGACTTAGGATGGGTTAGTAACATTGGCTGGGAATGATTATTTAGTTCTGTTTTAGAGGCGCACAGGGATCTATTTGCTTTGGTGAAGGATATTTTATGGGTCTCCTACAGAGAAAAGGGCCAACAGATATGTGTTAATAGAACTCACATTCTTTTTTGGCCAAGCCCCCAAACCAGATAATACTGATGTTTGAGCCAGCATGAGGAAATCCACCTCTCGGAGGAGAGAATTACTCAAACACTGAGTGCTGTGTCCATACTTATTTTTTCTTCAAGTTGTAAATAAAAGCACTGTATTAGCCCATAGACAACTGGGCAAGAAAGGCAGGAGGAAGACGGACCCAAATGGAGGCAAATAAAACTCAGCTAATCGGATGTGTAGTTCATGCAATGCATAACTGTTATTATAGCGCATGGTAAGCAATTAAGCATTAATGGAAAGCTATTTGCACAAATGGCAGTAATTAGTATCGCATTTGTAGAGCCAAATCGCATTTTCCTTTTGTCTTCTCACTTTTCAGTTTTGGGGTTGAGGGTGGTTGGCTAGAGGCCTCCCTGCCCACCCCCTAGATTCGGGAACGTCTGCCTGCCTCCTCCTGTTTTGTGGCTGTGGAAGCCCAAGGCCTCGACCTCTGTGAACCCAGGGGCTCTGTGGTCTTCCGCTCCTCTCACACCCTAGGATCCCAGGTTGTTGAGTTCAGCCTGACTCACCCTGATCTGCTCGAGCCTCCGACCCTCCTTCGGTTTCCACAACAAAAATCACTCACACCAAATACTCATGGGTTTCATAGGACTGACTGGATAACTGGGGGATCCGGAGGAAGGCCACCTCACACACTGCGCAGCAAACCACCTTAAACATTCTCAGTCCTCTTCAGGCTCTGCCCCACCCCACCCCGCCTTCTGACCCCAACTCCTCTCCAAGGAACTTCTCCCCAGGGTGCGCAGCCTCCCACCACCTTGCTAACTCCCTTCTATGGAGCACAAGAAATTCCCATCCTTGCCTCATGCCCCAGTGATGTGCTGGGAACTGCCTATGCCCATTTTCTGTGGGCTGGCTTCGTTAAGCCAGAGGAATTTGAGTTCAGCAAAAAAATAAATAAATAAAAAGTTCTCCCCTGATGTCATGAGCAAGGCCTTTCCCACACACCAGGGTTTTCCAGCCTCAAGCCGAGAGGCCCCCAGGCTCTCCCAAAGTGCTGTTCTGGCCTTGGCTCCCTCCAGTCGAGAACTGTGGGGGCAAAGGGCATGAAGCAGAAGCTGCCCCAGCTTCAGAGGCTTCAGACAGACTACGGAGGGACAAGGAGGCCTGAGGGGAGGAGGGATGTGAATCCGGGGCGGTGGTTCAAGCCGCAGTAACTAGAACCACCCGGAAGCCAACCCCTGGGCCTCACCCGAGGGATTCGGAGTCAGCAGGTCTGGAGTGGGCCCAGGACTCTGCCCTGTCAGTGAACTTCTGACATAGATTGCTGCCAGTCTCTGAGACTCACTGGCAGCGAGGGCATGGGGACCAGAAGGAGGGGACTGGGGGAGGGCTACTAGTTAAGGGAGACAGGATGGAGCTGGGGCCAGGGCTGTGCTGTCCCGTCTGACCCAGCCCTGCAGTCACTCCGAAGTGGTTCAACTGTCTTTATCAGCAGCATCAGACTTAGCTTAATATTTCTAATCATAAAGAACAGCTCTCTCTCTCTCTCTCTCTCTCTCTCTCTCTCTCTCTCTCCCTCTCTCCCTCTCAGAAAGAGGTGGTAACTCTATTGTTGCCCGCCAGTGATCTTGCAGAAAGAGCTGGGTTTGAATCCTGACATTATCACTCATGGGATGTGGCTGCCTCACCCTGAGCTGTTATTTAAACTTGTTGACTCAATGTCCTCACCCATAAAATGGGAAGGGTGGTGACAAATTAAGACCTATCTCGTTGACAAGTCCATGTTACCCTGTGGCTTTGGTCCAGGGGTAGACAGTGAAAAGCTGTGCTAAGGGGAGGCTGGGCCAAACCCTGATCTCTGTTTCAGAGTTGCTTGCAGGGACTGTCCCCGCAACTCAGTGGGCCTGGAGAAGAATGAAACACAACTGTTTCCACTTTTGAGGAAGATGTGCCGGGCAGCATACAGATTACTGGAAATAAAATAGTGACTAAACCAGCCATGCTCCTCCTCTCTCAGAGCTCGCATTCTTGCCTGAGAGTAAATCAAATAAACGATCGAGGTCATTGCCGCCAAACATGAGTGCAGCCCTTGCCCACCTCAGCGTGCTGCCCACGAAGTCAGGCCTAACGCAAGCCCTGGTTAAGTGTTTGCCATGTGCCAGGACCTCTCCTGAGTGCTTTATACCTGTTGTCTCATTTAATTCTCACACCAGCTCTTAAAGCAGGTTTCGTCATTCTCATTTTACAGATAAGGAAAATAAGGTATGCTAAAAAGGTTAGACGGTTTACTCAAGGTCATATGGCTAGTGAGGTATTCAGGCCAGAATAGGAATCCTGGGACTTCACAGTCCAAGCTCCTAACCACGGGTTGATCCTTGAGGGCCCCCAGAAGGCAGCAGGGTAACCCTGCAACCAGAGAAACTCCTCCAAGCCCAGGAGACAGGCAGGTTCAAAGGCTCACTGATCCCAGGAGAGATTCAGAATGAATTCAGCAGGGCTAACATCCAAATGGTTATCCTCCCTCAAGTCCACTACCAGCTGCTGTGGTATGTCATTGTGCATGATTGTGAGAGTGCCTCCTAGGTGACTGCATCAAACACACACACACACACACACACACACACACACACACACCCATATGCATCATTTTGTATTCATGCTCTGCCTGTGTGGAGAGAGGAGGCAGACACAGCTAATTCACAGGTTCCTCAAGTGGAAGTGGACCTTGGCTGTCAGACTTTTAGCTCCGTCTCCCACATAACCCAGGGACTGTATTCCCTCCTGGTGCCCAGATGGGCAGTGGTGCCTGTCCAGCACCATCTCCCATCGGCGGCCCCGGGTCATGCAGCATCCCTGCACCCCTTCCCCCAGACAGCCTGCATCAGAGGTTGAGCTGCAACCCTACTCTGCATAATTCCCACCATTGATCAGATTTCTGCCACCTGAAGCCATATCCTAAAAAATGTATTTCCTTTTCCAAATTAGAAGAGAAACCCTTTCATTATTGAAGAGTGTTCTCTACCCTCACCCCCACTAATTTTCTCCTCTTCAGGGGAGGTGTAAACACATCTTTAGATGACCTGGTGTTGGTTCTCTTCACTGTCCAGATAACCCTCCTCTGGACACCAGTTGGTCAGTGGCTCAAAATGTGCCCTTCCTTTCAAAGACTATGTCAAGCACATGAAATAATCTTCCCTTCAAGGTTCTGTCCATGAGAGCAATTTGGGATATGCTGGAGGTCAACACTGTGGATTCTCCTGTCCTCCAAAAAGTCTTCCTCACCCAGTACCATTATAGGAGGTATCTGCAAAAGCGTTAGCCTAGTGCCTAGCCCAGAGGGCTCAGGGAAGGTAAGGTCCTTCCCTTTCCCCATAAAAAATGGGGCAGGAGGAATCCTCTTAAGTGTGCGTCTCTTCACACCTCTGTTTCTCCCATCCTTCCCTTCCCCTTGGATTCCCATGAACAAGAAAGAATTTTATCTTGTTTCCTTTTCTTTCTTTATTTTTTTAAATAAGGAATTTTCCTTTCCTTCCCTTCTGGACTATTTAATCTATCCAGAAGAATAATAACAATGCAACATTTGATAATTTCACTTGGCAAAAAAATGTTAACTTTCTCATCTAGCTTTCTCATATTTTTTCTCTCTCAAGAACCATACCAAATATATTTGATTGCTTTCATTCTTCAGATATGTTCCTAACATTATTTTCCCAAGCTACATAAGTGATTTAATAGCTTTTATATTTGAGTCTAATCAAGGGGCATGATTCAGAAAAACAGTCACATTATTAAACAGACAAAACTATAACTAACATTCCTCATGAATTTAGATGTAGAAATTCTTAAAAATTTAGCAAATAGAGCCCTAGCCGGATTGCTCAGTTGGTTGGAGCATTCAGTTGGTAAACCAAAAGACTGTGGGTTAGATTCCCTGTCAGGGCACATACGAAAGATGTGGGTTCAATTCCAGGTTAGCGCACATACTGGAGGCAACCAATCAGTGTTTCTCTCTCACATCGATGTCCCTCTCTCTCCCTTCCTTTCTTCTAAAATCAGTGAACATTTCCTCAGGTGAGGGAAAAAAATTAGTGAATAGAATCTATATATAATCAAGTCCAAAAAATCAATCAATATAATCCACCATATTAACAGACTGAAAAGTGAAAAAACATGGTCATTCTAATATGTGCAGAAAAAGCTTTGGATAATGCCCAACATTCATTCATCATACAAACTCTTAGCAAACCAGGAATAAAGGGGAAATTGCTCAGGGTGATGAGAGACATCTATGAAAAAACCTCCAGTTAACGTCACACTCAAGGGTGAACGACGAAAAGCTTTCCTCCTAAGATAAGGAGCAGGACAGTGTGTCCACTCTCCTCACTTCTAGTCAACCTCGTACTGGAGGTTCTAACTGATACAATGAAATAAAAAGATCCCACTTATATAAAGTTTTAGAAAAGGGCTGCTAATCTGTGTGACAGAGCAGATTAGTGGTTGCCTGGGACCCAGGGGCAGGGAGAGGCAGGAAGAGGGATTAGCAAGGGGGCAGAAGGAAATCTGGGGGGCTTAGGGGTGACGGGTATGTTCATTATCTTGATTATGGCGATATGTTGATACGCTATATTTATTATACACTGTAAATACATGCAATTCATTGTCACTTACAACTCAAAGTGAATATATATGTTAATATGTGAGTATATTCAGAACAAGGTGTTTTGGGAATGTAAGCGGGTGTTGAGACAGACTACAAAGGGTCAGAGAGAGAGTGACAGAACAGGGAAGGTGTTGTGGAGGAGGTTTCACTAGCACGTCAGAGAAGAGAAGAAGAAAGATGCAGGGCTGTCATCTGGGCGATACTAGCTAGAGCACAGTGCCTGCCTGGGATGGTTTGTGCGGGGCATTAGTGGGGGACAAGGGAAGGAATGTAAGCCCAAACCAATTTGGGGGTGATCTGGTTATAAACCAGGTTCCAATGGCGGTCTTTCGTGAATAGGGGGATGAACACAGGGTGTGAAGTGTAAAATCATGTTTTAGTAAATTGAACCTGGCGTTTTATATATTAGAATTAGGGAGCGGGGGCAGAAATGCCATCTATCCATCCATCCATTCATTATTCATTCAATTCTTACTGATTCCCCCTCTATGAGCCAGGCACTCTTACAGAGTGGAGGGAGAAAAATCAGTGTTTCTCTTACATGTTTGAGACCCAAGAAATACTCAGGTCTTGGCTCCCCTCGTGCTCCACACATGGGGAGCGAATTAGGAAAGATGCTATCAGTTTGCGGTTCTCATCAGTGCAGTCAGTTCAGTGCATGTGTTTCTTATACCACAGAATTAATTAGGAGACCACAGCAGTAATCTCTGCTCCAGGGAGGAGTTTATGGCAGAAGATGGGGGATAACTTCAGAGAGGAAATCTAGTCTTGAGGGAAAACTAGTGACTGCGAGAAAGAGCCCACACAAGTGGTGGGTGCAGCTGGAGGTGGAGGAAATGCCAGACTGGACGTGCTTGGTGGTGCTAGCTGACCTGCAAACGGATGGAATCCTGGAGGGAGAAAGGGGTGTGGACGGGAAGGTCAGGGTGTGAGCTGTGGGGCGGCCCCCCGTGCATGGAGCAAGAGCAGGCTGTGACCACAGCCCCAGAGTAAGGCCGAGACGGCCCAGAGCAGAAGCAGAGCCCCGCTAAGTGGAGGAGATTCGGTCGTTGGCTCCCTCTTAGCCCCGGCTGCTGGGCCCGGGAACTTGGACATCATTACGTGCAGTGTGCTCACCCTCGGGCTGTGCCAGGGTGCGGGGTTTAAAAGGGGGAGGAGGGTAGTCTGCATGGGAGGGCCTGGTGGGAAAACTGAGCTGACTAAACGTGTGTAGAGAAATCCCAGTTGTGAAAGAGATCATACCCAGCAGGGAGAACTGAGTTTGAACCTTGTAGAGCTTCTCTGCTTTCTTATTTTCACAAGCACCTAGACAAGTGGGTCTCAAAACCCACCAGACAGCAGCTTCAGCTCTGTGGGGTAACCCATTAAAAATACAAATTCTCAGGCCCTACCCGAAACTTGAGGTGGGGCTTAGGAATGTGCGTTTTAACAAACCTCCTAGGGGATTCTGATGTAAGCTCAAGTTTGGAAACCACTGACCTAAATGTTTTAAACTGGATCTGTCCCTGGGAGAGCCCACTTAGTAGAGTTTATATTAAGGATGCAACGATGTGACAGCCCTTCGGAAATTGCAAAGCACTCCGGCAAGAGGAGGGCATTATTCACTCACATTCATTATTTTGATCAACCTAATTCAGGTGGATTTGCTCTTGTTTTAAAGCTTTATTTTGTCCCCTCCTTTCTTTTCCATTCTTAAAAGAAAACTAAAATCTCGTTAGTGAGCAGAGAATTGATTTAAAACAGAATTCCACCGCTGGGGGAAAGAAGGACGCGCAACGCTGGAGTTTGCCTGAAGGACAGATAGGTTTTTTCTCCGAGCCTGGATTTGTTTTGTTTCTCCCAGAGTGTAAGCACAAGGCTGACTCACATTTTCTCTTGAAAGTCTTTACATCCAACGGCAGCTGTCAAAATAAGATTAGTGCTTTCAGACATGATAAGAGAAGGGAACCGGGTCCCAAAATGCACATTTGGGTTTTGCCTGCGTTTGTGGAGCTGTAACTCTGACAGAGCTTTCGAGTTTGAGCAGGCAGGAATCCCATTGTTTCCCACTCAAGTGGAATGACAGCCCTAATAATACACTTCTCTTCTTTCTTGCTGTGATAGATAATTTTTGGTTTTTATCCATCTCAGGCTAAATAACAGCAGGAGCTATTTAAAAAGTGGGGTGCGTCTTTAAAGGTGTTCATTTTGCTTTAACTCAACTGTCACTGGTGTCAACAGCACGCAATGTGACTTGTCTGAAATTGTGAAAAGTCAGTAAAAGCGCTTTGATTTCGGCCAGGATGATGTCAGCCACAGCAACCACAGTCTGTGTCCCGTGCTCCTTGTCCAATGTAACCAGATGAAAGTTTTCCAGGCTCTCGGGGCCAAGGCACAATGCCAGGGTTTTGAGATCACAAATGAAGGAAGGCACTTAAATCTACGGTGCATGGGAAGCCTCGGGGGGAGAAGCTGAGAGGGATTTGAGCACTGACTTTGGGGCTCTTAGTCATCAAATCCCCACTGATTTATTTCACCCAGGGAAGACTGAGCAGACACAGTTAACATCCCTCCTAAAATTCTCCGGAAACTAAGAGAAACAAGCAAATTTTGCTGACTCTCAGCTATGTGCTAAGGATTGCCCTTTCGCAAGGCATTGCTTGAGTTTGGTGAGATCCTTTATTACAAAATTCAAAATTGGCTATTTTGTGTATCAGATCAATTCAGAATAGAACTCACAAACCAAAACTTAGTCAAGGATAGGTGATGTTATTTAAAGAAGTCTGAATCTAAGGTCCATGTGTAGGTTTCATAGGCACCCAACAGAGTGATGCCCATTAGAATTGGGATACAAGACCTTGCTTTACCCTAGTCTGAGAAATCAGGAGGCTAACATCTGCTGAGTTCCTGCCATCTGCCAAGTGCTTTATTATCTCATTTAGCCCTGCAATAAGATGTGCTCGCCAGTTAATTATTTAACCTCTATGACAATGAAATCTTACAGAAATCACCCAGCTGCAGCCAGGTTTGGGTCCAGAGGCAACATTTCTTCACTGGATCGGATCACCTCATCCCACCCTGTCTAAAGAAACACAACTGCCCTTTACCTCCTCCTGCAAGGTTCAAGGCCCTTGATCCTTACTTTTCCGTATCACCTCCTTCAGGTCCATGTATAAAATAATCATTTCAGTGAGCTTGTCTTCTGGCCATACTATTTCCTGCTCAGTTTTGTTCCATAGCACTTACAACATCTACTGTAACAAATTATTTTACCTGTTTATTTTATGTCTGGCCCTTGTCAGGGGTGTGCTGGTATGTGCTTAGCAACTAGATCTTCAGCGGGGAACGGCTCCCATTTGTAATGTTCCCCAATTCTTGTGGTGTAAATACTGCCACTGCAGCTGATTTCAAGAAACACACTTGGCCTTGCTGAATGTGGAGTTGGGAAGTGGTGTGTACAGCCTGTCCAGTGAGTCAGTAGGAGCTGGCTCCCTCACACCACTGGCTCCTTGGGGACAGGGATCGATTGATTGATTTTTTAATCTATTTTATTCACTGTTGTTTTTCCAGCACTTTGAACAATTTGACAAATTAATTCAGTCAGCCATTCAAATATGTTTTTAAAAATTGACCATATGCCAGGCACCCTGTTAGATATTTGAGCTGAAAGGCTGAACACAGCAAGTACTGCCCTCATATGGCACGGGAAAGAGACATTAAATGATCAGTTGCAAATTAAGTGTTAAATTATAGCCGTGGTAAGGGAGGCTGTGGGGGGACATGGAACTCTAATAGGCTGGTGGCTGTCCCGTCAAATCACCAAATGTCCACCAAACACTCACTGTATGGAACACCGCACCCTGAGGAAAAATAATACTCACCCTGTTCATCTCAGAGCTTACAGCCTAGTTAAGATTGGTCAGGGAGGATCACCGGTCAGTGCTGTGTTTGTGTAATGTGGACCCGGGTTCATCTGTCCATTCACAAGTACTTGTTGAACACCTGCACCCTGCTGGTTTGTGCTAGGTACAGGGGTGCGGGAGAGAGCAAGGGGCGGGTCCTCAGAATAGGCAGCGGGTCTGCCATGATAATTCTGGCGTCTGTAGCTGGGGGCCGGTTCCTGCTGTCACTGTGCTCTGAGCCCTCTTCTGGTATGAGAATCCCTCTTGCTAGGGATGAGGAGAGGGAGGAGTTTTGTTCCCAGCTCAGTCATCTTCCCGTGAGGCCATTTCTGATGAAGGAGAACAGGGAGGCAGGGGGCGGGACCCTTGCCCTGTTCATTCAGCAGATGAGCAGTTACGGAGCCCCAACTACCTGCGTGAGGACGCGGTGCTAGGCCCTGGGGAATCCAAACAGAGGCAGACCAAGGTCACGTGCCCATGGAGCTGACAGCTTCTGATCAGGTCCTTCCAACAGCACAGGGAAAATGCAGAAGAGCGAGGGTGGAGCCATGTGTATGGCGCTGGGGAGTCAGAGGAAGGAACCCAGCCAACCTGGAAAAGGCTTCCTGGAGGAGGTGACCTCTGACTGAAGCCGTGAGCCATGAGTGGGGACCACCTGGTAAAGAAGATTTGGAAGGGTAATAGGAACACTGAGTCCAGTGCTTCTGCCAGCCCACCCCATGGTTTTATCACCCTGCAGTGAAATCCCCCCAGGCTGTGAGAAAAAGAAGTGCTGTTTTTCAAAAGCATAAAGAATCATCCCCAAACATCTGTATTTGTTTTAAATGGAAGTGACCACTGCCAAAAAACAACAGTTGTTTTGTCAGAGCCTAGGCTGTATTTATTCCCGTGTCTTTGTTTAATTAAATTTATCCTTCAACGGTTTCCCTTGGGACGGTGCAGACCATTAGTGGCTATAAATCCCCAGTGTTCTAGAAACAGTATGAAAAGACAACAGCCATGAAGCCAGCTGGCAGGCTTGCTGTTTGTGGGACTGTTCTGGAATTCAAGCCGTAATCCTGTCCCTACCACACTTAGCACCCCTACCTAGTGTCCGAGGGGACCGAGGACAGCAATAATTCTGAGATTTGTTCAAAGGAGGAAACTGAGCTTGGCAGTCCTTGTTAGTAAGGGGGTACTGACTTCTGGGCCTGGGCACCTTCCCCTCGGAGGATTGTGAGGACATTTTATCCAGTAGGTTCAAGGACTTTCAACCTGGCTATGCACTGGGGTTATCTGGAAGCTGCCTGCATCCCTCCCTGCCCCCGCCCCATCAGCCAATTTAGGGAGGGGCTAGAGGCTGGCATCAGAATTTTCAAAAGGTCCTCAGATGGTTCTAATGGGCAGTGGAGGCTGGGTACTGCTGCTTCTGTAGGGGAACCTTGCAGTTATTCCCAGGCGGGTGTCCAGCCCTGTCCTGAAAGGGACAAGCGTTTCATTGCCTCTCTACCTACTCAGTGAGGGGAAGTCTTTTGGAAAAAAGATCAGCACTTCAAGGTCCTGGTTCATTGTTTTTAAAATGCTAATTTTGAAGGAGTTCTTTTGTAATGCTTTGATTTTTTTCATTATTATGTAAGTTCTTGTTACAAACTCTTGTTAGAAAATTTGAAAACAGTTATACCTAAGAGACTAAAAGTCACATGTACTCCCACCGATCCTCCCTAACCACTGTTAGGCAGGTTCCTGCTGGACACAGGAGCAGGGCTGGGTGCAAAGGAGCAGCTGGAGCAGAGAAAGGGGAGGGAGGACCCAGGTGGAGAAGCTCCTGTGCTGGATCTCCAAAGGCAGGCTTAGGGCTTGAGGGGGTAGGTTGTTCCAGTGTGCTGGGGTACCGTTTTCCAGCCATCAAACCTTTGTGCAGGGAAGCTCCCCTCCCCCTTAGGGAGCTTAGAGTCTAGCAAGGGAGGCACAGTGAAGACATCCCTGCATGCAGGCCTCTGGGATTAACATTGTGATACATGCTAAGAGGGAAAAGCACAGCGGTGCACTGACAGCTGGCAGAAGCCAAAAGCTCAGAGGAACCATTGAAGGTCCTCATTTCAGGAAGTTAATTTTCTCATCAGCGTGCAAGCAAACCAAAGCTCTTCAGCCTGAAATTCAGAAAACTGCAGCTGTTCCCCAACAAAGCAACAGTCTCCATCTAACTGCGCTGGAAGTCCTTTTGTGGCCAGTGGAAATCAGGCTGTCCCATGGGATTGCGAGAAAAGCATTTCATGGACCCAAGCACAGGACACTGTGGTGTGGCAGGATTTATTTGGGTGGAAGTAGAAGCTGCTCCCTGCGTTTCCAGTGTCCCATCTCCATCCATTCTGCCGTGGAAAAAGTCCAACCTTGTCTTCAGCAAAGCCAACACAAAGGCCAGCTTCCAGAGTTTCTGTTTCATATTAAAGCTTAGTCCTTTGGAGCCTATGTGGTCTTCGGCCAGCCTGGATTGGCTGCTAGACCCCCACGGTTGCGTGTTCTCCAGCAAGAGAGAACACAAGTGAACAAAGAGGCAAGTGCATTACTGGGTGGATGAGATATTGTCTCTCTCTCTCTCTCTCTCTCTCTCTCTCTCTCTCCTTTGTTCCCTTGGGATTATGACTAGGAACTTTTTCAAAAATAACCAATCAGCTTCCCAATCTTTTGTGGGCTTCTGATGGGTCCACCACCTAGCCAATGAACCATTTCCCAGATTAGACTGACAGGCTCCTATGGTCAGACACCTCCCCCTGTGCCATCTTGACTTCTGTTGCACATATGCTTACCTCTCCTTGCACCCCATCCCCAATCTGGTGTTAATCCCCTTTGCTTTGCAGGGTAGGTAGAGGGAAAAGCTGAGATCCTGGAGTGTGTGAATCTGCAGCTTCCTGATGGAACAAATGGGTTTATGCTCCCTGGTTGATTATGCTTAACAATGTGCAATTCCTTTTGCTTCCTTTCTTATTGATAATTAGCTGATTATTTATGGTAACCCTTTCTATTTCCCAGAGCTGAGAACATCTGTGATATTTGAGATTTACCTTCTAAAGCACCACTCAGGTGAAATTGGCCATCTCCCTTTTTAAGGAATCGACCTTGAGTGGTCCACACTGCCTGCTGAATGGAGTTCAGCACTCGGCCTACAGTCAGGCCCTCTGCCATCGGGCGTCAGTCATCCTTCTGATTGTCCCTCCTGCTACTGCCCTCCGACTTCCCGGACTGAAATTCAACTACCACGCCTGTTGTGATTTCTTCCATTTCTGCACAGTTCCTCGCACTGGTCCCTCAGCTTGGCGCCACTTGCCTTTCTCCATTCTCTCACGCTTACCTGCCAGCCAGTTCAGATCCGTTCTTGCCTGGCAGTAACTCATCCCCTTTCTGAACTCCTATTGTATTGTCAGCATCTCCCTTAGGGATTTCTAGCGTATTTTGTCTTGTATTTTAGTTATTTAGGGTGCATCTGATGGCCACTCTGGCTTTTCCGGTTCTCAGATGGGGCTGGTTTGTGCTACCGCAGGACCTTTGCATTTGCCGTTCTTTCAGTCGGGAACACTGCTCCCAGAGCTTCACGTTACTAACCCTTAGAACACAAGCTGCGCGCCTGCAGGAGCCCCTCCTGCAGGAGTCTATTTGGCTCATCACTGCATCCGCAAGCCTGGGACAAAGTGAGTGCTTCATTTATTGAATAAGTGAAGAATTTCCTATAATTCCGATTTTTCTTAGGTCTCTGGCCTAGGCTTGTAAGTAACTGTAGATTTTGTTATTCTCTAATTATTCACTGTAATTTTTGCGTGCGCTGAAGGGTGGCTTTTTTGGGGGGGCATGGAGAGAGGTTATTGGTCTTTTTCTTATATCTAAATTCACCGGATTTCCCAATTGGAAGTCTAAGATACAAATATTCTGGTAAGAGATAAAGAAATTTGCATCTGTAATTTTTAAGTACATTATTGATTTGGGAATGAAAATACTTCTTTTAGTATTTTAAAACCACAATCCTGCCCTGGCTGGTGTGGCTCAGTGGATTGAGCTCTGGCCTGCAAACTGAAAGGTCGCCAGTTTGATGTCAGGGCATATGCCTGGGTTGTGGGCCAGGTCCTCAGTTGGTGGCGTGCAAGAGGCAGCCCATGGATGTTTTTCTCATACATCAGTGTTTCTCACCCTCTCTTTCTCCCTCCCTTCCCCTCTCTCTAAAAAAATAAATAAATAAAATCTTTTTATTAAAAAATAAACCAGAATCCTTATTTCTAGAGTCTTAGACTTAAGCATTTTTAAAGTATATTTTATTGATTATGCTATTACAGTTGTCCCATTTTTTCCCTCTCCTTTAGTGCTCTGCACCCTGCATCCCCCTTCCCACCAGCGTTACCCACCCCACAACCTTAGTTCATGTCCATGGGTTGTACATAGAAGTTTTTGGCTTCTCCATTTCCTGTACTGTTCTTAGCCTCTCCCTGTCTATTTTGTACCTAACATTTATGCTTTTCATTCCCTGTACCTTTTCCCCCATTCTCCCCACTCTCCCTCCCTGCTGTTAACCCTCCATGTGATTTCCATTTCTGTGATTCTGTTCCCGTTCTAGTTGTTTGCTTACTTTGGTTTTGTTTTTGGTTTTGTTTTTTTGGTTCAGTTGTTGATTGTTGTGAGTTTGTTATCATTTTACTGTTCATATTTTTGATCTCCCTTTTTTTAGATAAGTCCCTTTAACATTTCGTATAATAAGGGTTTGGTGATGGTGAACACATTATCTGGGAAGCACTTTATCTGCCCTTTCATTCTAAATGATAACCTTGCTGGATAGAGTAGCCTTGGATGTAAGTCCTTGCCTTTCATGACTTGGAATACTTCTTTCCAGCTCCTTCTTGCCTACAAGGTTTCTTTTGAGAAATCAGCTGACAGTCTTATGGGCACTCCTTTGTAGGTAACTGTCTCCTTTTCTCTCACTGCTTCTAAGATTCTCTCCTTATTTTTAATCTTGGGTAATGTGATTATGATGTGCCTTGGTGTGTTCCTCCTTGGGTCCAACTTCTTTGGGACTCTCTGAGCTTCCTGGACTTCCTGGAAGTCTATTTCCTTCACCAGATTGGGGAAGTTCTCCTTCATTATTTGTTCAAATAAGTTTTTGATTTCTCGGTCTTCCTCTTCTCCTTCTGGCACCCCTATGATTTGGACATTGGAATGTTTAAAGTTATCCCAGAGGTTCCTAAACCTCTCCTCATATTTTTGAATTCTTGTTTCTTCATTCTGTTGTGGTTCAATGTTTATTTCTTCCTTCTGCTCCAAATCGTTGATTTGAGTACTGGTTTCCTTCCCTTCACTGTTGATTCCCTGTATATTTTTCTTTCTTTCATTTTGCATAGCCTTCACTTTTTCCTCTGTTTTGCAACTACACTCAGCCATTTCTGTAAGCATCCTGATTACCAATGTTTTGAATTCTGCATCTGATAGGTTGGCCATCTCTTTATCGCTTAGTTGTATTTTTTTCTGGAGCTTTGATCTGTTTTTCATTTGGGCCATATTTTCTTATCTTGGCATCCCTGTTACGTAGTAAGGGGCTGAACCTTAGGTATTCACCAGGGCAGAGCAACCCAGGTAACTGTTGCACTGTATGTTGGGGAGGGGTGCAAGAGGGAACAGGGCTGCTTGCTTGGCTCTTAGCTGGCTTTTAGTCACTTCCCTAGTACCCACAAGCAAATTGGGCCCTTCTGGTGCTGATTCCCAGGTGGGTGGAATTTTGTCTTCAACAAACTCTGTGAGGCTATGAGTTTCTCCCACTGCCACAACCTGCACAGGTTTTTATGGCCATAGGTTTTGAGGCTTTCTTTCCCCAGTGCTGGAACCCTGGATTGTATGGTCTGTCTCACTCCCCAGTCCTTCCTGCCAGTTTAATGACATGCAAATGTGGGACCTTCTGGTCTCCATCCACCACCTTGCCACGTGTCCTCTCTGCCCCTGCGGCCCATCTCTGCCCCTTCTGCCAGTCTGGATGAATGTTTCTTCTTTAGCTCCTTGGTTGTCAGACTTTTATACAGTTCAATTTTCTGGCAGGCCTGGTTGTTTTTTTTATTTTAAATTTGCTGTTGTCCTTCTTATGGTTGTACAAGGAGGCAAAGTGTAGACTTAAGCATGTTTAATGTTATGATGTAGATTTTGTTTATTTTTTAGTTATAAATGAATTTAACAGATGATGAATTAATCAGCTTTTATCTTTCTATCAATTTGGTATTTTATATCTATCCAAAAGCATAATAAATTATAAAACTCAGAGACCTGGGTAATTATATTAAAGTATAGCTATTGAATTCAGGAATTAATCAAGCTTTCTAGCTCATTGAGTTTTTACTGTAGCTGACATATCAACCTGAGGAAATTATTTCTAATGTATTCAACCCCTTTAATACTCTCTGACTTTTCTCCGACTTTAATGGTAAAGTTACTGGAAGAGCTGGTTATGAGTCCGAGCCATTCTCCCGGCTGTGAAAGGTCAGCCTGTTTCTGCAAAGGAGAGACCGAGTCCGTGATAGATTGAAAATGCCTTTAACCTTTTCATCTTCTGATATATTCTTAGTCCCACTACCTTAAATGCATCCCTGTACTGCATTCTTACATTGCACTGGAATAAGTACCAGGACTCAGCACTTTGTGGACATAGGACAAATATCTGACCAAAACAGGACCAACCACAAATAGCCATACACCGTTTCTCCCCAGTAATCTTTGTTACCTTCCTAACCAACTCTGGCTTCCTATTTTCCTCATTTGTTCCTGGGATGAATGCATGGAGTGCAAAGAGCGTTTTCAGAAATCCTTCTGATAGACACACGGAATGAGGAGGAGTGTGTCCAACGGGGCTGATGCAGGCTTGGGAATTAGGGGCTATTCTTAGACCTGCTATGTTTTTGGTGGAGTAGCAGGCCTTTCCTCTGTGCCCTCTCTCAGCTTCCCCATCTGCAAAATGTCAAAGACAGTGCCAGATTACTTCTGTAAAAATGTCTGAAACTGACTACAAAGCATTCTGCTTCTCAAAGAGTAGGAATGGTATTTGATGCAGACAACTCGTGATAACTCACAGTTCGCTCACAATGTTTTCAGAGCAGTTTCATGACACAGGAAAAAAAATACCGATTGTGAATTTTAAATTATTTAATGCAGTTAATAAGGGTAAATGATTTCAACTTTCAAATATGTGTATATATATATATATCAAATCACCAAAATGTTCACAGGAGTTGCCTGAGTGGTAGGATTACAGATGAGGGGGCTAATGGGGATTTTCTTTTATAGATTTTTCTATGTTTTCCAACTTTTCTACTATGACCATATGTCAATACTTACAAGGTTTTCAAAAGTTATTTTAGCAGGTTCTGTACGGTTGTTTTCTGCCCAGCCCTGTCCTGAGGGTAGCCTCCTTCAGCGTTGTGTTCTGATGGTGTGATTTTGTCTCAGTCCAGGATCTGTGTGCAGCGGAGGACCACGGCTGTGAGCAGCTCTGTGTGAATGTGCTGGGCTCCTTCGTCTGCCAGTGCTACAGTGGCTACACCCTGGCAGAGGACGGGAAAAAGTGTGTGGGTGAGTATTCCCTGCAGCCTTGCTTAAGGAGAAATCACTGGAAGGAGGGAGAGGGAGGCCCTCCCCCAATGACCCCCAACCCACTGCACTATCTGATTGCTCTCTTTTGAGTTTTAACGTAGTGCTCATTTAAAGTTCTAGTTGTTTGAACTGGAACTTTAAAGACTTCAGTTATGGCTGAAGTTAGCATTTTCTTATCCTGAGTCCTCAGCAAAAGGCGTATTTAGGAAAATTTGTATAAACTGCCTGGTACTGCAGTCCTTAAAAGGACTGGGTGGATTTTCATCAAGTGAAAATGGGGAGGGAGTTTGTTCAGGACTTCAACGTAGCTGATGTGTCACATACACAAAGTTCACCTGGTGGCATACCTCAAAGACCTGGGCAGCCTTCCTGCTAAGTACTGGAGCTGCAGTTCAGTGACAGGCCAAGTGACTGCCAGGTGTGGAAGCCCAGCCATATCTAATAAGACACCATGGTCAGAGAGAACAAAAGGTAGCCTCTTACACAGGCCCCAGCTAAGGAGTGGCAAGGCTGTGCACGGAACTTGCAGTCAGTTGAGCGGAGCCCCACTTGGGTGACTCCACAGCCCGGTGAGAGGTGGGGGTGGGGGTAGCATCTGATTTCTTCAGTGACGGACAATGGCTCTCCTCGCATCTGCAGAGCAGGCTAGCGAATCCCTGCTGGCACCTCCCAGTTTGTCTGCGAAGCCCTTTACAAGTGCACGGCCTCATCCTCCCACGAACAATCAGTACCTGGCTGATTGTTGGTGTTCGATAAGCTGAACTGAAAACTTACGAGGCAGAAAA
Source organism: Trachops cirrhosus (assembly GCA_028533065.1). Taxonomy (NCBI): domain Eukaryota; kingdom Metazoa; phylum Chordata; class Mammalia; order Chiroptera; family Phyllostomidae; genus Trachops; species Trachops cirrhosus. The sequence goes on from CM052544.1 coordinate 97,891,990, forward strand.
TCTGAAAGGAAAAGAAAGGAAAGGAGCTCACTGATATCAGAGCTAGAACAAACATTTTCTGACTCTAAATCCTGCATTTTCTCTTCCATATCCCATTGTTACGTCTTGCTTCCCACAAAATAGTGAATGACTTTTTTTGCACATAGAATATACATTATCCAGCTACCTTGATTTTAGGTAAAGACATGGATGGAAAAAGGAACAAAACATAAACTGGAGCTGATGGCCTGCTCCTTGCAAGCGAGGGGTGAGAGTACCACGGGTTGGTTGGTTTGCTGTTCTGTACAGATGGGATGAAACCCCCTCTCCTTAGAGATCCACAAATGGAATTGGTCTTCCAGCGTTAGAGCTGGTGTCTTTCTTCCTTAATGTGCTGGTGGTGACCACGATAGCGGGCCAGGTACCACATCCACTAACACTGGCAGAAAGAAGACGATGTAGGAAACACCAGCTCGTGTTTTTTGTTTCATTCATTTTTATTATGTAAGTAAGACACTTTCAACTGAAACACATGAAATGATCACTAGTAATTTGTTGTATCATCTACCAGACTTTTTCCCCATGTAAATATGTACTGCAAAACATTTTGTTAATGTTTGACAAAATGAGGTCATACTGTGTATTTTGTTTTACATATTTTTTTCTCCTTACCGGTTGTTAAATGAGTAGAAACTGTGGGTGCTACAGGGTCAGAAGGACACCAGACCATTGAGAATGAGACCAGTGGATGAGCTTTAGGAAACAGGGTGAGGGCAGGGACAGGGAGAGCCCGGTCGCAGTGGGTAGGTAGGACAGGGCCGTGAGGGCCATGGCTAGGGCAGGAGGGCTGCCTCCGCCTTTGAGAAACTGAAGGGCAGTGAGGAACTCAGTTCCCTGAGTGTTGCCAAATAATTGCTTAATTGTCCCTATGTAGTAGAGAACCTTTGTGTCTCGAAGGGTTTTGCTGTAACTTCTGGAATTTGACATTTATTGGAGAGCAACAAGCATGAAGTAGATGCTGTGGTTGCCAGGGAGCTGTTGTGGGCTGTGTTTATTAGAGATGGTATTTCTTTTGCTGCTATTATCAGCATCTAAGAATGTCTGCCTTTCCTCAGAGGGGCGGTCGAGCAGAAGAGTGGTAGAGTTGGAAAGACTGTGTACAACCCGGGTCTTATCCATCAGGTGTTCCTGTCGTCATCCTCCTCAACCAAGATCCTGACCTATTGGAGGCTGGAAGTGAGATGATTGAGCGATAGTGGACCTTTGTTGCCAGTGACCTTGGTTAGAGAGACTGAACTAATTCTCAAAAGGTCAGCTGCTGCTCCGTGGGGTTGTACTGAGTGCAAAGCAAATGATAGAGGTAATAGAGGCTAATAGAGATAATAGAAGGCCAAGGAGAGGGACATGGTAGTGGCTAGAGTGGGGAAGATCTGGGCAAGGAAGGAAGGGTGACAACTGGACAAATGTCTAAGGCAAGGGGAGACATGAGGGACAATGATGGTGTGGAGATCGCAGTGCTCTTAAAGTTTGGGGGCTGAGGCTGGACTAGGAGGGACAAGCCTTGCTTCTGGGAGCTGGTATGTCAGGAAGTGACTCACAGGGAGAATGCCAAATTGAAAGCTAAATAGCCAGCCTAACCTGAGGGTATCAGCCTGAAGGGGCTTATCAAAGGTGAAGATCCCCAGGTATCAGACTTAGAGCAAGAGGTTGAGAGAGAGCAAAGGCTGCTATGAACCTTGGAATAAACCCATTAGTAGCTGGTCTGTGGCCTGTAAGTAGATGAAGAGGGCATGTTAAGAATATGGCAGCCATAAATCCCAGTTAATCCAGAACAATCTCGGTTTATGCTGGCTCAATTCTCAATAGCACCCCCTCTCACTTTCAAAGGGGTTCCAGTTTGATAATAAGTGGTATGATCACTCTCGTTAAGGCTCCTAAGCTTGACTTAAACCATTGAGGAGACCAACTAAGTAGAAGCAGAGAATCCCTGCTGATGTGAGGTAGGAGATTAAGTGTAAGACACCAGGGCGAACACCAGACTGTTCAAGGCTTTAAAAATCAGACAGAGTCTGGACTTTACCTCTGAAAAAGAGCTACCAAAGGACTTGCATTTGAGAGCCACAAATGCAAAGCCTCATCTTAGGGAACTTAACCTTGTGGTAGACTGCAGGGTGGGTTCCAGGAGAAAGGTGGTGAGGGACGGGAAGACCAGTTGGGAGACCATAGTCATCATCAGCCGAGAAGGGGCAAGAGTCGGGGTTTGAGTAGTCGCTGCAGGAATGGAGAGGGAGGGAGTAAAGGATGAAAAAAGGTGCTATACATAAAGAGGGGAAGAAAGAGTCACTAGTGACTGCTGGGTTTGCGCTTCCATGACTCAGAGAGTGATGGCGACAGTGAGGAAAGAGTGACAGGAACAGATTTTTCAGAAAAGGTGATGAGTGGTTTTAGACAAGGTGAGTCTGAAGTTGAGGTGGGTCACCAACAGGGACATGTCAAGAGGGAGCAGTGACAACCCTCACACAACGGGGAGAGGGTAGAGCCGGTGATGCAGCTAGGAAGCAGCATAGTCCTGTTTGTTTTTCTAAATTTCCATCTCCATGTGCTTTTCGTTTTAAATGTTTATGTGTTTTTGTTTTGAAGTCATCTGGACCTTCAGCAGAGTAAGTCCTGGGCACAGCTCCAGCTCTGCTACTTGCTAGTCACGTGTCTTCGCGTAACTCATTTAACTTCTGCAGCTTTCTCACCCATAATGTAGAGTAAGGAGATTTTTGTGGAATTAGATAAGATAATGAGGAAAGTTCCCAATACACAGCAGATAATTTATCACTACTACTACTATACAAATCATTATTGTCATTTCCTGGATATCTAAAGTGTAGAGTGAGGAGGGAGAGAAGGTTTGAGCTTTGGGTTGTAACCACATGTAGGGCGTAGAGGGAAAAGTAGGGGCAGGAAAATTATCCGTGAAGGGACAGCCTAAGATGGGGAGGGAAGTAAAGGGGTGAAGGAGAGAGAATTGAAGAGTCATGGAGTGTGGTGGGAAAAGCTATTTCTAGGCCAAGTCAATATTAATGTCACGCGCCAGGGAGGCCAAAGGGAATAGAACTTAGAAAGCCATCAAGTTGAATAATTGGTTCATCTCAGCAAACACTTCAGAACCCTCTGCCACACACTCTGCCAGGCATCAGGGGCACCAAGATGACCGGGAGACCACTGACAGTGATCAAGAGGGGCTGATTTCAAGAGGTAGGAAGTAGGTGGTGAGGAAGTAGGGACAGCCAATCTCAAGTATTCACTTAAAGAGATTCGGTGGAGACTCTCCATGTTTGGCCACCGCAGAAGGGACGGACGCAATGGGCTCTCAGTTCCAGCACTTCGGGGCAGTGGCTCTAATGCTTTGGTTCATCCCATAATTATGACTGTGACCTGCATGGAAATCCAGTTCTCAGCCAGACTCAGGACTGACGGACAACATCGCCACACTTTTGAGTTTGTAGAATGTTAAATTCGGGTGCCAGTGTCTCATCTCCCTAACTGCTCATTTCACTGTGGCCTAAATCTATCAACTAAGTTTATCAACACTTCCACATTCAGGTTTTCAAGGGTGGGTTATTGACTAAGGTCCTCCTTTTGCTTTAGTTGAGTCCTTGTATTTGTCATTCATCAGCTGCCACTAAAGCTGTATTAATTTCTTTCTTTCTTTTTTTAGATTTTCTTTATTCCTTTTTTTGAGACATGGGAAGGGAGGGAGAAAGAGAGGGAGGGAAACATCGATGTGAGGGAGAAACATCAATCAGTTGCCTCTCGCACACACCCAGACTGGGGACCGAACCCGCAACCCAGGCATGTGCCCTGACTGGGAACTGAACCTCCAACCTTTTGCTTTGTGATATGACTCCCAACCACCTGAGCCACACCAGTCAGTGTAAGCTGTGTTATTTTCCATCCCAAAGTGCACATATAAAAACTGTTTTAAATTTATTTTTAATTATAGCTGACATACAGTTGTATGTTAGTTCCAGGTGTACAACATAGTGATTCAACATTTGAATAGCTTGGGAAGTGATCATCCTAATAAGTCTAGTAATCATCTGTCATTGCCAAACTTACATTTGAGAGACCATTTATACCTCTGAGGGTGAATTTTCTGCTGTATGTGCTCACCTGCTGTTTACTGACAGCCTCGTCTTTCAGGGTAACTTTGGTCCTGTTTTTTATCTTGGCTACTCAGGCAGATTGTAAACTCTTCAAGACGGAGGCCATTTGTACCCTTCATCGTACCCTCCATCTTTCAATAAGTGGACTTGTCATTTTTTTTGAATCATTGACTAAAGTTGAGTGATTGATTGCAACCTCAATCATTTTTTAAAATCTTTTCCCCTTGATGGTATTTTAAGTTACAAATTTTTTTCTTATTAACACAAAAAGAGAGTACAGATGTCTATAAAGTCAAACCTGAAAGTTGTTCCTCCCTTTTTACTTCCTAGGTGATAACCGCTAAGACCTTGATTTCTCCTTTCTGCCTTTCCTCTAAGATGCCTTGCAGACTGTGTGTGCTTGTCATTACCCTCCAGGGTTTAGCACATGCCTGACACATAGCAACTGCCAAATAAATGATTGTGGAACAAATGAATGGCATTAAGGTATCCGTTTACCCCCAAGTTAAACCTTATCTGATTAGGGAGGCACTGTGATAAGAATAAAAACTGCTTGAATATTACCAAGTACTAGGATCTGTTTGACTATTTTATGTATAATTGTAATCGTTCTCTGAGGCAGGTATATTGTTGCTTGCATTTTACAAGTCTCTTCCCCCCTCTGTGTTCTGGTCATTGCACCTGTAAACTGAGGAAAACAGTAACACGGGTCTCAAAGGGCTGTGGTGAGGGTTAAATGAGTTCATATAAGTCCAGCACCTGCAATAGTGTGATACACGGACAGCTGCTGAACATTTGTTGAATCTGGATTTCTATATCCTTTATGAATTTTTGTCTTACAAATGCTTGCATTTAATATGTCAAATATCTAGTACATTTAAAAAATCATATTGAGTTCCATACTCAAAATGATAAATGGCGTGGAAATTTAGCATGGCATCACTGCTGCCTGCAGAGTTTTTCTCCTGCATTCTCCCATATCAATTATCCTCAGTGAGGAGGAGACGGTTGGTATTTAAGTTGGGGGCAAGGGATGGGAAGATCGATTTTTGCATTAAAAGGTCAGATTTTTAATTCATCAGCTAATTCCTCACTTTTGGAGCACAATCTCCTCCACCCCCAAGATGTTAAGTATTAGTTATCTCCCTATATTACTTTTTTAAGGCTGCCATAACAATATACCACAGACTGAGTGGCTTAAACAACAGAAATTTATTTTCTCCCATTTCTGGAGGCTGGAAGTCCAAGATCAAGGTGTCAGCAGGTTTGGTTTCTACTGAGGGTCTCTCTGCTTGACTTGCAGGTGGCCACCCTCTTGCTGCCTCTTACCTGGTCTTCCTCTATGTAAGCCCATCCCTGTTGTCTCTTTGTGTCCAAATTTTCTCTCATACAAGGGCAGCAGTCAGATTGGATCAGGACCCACCCTACTGGCTTCATCTTAACTTAATCACAACTTTAAAGGTCCCATCTCCAAATACAGTCTCATTCTGACCTACTTGGGGTTAGGATTTCATCATGGGAATTTGGGGAGGGGGAGATACAATTCAGCTCACAATACTCACCTGTTGTGATCAAAATCAGTAAGAAACTTTCTCCGAGCTTTAAAATTCTGTGTATAGAAATGCAGGTGTGCCTGCGAGGGGGAGTTTGTGACTCAGACTCTGTGTGTGTCTAATACATCCTTAGCAAACACATTGGTTCTACCATTTCTCTGAATGATGAGTCTAGTTTTTCTTACTCTGTCGACAAACTTTGAAACCCAAATGCTCCTCTCTAAAAGACCTTGTTTCTGCTAAAGCCGCCCCCTTGCAGACTGATCCTTGCTGAGAAAACTTTGGAATGTGACCAGATTGTAAATCAGAGACTGTTAATTTTAGGTTTTATTACCTTGCACCAAAGTATTATCGTTGAAGACAACTGTGTGATTTCTCACATATGAGGCAGAGACTGACTACAGTGAGACCAGCTTCGACCCTGAGACTTTAGCAGTTTGTGGTCTGCAGGGCTGAAGAGCTACAGACAGGGAGTTACAGTAGTTCCCCCATATCTGTGACTTTGCTTTCCGTGGTTTCAGTAATCCACAGTCACGCATGGCCGGAAAATATTAAATGGAAAATTTAAGAAAAAAACAATTCATAAGTTTTAAATTGTGTGCCATTCTGAGTAATGTGATAAAACCTGGAGTCATCACGTTCGTTTCTGCCTGGGACATGAATCGTCCCTTTGTCCAGCCTGGGCACACTGGATTTGGCCATTAGTCACTCAATGGCCATATTGTCAGAAGGTCAGTAGTATCCTAACACTCTGTCACAATGCCTACGTCATTCACTTCACTTCATCTCATATGTGGGTGCTGTATCATATGACAACATCACAAGAGTACAATGCAATAAGATATTTTGAGAGAGGCCACATTCACATAACTTTTATTATAGTATATTGTTATAATTATTCTATTGTGTTATTAGTTATTGTTGTTAGTCTCTTACTATAACTAATTTATAAATTAAATTTTATTATAAGTATATATAGGAGAAAACATAGTATATGAGGACTGTCCAGAAGGTATCCAACCATGTAATGTGAAAAATAGAGACATTTATTTAGAGATACAAGATACAAGAAACATTGTACATCAGGCAATGATGCCTCAGTCCCCTTCAAAATTGGCACCTTGGGACCTCACATAGTTCTCCCAGTTGCCATCAGCTGCCCCATTATATTTTCCTGAATCTCATCAATAGTCTGAAATCTCTTCCTTTTCAAAGGTGATTTAGTTTTAGGAAAAACCAGAAGTCACAGGGCACCAAATCTGGGCTGTAGGGGGCTGAGTCACCTGGGTGATTTAATGTTTCACCAAAACACTCTGCAAGAGACATGATGCATGAGCAGGTGTGTTGTCGTGATGAAACTGCCAATCACCAGTGGCCCATGGCTGTGACCTTCTGAATCATCCAGATAGTTTCCATGGAGGAATGTTAAAGTTTAACACGAAATCCAATGCAGATTCGTTGCTCTACTCATTCAGTCATTTTTTAATGCAATGGCCACACAGTACACATGCTCACTCAATGGCATCTACTGCCCCCACTGACTAGTAGTGAAGTCCTCATTGTTCACGCACACACATTCCAGTCCACTCTCCTTGGCTGCCAGGTTACATTGATGTTGCGTAAACCATTCTTGTTATATTAACAAAATGGCTGGACTTCTTCCAGACAGACCTCATACATAGGACTCAGTACTATCAGTAGTTTCAAGCCTCCACTGGGGATCTTGGAATGTATCCCCCATTTATCCATGGGACTACTGTACTCTTTCTATTTGTAAAAGAAGAGTGTAGAAATTTCAGACAAAGTGACCAAGAAAGGATTTTGTTGAAGTAGATAAGGACTTGGAATAACAGAGGCATCTCTGGGTCATACACACAGATCACCTTCATTCATCTGCCCCCTAAACTGGGTCTCTCTTCACGAGTACTATTTTGCAACCAAGGAAGTTACGCAAAGAACCCAAAACTTGCACCCAAGGATGTCAGAGTTGAATGGGCTGGGACTCTCTTGCCCTTAAGAAGCTTTTTGGTTCACACGCGTGGAAGTTGGCTCCTCCACATTTAGCACTGCACCGACGGTCTCATCTGCTGTCCCCAGTGAGTGGCCCTGAGGTCAAGGTGGGGATTTCACATGGTGGGGCTTCGCCAGGCCAGGCTCTCAGGTCAGGACCCAGGGAGGCCTGAATCCTCCCTTGCCAATTTCTCCTCTCCCCTTAGTTTCCCAGAGGCTGTGCACACAAAAACAGAACCAGCACGCGGAATCAGAGTCCCCGAGAAGCCTTCCTATCCTGTGGTTGGCTGATTGATGGGAAATGTCATTCAAAGAGCAGAATCATAAAAAACATGTATAAACCTACCTTAACCATTTTATTTAAAACACACAAATGCACTTTTAATAAAAAGCCTTGATTGATCAGGGGAGGGTTAAGTGAAGGTCAATCAAAAGAGCTGCTTCTGTACAACTATATGAATGCCTGACCCAAGACTGGATAGTGTTTTCCAGAGCATTCTGGAAAAAGGCGAGTTGGAAGCATGTGGCTTAGCCTTTAGACCGAACCAAAGCCTCCAGCCTCTCCTCATCCTGCCGTGGGCCCCTCTCCCAGATGTCCTCCTGGCTCGTGCCTCCTCAAGGCTCTGCCCAACCGCCACCTTCTCAGCCAGGCCTTTCCTGACACTCCCGTTCCGTCACGCCCTCCCTCCCACATCCCCACAGTCTCTGTTCATTTTCACCATTTTATTTTTCTCCTGAACACTCTGCCTCCTAAGAGACTGTGCTATTTATCTTATTTTCGTCCTCCACCACCATCCAAACGTGAACTCCCGGAGGGCTGAAATTCTTGTCTGATTGGTTACTGGCTCTACCCTTAGCACCTGAAGCAGGGCCAGGCCCAGGGTCAGTGCTCAGTAAATACTTGTAGAATTAAAGAGAAAGAGGCCAGTGCATTTCTCATAAATTACTAACCCATTTACCCTCATTAAGTTGCATCTTATTTTCCAGAATTTTTTTTTGTCACTGTATATTTTGTAGTGAATGTCCCCTTTTTTTTCAGTTTGTTTGGTCACATTTCCAGAGTGAACATCGTCAAATGTGCTCCCAAAATTTTTAACAGTTGAGAATGCTACCCACCATCAATAACCCTGACCCTGTTTCCATGCTGCCTTGTTGCCCTTGGTCTCACCTTGTCTTTGTTTTTGCAGTTCAGTAGCTGTCAGTGTGCCTTGTGATTGTTTCGGCTTGCATTTCTTTACCTTTTAAACACAATGGTTCATATATTCTTTCACTTATCTTCTGATATCAATCGCTTGATCTAGGCTCCTGGTTTTTATGTTTGCAGGAGAGAGGCCTTGGGTTCATATCTATTTTTTCATACTCTTTGGGGCAACAATATTAATCCCTATTTATATTTACCATAAGTATGCTTCCATTCTACTATTCCCTTTACCTCAGTCTGTGCTTCCGCTTAAACCCTGTGTTTTAATCTGCACAGCTGTGGACCACTGTGCCTCAGAAAACCACGGATGCGAACACGAGTGTGTGAATGCTGACGGCTCCTACTTTTGCCGGTGCCCTAAAGGATTTTCCCTGAATCCAGACAAAAAGACATGCACAAGTAAGTCGCAAACAACAACCAGAAAATTTCTTTGTGGATGGTATCGCTGCGGGCACTGTGGCCATGGAAATCTCCCAGGCCTGGAGAAGCACAGGATGAGGTGCTGAGGGGTCTAGTACCTTCCGCCTCCATTCCTCCTTTGTCAGGGCTTTCTTAACTCGCCCTAAGACCGTAGCTCACTCTACCTCAATGTCGTCCTTCAAGACATATAATGAAGGTGGTTTTCAATTTTAATCAGAGACCACAGGTGGGAGTGTTCCTCCAGCATTGCTGAGCGTGCTAACAGACCACCTTACCTCATGCTGACTCAGCCTTGCTGTGCCCATCAGTATTAATGGGGCTTAAGAAATACTTTCATTGAAGCTTTGTGGCTTGTGGGCTTCAGCTCTGACTCCACACAAGCCCAGGAAAATCGCTGAGGCAAAAGCAGTGTGGTTGTCCCGGGTGGGGGAGGGTGGCTGGCAGAGAACTGCTCATTTTTTGTTTTAGCTGCCTAGTTCTATTTGATTTGAACTATACACACATAAATCAGAATTAATTTGAACCTCCAAAATCTGACCATAAAAATCTGTAAACTAAAGGTGATCACTAGTTTACAAAGGAATTCCAAAAGCATTCTTTTAAATATAAAGGTATGTCACAGCACTTAAGGGACTGTGTATGAATTATTAAACTCCTATAGAGCGGTTTGCTTGAAAGTAGCTTATTCATAAAGTATTAGGGCCCAGCGTATTTTTTAACAATGACGTTTAATAGCAATTTGAAATAAGTCATCATGACAACAAACATCAATGAAAAAATAGGATTTCATTCATAAAAAGTTCACGCACCCATAATCTTTCTAAAATGCATCTATTATGTAAAGCAGGATATACCTACATGGTTTTTTTTAAAGCATCCCCCTAAACTCCAAAACATAAACTTGCTTGCCAATCCCTAAATATCAAGAGCTTACAAACACCAGTGCTGGAGGCAGGGTGGAGTATGGAAGTGGAAGGGACATATTAAATGAAAACATGCATTTCTGGAGCACTAACCACGTGCAGTAGCAATGAGTACACCAAGGTCCTTCCTAGAGGAGAAGAGATCTTGGCTGAGCCTCGAAGGCATAGCTGTCAGTCACCAGGTAAGAAGAAAAAGATGAGCCGGGGGTAGCCAGGGGAGAAAGATATGCAAAGATATGAGCCAGACAGGCCCATATCCACACTGGCACATGACTGGCATGCAGCTGTTTATTGAGAGAAGAAGTAAATGAGTGAACGGACTGCCCTGTTCGTGGTCTCCTTTCCCTTCGGAATACTCTGAACTATAAACCAGCCGCCTGCACTGTGGTAATGGCTTGGGAATTTGGGTTGCTGGTCTGATGAGTCAGTTCACCATCAAAGGGGCAGCCTTGGCCTCAGTTCAATTCCCAGCTCCTCGGCCTTTTCACTGGGCGATCTTATGCCTCAGTTTCCTCAGTTGTAATAGATGATAATATTGCCTACTTCGTAGTATTGCCTTCAAGAGTAAATGAGCTAATCCATATAAACCACTTAGCAAATTGCCTGGTGCCCAAAGATTCTTTTCAGGGATGATACTGGCTTCAAGGGCTTTAAATTGGTATGTATCGAGCATAAACCATGAGCCTGAACTAAGTTTAACTGTGCACTAACAAATTCAAGACTTGGTCCCTGGCTTCCACTGGAAACTGGCTGTAGACACAGCAGCTCAGTTACCACACAAGCCACACAGCAGCTCAGTCACCACACAAAGTGCTGTATGACTGAGGGCTCACAGTGTGATGTTGGCGGGACCCCCAGCAGGAGTTAAGGGAAGGAGGAGGCCAACTGGATTAGAACGGGCGGGGATGTTGCAGTGTCCCTGGGAGGAGGCCTGGGGAAAACACACATCCTATCTAGTTTCCTTCCTGCCTGGACAGAATTCCTTCCCTGGCTGGGGTCACCTGGTTTCCTCCTCCTCCATCACCCCCACACTGTGGCTTCACATGCTTCCTATCCCAGAATCTCTTGGGATGTGGAGAATTATAAGCCCCAAGATGGTGCAGGCCAGGAGACTCTAGAAGTAGATACTGCAGTGCAGGGGCTGGAGAGGAGGTCTGGCTGAGAGTCAGGGGAGGGACCACTCCAGCTGCAAGGTGTCACCGACAAGGCGTGGAGCCCAGCGGTACAGCAGTCTTGGGCCCAGAGTCAAGACCCAGAAGTGGGCCTCCCCGACACGAGGGCAGACATGATTGCAGGCACTCAGAGAGGTCTGGGTGGGCAGCATCAGGGAGATATGCCCCCTAGAAGAAGGGCCCCTCCTTCCCACCATGTTTGGGAGCAGGGCAGGGAGCCAGGCCTCAGGAGATAGCTGGTAAGAGAAAGGAGACACTGGAGTACTTGGAAAGTGGTGAAATAAAGAAGCAAAGGCAGATTGTAAGAACCAAGACACTCGACAGTGCTCCAGATCCTGGCAGGGACAAGAATAAGGACTGGGAAATAAGGACCAGGGAAGAGGACAGAAAGACGGGATGGAGCTCGAAGCTCATACAGGCACCCCGTTAGTAACTGATGCGGCATCACCACAGTTTCCAGCCAGGTCAGCCTGGCTGCCACTGTGATGTTAAAAGTTATATTTTTTAACAAATTTCTCACTTCTCATAAACTTGAAAAAATAATAAAAGGTCCTTAGTTTCTTAAAGTTCAGTGTCTATTTTTCCCCAAGGGTATATGTGAAAGATAACCCACTAGTAAGTATGCAATTATTGTCTAATGGAATGTAGACTAGTCAGTGGAATATACTGAGCATGATTAATTTACAGTTAAGCCAAAATGTACATAATAGAGCTTCATGTTCCTGAACAAATAATGTCACTTAAAATATTCAAGTAGTGTTCAAAAGAGCATGACCTTTTGTCTCAAGTCCTTGCCCTCAAACCACCCATCCAAATGTATATGAATGTTCTCCAGAGGGGAACGGGTAGACCCACATAGGTACAGTGCCATCATTTTGTAAAATATGACAAGACTTTTTTGATTTGGGTAAAATATATATAACATAAAATTTACCGTGGTAATTTTTAAAGCATGCAATTCAATGGCATTGAGTATAGTCACGTTGTTGTGCAGCCACCATTACCGTTCAGCTCCAGAACGTTTCTGTCTCCCCAAACTGAGACTTTGCCCATCAAATAGTATCTCTCCACTCCCTCCTCCTTCCCCAGCCTCGGGCAACTGCCATTCTGTGTTTGATCTCTATGAACCTGGCTAGCCTTTGTACCTCAAATAAGTAGAATCGTACACTATGTGTCATTTTATGACTGGCTTATTTCACTTAGCATAGTATCATCAGGGTTCATCCATGTTATAGCATGTGTCAGGATTTCATTTATTTTTGAGGCTAACACCCCATTCTATGTATATATAACATTTTGTTTATCCATTCATCTGTCAGTGGACACTTGGGTTGCTTCCACCTTTTGACTACTGTGACTAATGCTGCTATGAACGTGGGTATACAAGTTATCCGTTCGAGTCCCTGCTGTCAGTTCTTTCGGGTATATATCCAGAAGTGGAATTGCTGGAACATTTGGTGGCAAGACTTTATGAAGTCTAATTTGAAACCATTCTCTGGAAGCAGGCATGAGAACATTCTTAGATGGATGTTCAGGGTCTTTTCACGGGAAAGATAAAGGACTTCAGCCCATTGGACAGGGATTCGTGTCTTTGGTATCATGGAGACTGTGGGTTTCGTGTCTAATGCTTACTCATCTAATGATAATTAGAGGCAATTGTAGGCATCATATTTTTCATGTTGCTATTTATTATTTACAGACTTTGAGATCATTATACCCATTAGTTTTCAGACTCTATTGATAACTTGGTGGACATTTCTGTCCTTATTTTTCAAAAAGGAATGCTCCACACTAAAGTACTAAGTGAATATCTGTACTTGCATTAAAAGTGGAACACAGAAAAAGGAAATAATTTAATGCCGAATCACCAGTAGAAGAACTAGAATGTATTGGTCTTTGGGTTTCCTGGCTAACTCGCCATTAACGTGCAGAGTACCACTGTCTTTCTATAGTCTGTAAGATGTCTCGTGTGAGACCTGTGTGCCTGAATCAAAGACCCTCAGTTGGAGAGGCACTTAAAGTTTCACCTAGTTCTAGCTCAACCACCCGTCGTACAATATCTCCACCCTGCACCTCCAGCCTGCACTTGAATAACCCCACTGACAGGACCCTCACTACACCCCATGCACTACATTGCACTTTGTACAACACTGACTCTTAGAAAGTCATTCCTTAAACTGAATTGATAACTACTTCCTTGAACTTTGAGACCTGCAGAACAAATTAAACTTCTCACATTTTCTAGGTCACAAAGAATGATTCATAGCAGAATAACTATATTTCATTTAGTAGACTAGGCAGGCATGGAAAATATGGTAATAACTATCTAGACTTTAATAGGCATTTGTCAATTAGCAATGACAGGGCCTGTGGACCAGACAGAGAAATGTGCACGGGATGAAAGAAAAATGACTGGTTGGGTTTGTAACTGGCTGAATGTCTGAACCCCAGAGGATGCTGATCGCTGAAGTGAGGCCCTTCTAGAGCGAGGCTTTGAAATAGCCTGGTGGGAAGAAGCCTCAAGGAAGGCATGAGACCTGCCTTCCGCTCTTAGCGAGCCCTCAGTGGTAGTTGGTGGGCAGTGTTTACTAATCTAACCCCACAAAACACTCTACTAAGAGTAATACCAATAACCATTTATTCATTCAACAAATATTTGTTGAGTACCTACTATGTGCCCGGTACTATTGTAGAAATGACATAAAGCAGTAAATAAAACAGACCAAAAGACCTCTGCACTTATGGAGCTTACATTCTATTGGAGCAGGGGAAGAGTAGAATGCCATTCTCAGTGAGAAAGTGACAGATTTATTAAAGACTTGAAGGACGCAAGGGTGAGGGGAGACCTTTGAGGCAGAGGAAACACAGAACCAGTGCAAAGGCCCTGAGGCAAGAACTGTGAGACCTGGCAAGGTTGAGGGACAGAGAGCAAGAAAGTCTGTGTGCCTAGAATAGAGTGAGACCGTGATGCAGGCATTGTGGTCCACAGAACATACAGGCTGCCCTCTCCACACTCATACCGTTGCTTCTTATCTACCCAAATTCCAGCCGTACCTGTAAGCTCATAGTCACTCTCCTCTGTGGAGATGCTAAAATGGCTTTGTTCATTGCCTGTATTTTGTGTTTTGGATATAGAGATCTGAAGATTTACATGTCATTCCCAGTAATGTTCTCAGTATTTTCTTCTCCAAATTACTGGGTACCTCCCATAATGTTCTCTTTTCTATGTTATTTCTGCCATTTTCCATGGCAACTAGTTTCACAATTATGAATGTGTATTTTTATTTTAATACTTTTTAATTATATTACCAAAGTAATATATGTTTATTGTAGAAAATTGGATATTATAGATATGAAATTGTAAAAATGAGATGATCTGTAATCTCATTATCCAAAGATAACAATTATTAATATCAATTTGCTGTATTTCTCTCTATTTTTATGCATATGAATATATTTTGTAGAGTTTAGGTCCTATAGTATGACAATAAATGAAAAACATTTTCATATGTCATTTCAGCATTATCAAAAACATTTTTTTTGAGATTTTATTTATTCATGTTTAGAGAGGGGGGAAGGAAGGAGAAAGAGAGGGAGAGAAACATCAGTGTGTGGTTGCCTCTCACGCTCCCCCTGCTGGGGACCTGGCCCACAACCCAGGCATGTGTCCTGACTGGGAATCAAACCGGTGACCTTTAGGTTTGCAGGCCAGCACTCAGTCCACTGAACCACACCAGCCAGTGCAGAAACTGAATTTTTATTTTATTTAATTTGAGTCCATTTTAATTTAAGTGGCCTCATTAGACAGCATGGTTGTAGATTAAAGGAGGCTAAACATATATGAAAACTAAATATACTCTCTGACCCTGTATTACTGGATCCTGTACTGGAGGATGAAAATTGCTATAAAAAACATTATTAGATCAACCGACAAGACTAGAACATGGATGGTAGGTTAAATAAAAGTATTGTGTCGATGTAAATTTATGAAGTTTATAGCTACACTAAGAGAATATCCTTCCTCTTAGGAAGCACACACTGTATTTAAGGAAACAGGACCATGATGGATGTAACTCATCCTTAAATAGTTCAGCAAGACGAGCAAATGATAAAGCAATGTGACAATAGATGAACTGTGGGTAGAGAGTATATGGGTGTTTCTTGTATTCACGTACTTGAATTTTTATGTTTGCGACTTTCTGTAAGTTTGAAATAGTTTTCGAATAAAAAGGCTTTTAAATACCTTTATATGTGATTATGGTACTGTAGTTATATGTTTAAGAGTTCCAGTCTTTCAAGGACATTATGAAATATTTATGGACAAAAATTATATTACATCTGGGGTTTGCTTCAAAGCACTACAGAATCTTAATGCGGAGGGTGGCAGTATAGACAAAACCGGGTCAGCCACAGATTGATTCTCTTGAAGCTGAGTGATATGTGCACAGATTCATTATACTATTCTATCCATTTTGTGTATGTTTAAAATTTCCTTGACTTTATGTTAGGAAGAATTGGCATCTTCTCAACATTTTTTCTTTCAAGCTCTGGCAGGATGGCTCAGTTGGTTGGAGCATCTTCCTGTACACCAAAAGATTGCAGCTTTTGGTCAGGGCACACACCTAGGTTACAGGTTCGGTCCCCAGTCAGGTCCTGCACGGGAGGCAACGGATCAATGTTTCTCTCTCTCTTTCCCACTTTCCCCCCTCTAAAAAATCAATAAACATACTCTCAAGTGAGGATTTTTTTAAAAAGGATATTCTATGCCTTTCTTTTATTTTGTTTAGTACAGGCTGGGAAAACTCATTTATACCACATTCTTTATACGAAAATAATATACATAGTTCACAAGTTCCATAAAACAATAAAAATCCTCATCAAATCAAAAAGACTTCTTTTAAGACCCCGTTAGTGGCCACTTATTTCAAGCAATTTCAAACAATGTATCCAAGTTCCACTATAGCAAAATGTTTTGATCACAAAATTTAAATGTAATAGAATGGTCTCTTCCCATATCTAAAAATACTTACATAAGTAAAAGCCCGTTCAAAAAAATTGCATGTACACTTTTCTCTGAACACTTTGATTTAAATTAATGTACACCTAGAGATCACATTCCCTGATTATGAAACCTGGAGATGAATGGCCCCATCTATATGCAGCTGTAAGAAAGGAAGTGTTTTGCATCCGGAATATCTATGCCTTTCATGCCTAGAATATGGATGGAGCCTTCCTTTTCCCAGGATGTGATTTTGTATCCTATTGGTTGGCTCTGTGTTGAGGAATTTAAGTGGCTTGGGGTTTTGCTTTGGGAAGATGTCATTGTTCTAATTGCATAAATTCCAAACCCTCTTTCCCCAGCCTGTAATACAGCAAAACAGCACTCAATCATACTCTTCCACTTTAGGGGCTCTTACATGAACCAAAACAAGGAAAGCATCTTCATAAATTGCTTAGTTGTATAAATATTTTGTAACATGTCAAGGAAATTCTCTTCTAAGGCGCCATATCGCTAAACATGGAAATAGCTTCATAGAGAGATCTCTTTGTGGCATTAGTGTTTGAGGTCACAGGATTTTGTCTGTTTAGGAAAGGTTAAGATGAAAATCCCTTTGCTTCCCTATGCTAGATTCATTGCTATGTTCGTTATTAATGATTTTTCTTTGCAGAGATAGACTACTGTGCCTCCCGGAATCATGGATGTCAGCACGAGTGTGTTAACACAGATGATTCCTATTCCTGCCGCTGCCTAAAAGGCTTTACCCTGAATCCGGATAAGAAAACCTGCAGAAGTAAGTGGCCCTGCGTGTCGGAAAAGGGCTTGCTCCGCTAAATGCCCCACTAGTTTTCCTTTGAGTCTCGAATCTCTAACAAGGTATACTTGTGTGCAACTTCTGTGTTTCCTCATATTATCCTGCCCTCTATTGTATCTCTGTCTCACGTGACCCTGTGATGGGGATGACTTCTAGAGACCGAATAGACTGGGCCTGCCCACTGGGCTCACGTAGCAATGCCGAGGCCCGAGATGAAGCTCTGTCTGGAATGGGGGTGCTCTCTCCCTCCTTCTTACCCCCACAACATGTATTTGGGACCTTGAGAAAGGAAAGACTCCAGAGACAGGAGGCAAAAGGAGCGAGTTTCTTCCAGTCCTACGAGATAAGACACTTGGTAGCTGCTAAGAGAGGGAAACTGTAGCTCTGTCCTCTTTGATGTGAAGGGAGGAAAAACAAGGCTCTGGGCAGCCCCGCACCATTCAAGGGGGACATGGCGTCAGGAGGATGATATTAAGGATGGGCAGAGTGACTCAAATGCCTGTCATCCTGTACTTCAGGGGTCCTGTCTGGGGACCCAGAGCATGAGCCCCAAATGGGATCTCTACACCAGACCATCCCTGAGAGACCCCGGGACTGGAAATTCCACAAGGACAAAGATTCTCATCTTTTTCTCACTCTTGCATCCTCAACAACTCAAAGTGTTGGCACATGTAGGTGTGACACAGTCTTTATTAAGTGAATGAATGAATGGATCTCTCTGAGATTTGTCATCCTGGAGAAACTGCAATTATTGTTTGAATTACTCAATCTTGTTGGAAAGATGGCCTTCTTAAGGCGTGCAGGTTGTGAATTTTTTCAAAACGTATTCTCACAGTCAGTCCACACTTAGACACCCTGAGTTGTTCTTGTTCTCCTGACAGTGCGGTACACAGAATTCTCGGGAGCTCTCATTTAGGGGTGAATAATCTCATGGGCTCCTCCCCCCACCCCTTCCTGGTGGTAGGTGCAGCAGCTTGCATCACAGGACCGGGTTTTCAGAGTTTTGGCTGCATATCTCTTTTGAAAAGGACCGTAGGCTGTGTAACTGAATCCAGAGGAGCCACATTCTGCTGACAGCACGTACTGACTCACGCACTCACTCTAGGAAGCGTTAAGCCTCGGACACCGGCAGATGGTTGCAGAGCCCATATTTTGAAACCGAGCCTCTTTTACAGAAGATAACTGCGTTGCCTTGCCCGGCTGCAAACCCTGGAAACATCCACACGTGAAATGGGAATTTTCACTGAGAGCATCCAGCATGCAGAAACGATCAGATGGAGCATTTCCACTAGACCGCACATGCGCACAGTGTGTTGGAGGGCCAGATTTCCTGACCCGGCCGCTCCTCCCTGCTGTTCACATCTTTTTTTGGTGGTGAATGTGTCCCTGGCTGACTACACCCAGGGAATATCACTCACAGGTGGTGGACTCATATTTGTGGGCCAGAAGCTTATGTGGGGAATAATTAGATCCGGTTCAACTCAGACACTCGTGTCACTGCGAGCTGCACTGCGTTACTAACGGAGGGAAGAGGAAACGAGCCAGGCATGTGGCCACCAGTGGAGGGAATCTGCTTGAAACTCCGCGTCTCTCCCATTCATCTAAGAGTCCCTCCACCTCTGCCGCTCCCTCCACATCCGGCCCGGAGAGCACTTGGAATAAGAGAAGAGTCCCAAGCAGCGCACACATCAGTATCCAGGGAGGAGGCAGGCGGCGACCAGAAGGGCGAGTGCAGGGGAAGAGGCCATCCAGAAGTGTTTGACACAGATCAGTCCGCAGATGCATTGTTCACAGGCTTGGGCCCGGCCCAGAGTCCCTAATGCTCATGAGCACACAGAGTGGGGACAAAAGTGGGTTTACAGTTGTGAATACACAAAACCCAGACTTTATTCTTGTATTACTATTTGTTAATTAATTAATTAATATTTTTCATATGAATAACTGTAAACCTGCTTTTGCCCCACCCTGTATATTCAGCAGTTAGAGCTCCATCTCCTCTTTATCCAGGTGCCCTACTTTTTCATCCAAGGAAACGGAATTTGTTCCTAAAACCCGACGTCCTCATCAGCCCTTCTCCCAACATCCTGCCTCATGGTTACATTTTCCAGCCTTTGCAGCTGACCCAGACCCTGACTTAATGTTGCACTCAGTCCATTTTGGCAGACAGCTGTTCATGAAAGCGAGCGCTCACTGTCTCTCTGGGGCATTACGGGGCAGAGGGAAGCAAAGAAATTGGGTCTCAAACCTGGAGTTTGTTATTAGGAGTCTGAAGATCTCAAGAGCATTATAGATCTCGAACTCAGAGTACAGCCATCTACATTTAATAGGCGGTTAATGGATGTGGGCTATTTTCAAATCTAATAAGAAATCTATTTTGCAAAGGAATTTGATGTCATCCAATTAAACTGAGGAGGGAGGAGTTCAAGCAGAATCCTACTGAAGAAAAGACCCTTGGCAAGGATTCATTCTTCCTCATCTGGGCACAATTTCTTTTCCTGGAAAGAGCTGTCATCGATTTAAGGCATAAATTATTAAGGTGGCTGTGCAAAGTGCAGACACCAGGACTGGCCTGGCTTCCCAGCTGGGGCCCTGGGGCGGAATCAGATGTGAGTGGGCTCTGGCGTCGCGTATACTCGTGTTCTCCGAGGCTGGAGACCTCGAACTCTAAAGACCCGGGGTGGGGTCCACTGATTGGACTGAGCCGGGGCATGTGAGGGCTGGTCTTGGCAGTGTCACCTACACTGGCCATGTGACCTTGGACAGACTGCTATACTTTACCAGTACCCGGATTTGCTGAACCGAAGGAACATGACTTGCTGCTTTAACATTTAGTAGCTGGTCCACTTTTGGAACTACCTGTGCGACTCAGCTGGCATTCTAATTTCTTCCCTGGGGTCACTGATCTTTCATGTTTTTGTCTTACCTTCTCAGCGTGGTCTCCATCTCATAAGCGCTGTTTAATCTGTTACCTGACAGTTCGCTCATCTGCCCTTGCAGGGGCTTTACCAGATAAAGCTGCATCCTGGCCTGGCCCATGTGCAGCACTTCACAGTTAGGGATGAGACTGAGCCAGATATGGGGTGCATAGTCGCTACTCAGTAAAAATTGACTGACTGTATAAATAAGCAAGTGAATATCTAAGCAACATACTCATGAAGAAATGTGACTGAAGCATGTAAAGAATACAAAGATCGACGGTCATTTTTGAATTACAGTTCAGGGGTGTTGCGTAATCTACATTATCATGAAACCATCACCACCCCCCATCCCCGGAACTCCCTTGTCTCCCAAACTGCAGCTCTGTGCCCATTAAACACTACACCCCACTCTTCTCTCCCCGCCGCCCCTGGCAACCACCATTCTATTTTCTGCTCCATGAAGAAAATATTTCCAGCCCAGCCATTGAGGTTGGTGGTGACCTTTCCCCCCAACACCAGTCTCATAAAAGCCCCCCACGAGCTCATTCTGTTCCCTTTTACTGTTCTCCATCTCTCCCATAACCTGCTCTAAGTGAGGCCTTGTGGTGTTAGCACTTTCTACCAGGAAATTAAACTGCTGATCAGCTGCTAGGCAACTAGACTGCTCACTAGCTTGGGTGGGGTGAATATTACCACAGGACAAAACTACAACAGCCTGGGCAGCATCTGAGGTGGGTCTTCTCCAGGTTCTTGATGTGGATGCTGCCGTGGTCTCACTCAGAGCAAGCCTAAGCATTTGGACACTTCTTAATGTAACTGCCATTTCCTGCCTCTCCGAAGGAGCTGGTCATCTTGCAAGATCAGCTTTTGTTCATTCTGCTTTGTGCCGTCTGATGTCACTGTCAGATGCCACAGCAGATGGCAGCTCCCCACATGCTTTGGAACCCTAGTGATCAGGTTAATTGGAAAAAGAGACTCCTGGATTTTATCAGCTTTTCCATCTCTCGGAAGGGATGAGGCTGGGGACTGTGGCCCTCAACCCATTTTCCAGCTTTTCGGACATCAAAGGGGAAAAGACCTATGCTGCAGACACCAGGGATATACTTTGCAGACCAGGTTCTCCTTCAAACAAGCTCGGGACAGCAGGAACTGTATTTTTTGTGTGTTTCATAGAACACTTTATTTACTACTTCCTGTGAGGGGCTGACCTCACAGCCCTGGAGAAGCCCCGAGCCTGAAGCAGAATCTGCCCTTTCTCCCTCCAGGGATCAACTACTGTGCACTGAAGAGGCCAGGCTGTGAGCACGAGTGTGTCAACACAGAGGAGGGCTACTACTGCCGCTGCCACCGGGGCTACGCCCTGGACCCCAACGGCAAGACCTGCAGCCGTAAGTGTGCCCGGGGGTGGTGGTGCTGGCTAGAGGGAAGGGGGCCCACCACGCCCCCAAGCTCACTAGCAGCCTGCTACTTCTGAAGTCCCTGGATTTCCTGTGGGCCTGAGGGTCTAGGAAACTTAACCTTCCTTGCCTCAATTTCATCATCCAAACAATGGAACTATTAATGCTGCCTACCTCATAGATTGCATTGTGAGGATTAAAATAATCCATATGTGCAAAACATGTAGGAAAGTGCTGTGAGACATGTAATCAGCACTTGATAAATATTAACCAATGTTCTCAGCAGCACTGATTAAGTCAGGCCGTCCTGAAGTCAAGTCCAAGCTCGACTGTGTACTAGACGTGTGGCCAAGGGCACTTACTTCACTTCGTCAAGCTTTGATTTCTCCCTCTGTTTAAGAAAGTGAAAATAATAATAGGACTGATCTCCTAGAGTTGTAAAGGGGAATAATTAGGAGCATTTCAATCTCTTAGCACTGTGCCCAGCACAGAGGAAACATACAGTTACAGATAATAGTTCATTATCATCACGGAGCCTGGGAGAGTGCTGGCCTCCGCTGAGGACAAGAGGCGGGAAGGGGCAGAGCTTGGAAAGCACTTGGGCTACCACGGAGCTAATCTGAGGGCGGAGCTGAGACACATGGGACTTTCTGTGAAGCCTTTCCTTAATTTTCTTTTGTAAGAGGCACAACAAAGCTCCATTGGGTGACGTAAACGCACGGAAACTAGCAGGCTTTGCCAGCTGGATGATTCTGTCTTTTATGAGGCCCAGTCCGCACTGACCCAGGCCAGCAGGGGTGGGGGCGCCTGAGCACCGCAGTGGGTGCCTGTGACCCTGGTGCTGGGAGAGGGGCTTGGTGACCCGCCAGCAGAGAAGGGGCCCTTTGTGTGGCTTTCCACCCAGCAAGCCGCACATCTGCTCCAGCTCTGGGGACAGAGATAGACTGTGAATGAGAACAGTGCAGCTGTTCAGCATTTGGACCTTAAATTGCCAGGAGGGGAAATTTCACAGATGAAGTATTAGGTACAGAGCAGAGTCCTCGGGAAAACTTGTGCCCGTTTAGTCTTCAGAGGGAACAAAGTGCCTCCAGCAGGCTTTCCAAGGACTGATCTCAGAGGTCAGAGGACTTTTGAACCAGAAGGTCGGCCTCACCATGGCATTTGCCTCGGGATATCTCTGACTCCCCTCCTGAGACATGAGTGGGGAGCAGAGGTCTTCCACACGACAAGGAGATGCCCTGGTGAAGGTGGATCTGAGCACATTCCGCCTTCTTCCAGGAGTGTGGCCAGTACCCTGGGGCAGGCTGGGCACCGCCTGGCTGAGCCCACCTGAAGCCCCAGGAACCATGACCTGCCTCTCCCTCCCAGCATGCCTTGGGGGACTTAGAAGAACTCAGGTGAGAGGACAGAGAGATGGGCCATTTTTTTCTCTCTGGAATCTAATCAAAAGGACCACCTAGTCTGCTTTAAACCAAGCAGACTGGTATAAACCAAGCCATTTCTTCCTGGGAGTTCCCAGAGAAAGCCACTGTGTCCTATTCCCCTTCAGGGCCCAGGGATCCCCAGGCCACAAGACAGCAAGCCTTTCTAGGCGCTCTCTCTGGGCCGCACTGCTGTGAGCATTTTCCAGGCATTCACTCATTTTATCCTCACAACAGCCTTAGGAGGCATCTACATTTTTATTCCTATTTAAAGATAGGGAAGCTCCAGGCAGTGTGGGTCAGTTGGTTGGGCGCCATCCTGCAAACCAAAAGGTCACCAGTTCAGTTCCTAGTCACGGCACATGTCTGGGTTGCTGGTTAGGGTTAGGCTCCTAAGGAAAGCAACCAGTCAATGTTTCTCTTTCTCCCTCCCTTCCCTGCCTCTACAATAAAAAATAAAAAGTTTTTTTTTTGAAGGGAAACTGGCACAAAAAGATTAAGTAGCTTTCTTGGGGCCACACGTCTGGTAAATGGTGGAACCAGGGTGTAAATACAGGCCCCTGGCTCCTGAGATCCTGCAAATGTTTGCAGTAGGCACATCCATCAGTGGAATGTTCCAGAAGGCATCAAAGCCAGGCCCTGTGGGAGTCAAAGAGGTCCCCTCACTGGCCCTGCACAAGGCTTCCGGTGTCTGTCAGGCCTGTGGGAGGCAGCCCACAGGGCCCGCTGTGGGAGCCGCTCACGCAGCTGTGTGTTCACGGCCCTTCAGAGCCCACTGCCCAGCCGGGCCAGCTGTGCAGCGCCGGGTGCCAGGGGCAGCCATCCCGCAGGCCTGGGCTGTGGCTTGTTTTCTGAATCTGGGTGTCCTGGTTATGGGGGAAAGAACCTTCTTTTTCATTTTCAGATAGAAATGAAACTGTACAATCAATTCTTACTCAACAGTACTTAATAATAATTCATAAGCATTCATTAAGGGGTGACTGGGCACCAGCGACGATTCTGAGGACTTTACACGTAGCAGCTCCCCGACTGCCCACCACAGTCCTCTAAGAAAGCAGCGTCATCATCCCTTTTCCCATCAGGAAACAGTGGCAGCGGGGCCGGTGACTGCCCGGCATCCCGCGGCCAGGAAGTGGTGGAGTGGGACTTGATCCCAACTAGTTTGATGCCAGGAAGCTCATTCTCCAGCATGACTCTGCCAGCGGTGCGGCTTTGGGCAGACGGCTAGGCCTTCCTGAGCCTGCCTCGCCTCCGGTGAGATGGGGTTCGCATCTGTTCTCAACACTGCCCCGAGCATTGCGAGCGCATGCCAAGGCCCTCGGGAAAGAGGGCTGCTGTCAGTAACACCGGGCTGTGCAGTGCGTGCTCTACTCTTCAAGGACGTGGGAAGAGAAACAAACAAGACTGATACTCTAGAGAGGCCAGCCACACAGGGTAGAATAAAGTGAGGGGGCTCTTCAGGGACTTCTTCCAAGGAGGCTTTGTATTGAATGTCCCGTTGCCGGTGAGCAATGCCCACTCCCATTATTGTTGTTTTCTGTTTCTGTGCGACTACCGCAGGGGTGGATCACTGCGCGGAGCAGGACCATGGCTGCGAGCAGCTGTGTCTCAACACCGAGGAGTCCTTCGTCTGCCAGTGTTCAGAAGGCTTCCTCATCAATGAGGACCTCAAGACCTGCTCCCGTGAGTCCCCCTCCGCCCCTCTCTGATGTGGGAGGTTTGCAGCAGGAGTGAAGTGTGAGGACTGCAGAGGACAGCGCCTGGCCCCGCTTTCCTCTGCCCTTTGCTGTAGGGAGATCAGGGGCGTGTCCTCTGGTGACGGCAGGCCTGGGGGCGAGGTGGGGCAGAAAAGCCCAGAGGCCTCACTGACCACCTCGCCTGGCTGTTGGGTTTTGCAGGGGCTGATTATTGCTTGTTGAGCGACCATGGTTGCGAATACGCCTGCATCAACACGGACACATCCTTCGCCTGTCAGTGTCCCGAGGGCCACGTGCTCCGCAGTGATGGGAAGACCTGTGCCAGTGAGTGTTCTCAGATCTGGCGACAAGTGGGCCTTGGCACAGGCGATCCCTGGGTGATGGACGATCCCCAGGTGAAGGGCGATCCCGGGGGCGGTGCACAGGTGGACGGGTAGTTCCCGTGCGTCCCTCCCTGGGTGTCGCTGGGCAGAGTCAATGTGCAAAAAGGCCTCTCTCAGCAATGTGAGACCTGCGGTGCTGCGCAACCCCCCCACCCCACCCCTAGCTTCCTTTTCCAGCACCAGAGATGGCTTTCTCTATTTCCACAGTCTGCCTCATGGTTACTTTGTGGCTGGACAGAGAGCCCCATTTCTTAGCTTTCACTTCTTAGCTCTCACTTCTTTAACCCCTCAATCTGGGTGAAAGTGGAAGCCAGCTGGGGTCGCCCAAGAATAGCACTGTGAACCCCTTACTGACTGCTGACTTCATGCTGGTACAGGCCTTCTCCTGTTCCCGCAACCTGGTGGAATCCCCATCCCATGGTGAGGAAACTACGGCTCAGGTTGAGTAAAGAGCCTGTGGTTGCCAGCTGTTATGAAGTGGGCCCGTTCTCTGGTCCACGTGACTCCAAAGGCAGTTCTGGGAGAAGGGAGGCTCCTGAGAAACCTCCCCTCCCCCATCTAGATCATCTGGCGTCAGGTGGTGAGGTTGGCGGTGATGTTTCCTGGGTACATACTTCCTTGCAGCTGGTCCCATCTTCAGTTTCTGTTCATTTAAACCAAAAACAAACATAATACCCCCTAGATCTTTCTCTCCCTTTCATTGAAAAATATGCTATTTTCTGCCCTGCAATTCCATTTCCAAGATAAAGGCTTTAAAAAAGTCAGTTTGAGAGAAAGGATCAGAAGTGGAGCAAAGAGACTATAATTTACCCTTCCCCCCCACCATCCTGCTGGTTATAGGGTCAGGCTTCCTGACCACTGATACAATTGTGCCACAAATTAATTTATTCACCTTTTTATTTGGTCCACTCACGTGGCCAGGTGAGCCGACTGCCCAGCGGGGTGTGCCTCTCTAATTGTGCAGCCTGTGAGAAACATTTCCGTACTTTGAGACAGATTCTTGAGTCTTGGCAAATGGATTATCCATTTTAATGCTTACTTATGGCCGCCTGCCCAGCCGCCTCCTGGACTGCTGCTCCAGCCAGCATAGGAGGGTGTGGGCAGGCGGGTGCAGAGAGAGGATGGGTGTGTCGAATTGTAGCAACGTCTGACCGCATGCCAAAGCCAGATGCATGGTTTTTTACTGGTTTGTTTTAAATCCCCCACCATCTTAGATTATTCACGCCCTTCTTTCTCTCTTACTGTGATCACCAAGAGCTGATCCAAAGATGGTTGCAGGCCTTCTAAAAAAATTCTCACAACCCTTCCAAACAAATGCTGCCGCTTTTCCATAAAATCACGTGCTCCCTCTCCCTCCTTACCCAGGTCCACCTCTGGATCATGCCACTGACACTTTTAAATGTTGCCCATTTTTGCATTTAAAGTGTGTTTGCAACTACTGGTACAGTGACATCATCCATAAGAGTAAATGGTGAACAGTGCAATTAGAAGTGAATTTTGATGTGTGTCTTATATGTGGTTGTGAGTATCCGAAAACTTGTGAGATGATCAGACAGGCTAGAATTATCCTCAGGGAATGAGAGTGCCTAAGAGACACCAGCTGATACCTATGCATTGAGCTGTTCCTCTAATTGAAGGCTACCTGTCTGTCCCAGGATGATTCAGCCTGGCTGCCCCATCTTATAATAATGGGTTGTGTTTCCAGTATGGTGTAGTTAACTGGGGGTTGGGGAGTGTGTTTGCCAGCTCTAGGCCAGATGACAAAGATCCTGATGATGTGACTGCACCTTTTTGGAAAAACCTGCTGGACTATGGATGGGCCCACTGGGGGTCACCCTGGTCTGGCTCAGCAGATAAAGGTGTCCTTAGCTTTGTAAAGGCAGCCTTCCCCTACAGCTTTTATAGCCCATGACCTGAAGGACCCTTCACTCACCTTCCAGAAGGTTCTCTGAAGCATAGACTAATTGGCACTGTTATCCCCATAGCCCTTCGGGCCCCTTGGGCTCTACAGCACCTGCAGTAAAGCCTGCTCTCCCTTCCTCCTGCTCCTGGCCCCCAAGATGTCATTGCCTAGATTCTGCCCCAGAAGCCTGCCTTGCTTTCAGGGAGTTGATGCATATGTTGGCGGGGGGCTGCAGCTGAGAGG
This sequence comes from Trachops cirrhosus, assembly GCA_028533065.1. Taxonomy (NCBI): domain Eukaryota; kingdom Metazoa; phylum Chordata; class Mammalia; order Chiroptera; family Phyllostomidae; genus Trachops; species Trachops cirrhosus. The sequence continues at coordinate 97,919,180 of CM052544.1, forward strand.
TCTCCTCCCCTCTCTAGCCCCTGGACATTTCCTTGAGATAGACCTTTCACAAGGGCACCAGCATCAGGAAAGACTCCATGGGCTAGATGGACACAGAACACACAGCCCACTGGCCTGCCGGCTCCTGGAGGTTGAGACCAGGTCCTATCTGGCCCATGGGAGATGCTCAATAAAGTTCAGTGAGTGAATGTCAGAGTGAATGTCTTTTTATCATATAGTACCTGGCACAGGGTCCACTCCCTGTTCAGTGTCCATCAGTGACTCTCCATTGTCTCTCAAAATCAATTTCCAGTCAAGCTCCTTGATTTGGCAGTGTGGGAGAACCCCTTCTTCCACCCCTGGAGTCCCGTCCTAAGTTTTCCTTAATCCTCTAGTTCTTCAGGAGTCCCCAGGTTCTCTGAGCAGGTAGGTATTATACCCCTAGTCCATCTTTCGCTCACTTAGGAAACCACGCTATTCCCCCTCTGCTGGTGGGAACCCAGGCTATGGCTGATATCACCCTCCACACACCTATGGGGAACGTCCTGCCTGCCCCTTCAGGAAGCTTCTCTCCCACACCCCCTGCAGGTGGGGTCTGGACCTGACCACAGCACTCTCCTGCCCCAGCCTCACCTCGAGGCTCTCTGTGCACAGATCCGAGAAACAATTGGCAGAGTAGGAAGAACACTGAACAAATAGCCCCAAGACTAGGTTCAAATCTTGTGGCTTCCACCCAGGGCAAGGGAATTGACCATCTCTGGATCTGATCACCAAGCCGTAAGCTGAGAGTGATCATTTCTTCCTTTCTGCCAAGGTTACCATGTGGCACAGGGAGAGACTTTCATTGAAGAGCTTTGGGAATGTGTAAATTGCCATAAACCCCAAAGATACTCTGTTATGGTCTTGTCTCCCACCATTAGGCTGCACGCCCCCGAAGGAGGCTGATATAACTCCTACCGCCCAGGGCCTGGCCTGCTCCTGTTGGAGGGGCCCCCTAGGCAAGGTCAACCAAGGGTCAGACTCAGGAGCCTAAGGTGGCCCTAGGAAGACCACCTTCCTCTGACAGGTGGAGGGCTTTGGTGGGAGTCTGAGCCACAAGGATAGAGCACTGGGAATCCCGGTCAGGGTCCCCATAGTCCAGCCCCTTCAGGTGGGTCTGTGAAGGCCTGTCAGGGCCTCATCCCCCAGCTTGACTTGGAAGGGTAGAAGAAGCCCTGAGCAAGGCGAGGGGAGTGCGGTAGTCTCCTGGGGCTGCTGTAACAAGATACTGGGGGCTTCAACAACAGAAATTTTCTTTCTCACTGTTCCGGAGGCTGCAGGTCTGAGATCAAGGTGCCTGCCTGGTCAGGTTCAGTGAGAAGCTTCCTCTGGGCCGTGTTCTTCCATGGTAGAGAGAGAGAGAGAACAAGCTCGCTGGTAACTCTTCTCATAAGGCCACCAATCCTGTCCTGGGCTCTCCATCCTCATGACCTCATCTAAACCTAATAACACCCAAAGGCTCTACCTCCAAATTACCATCACACTGGGCATAGGACTTCAACAGACGGGTTTGGAAGGGACACAGTTCAGTCCACATTATAGGTCTGATGGAGCTTCAGGAAGCTTAGAGACTGTCCCTTTCTTTTGTGGGAAACTGGCACCCCAGGTTGGCCCCGGAGGTCCGTGGCAGAGTCAGGACTAGAACCCAGGTTGCCTAATGTAGGATGCCTTGAGTGAGTAAGATGCCCTTAAAAATTACAGCTCAGTTCAGCTGCTTCTTGGTTTTTCTGAGCAAAAGCCTTTACAGAGTTAGCAAACGATTGGCTGCTCCTAGCTGTATTTCGAGAAAAGCCAGAAAACTGTCATTCTACCTCTCGGCCTCGGTTACCCGCTAGGCAGGCGGCCATTGTGGCTTTCTCCCTGTGGAGTTGGGGTTGGTTTTAATAACCTCCTGCGTGGAGCCCCAGGCATAGGATTGCTGTCTGTCATCGCCACCGAAGTGCGAGCCCACAGAACGCATTACCCCACAATTACTGCCCCTGAGACGTACGTGACTCACTAGATGTGGAATCCAGTTGTGGGGAGCACAGTCTGTGTTAGCATGCGGGGCTGCCAGAGGGGACCCTAAAAACCTGCTGTGTCCTGAAACTTCTGATCATCCTGATCCCAGATGGCAGACCCTATTCGTGATGAAAGCGTGATGAAGTGTGTGGGCCCGCCCCCCTCAGTGTGAAAGGAGGAAGACCCTTCTTTTAGAGGGACATGTTTTCTTCCTGCGTCCCTCGATTTCTCCTGAGTCCTCTCGTCTGTTTCATTTCAGTGGCGGCTCCCAGTTGAGTCTGTGCGCACTCTCGTCTCTGGATTTGGGTCCAGGTGCTTCCTTAAGCTGGCTGCATTTGTTCTCATTCCCACACGTGTTGACCCTGTGCCCACAGTGTGCTGGGTGTGTCGTGCTGAGTGTGGGCATCCCTGGGGTGGAGGCAGGTTCAGGCTCTTCCCTGGCACAGTTTAAAATTTCTCAGGGAGGAAAGATATCAAAGACATAATATCATCCATCTTGGGTGAAAAGAGTTGTGATGCGTGTCGGGGAGAAGAGGAGCCACAAGAGCATGTGACAGGGGGGCCATCACCTAGTCTAGAGAAAGGTTATAGTATCAGGAAGTGGGGCCCTTGGGAGGTGATTACCTCGTTGGGAGGTCATGAGCATGGAGCCCCCGTGAATGGGGTTTGTGCCATTATGAAAGAGACCCCACAATGCTCCCTAGTCCTTTCTGCCCTGTGAGGACACAACCGGAAGTCTGAGACCCGGGAGGGGGCCCTCACCCAGCCGTAGGGGCACCCGATCCCAGACTTCCAGCCTCCAGAACTGCAATCAATACATTTTTGCTGTTAAAAGCCACCCAGTGTGTGGTATTTTGTTCCGGCATTCACGGACTGAGACAGAGTGGGGAGCCCTTCCCAGGCCCAGGAAACAGCACGCGCTGGCCCGGGGTCCAGAGAGTACTGAGTACTGAGTACTGAGTACTGAGTTTGAGTGCATGAGGGGGACCGGTGATGGATGGGCTTGGAGAAGCAGGCGTGACAGATCACTGACAGCACTTAGAGTTACATTAAACCACTTGGAGGCCTGGCCTCCCTTGAGAAAACCATTTTAATTTGTGTTCTGAGAATCTCCCAGCCGGTCTGAGCAGACTCTGCTGACCTAGGATGACCACTGGAGGAAGCAGACCAGGAACACGGAGGTGATCGATTTGTAAGCTAATCACTCCTCTGCCCAGATTTATAAGCTAATCACTGGTTCAGCACAACTGAAGCAGTTTACCTCTGCAGGTTAAGGGACCTTGGGAAACTCACTCTTTGGCCATCAGTTTTCTCAGCTCTGAAACAAAAGGATTGACCAGTCTGTCTCCAAGATCCCTTTCAGCCTGAAAGTGTAGTGCCTGGCACAGAGTGAGTGCTCCATAAACACTTGCTGAATGAATGAACTCTCACTGGGGTGCCCACAGTTCTCCCTAGGCTAAGGTACCCCATAATAGTGAGTCAGGGATGGTGGCTTTTTGCCTGTTAGGGATCCTCTGAAGTACTTTCCTTGAGGGGAGTACCTTTGGCTCCCAGGAGAAGCTGGCTCCAGGTTGGTTACCAGACTTGGTGGGTAGAAAGCCGCTAGATCCTGTGGTCAGGAAGTTAACTACAGTACAACTTTGGCATTCTCTAGTTTCCCATGTGTGGTTCTTTAATTTAGGAGTGATCCAGAGCATCCCTGACATGCCGAAGCTGTACATTTTGCTGAACGGATGGGAATCGTGCGCTCTGCAAGGCGGGTGTGTGGGAGAGAGTGAGGAGCCCAGCTGACCCCGGCATCCTCACCCCACTGGTTCTCAGTTCAAACGTCTGCGCAAAAGCCCCAGGAGGGGGGTCTAGTCACCCTCGCTTTTCAGAGTGGAAAACTGAGGAAATGTTTCCTTTCGCTCAGTGGGTACTGCCCAGGGGACCTGTTGTGTGCAGATACTAAACTGATGCTGAGGTTGAGAACTCATCACTACGCTACTCTCTCTAGATCAGACACTTTGAGGGGGTGAGGAGGGGAAAGGTTAAAAACCCAAACTCTCCACGGACTTTTAAAGAATGCACGCAACAAAATTTCAAAACATCTACTACTACGAAAGTGCAAGAGCACTCAGAAAGTGGGCTGGGAACTCTGGGAAAATCTGCCACTACGGGTGAAGCCATGCCCCTGGGGACAGTGACTCTGGGCTCGGCAGGTTCCTAAGGAAAGCAGTCCCCTTCGGCCAGGTCAGGCTCCGACCACCGTGGCTTGGGGGTGCTTGGGTGTCAGTGGCCCTCAGGGTCTCTGTGGGAAGACTCACCCACTCTTCAAGATGCAAGACGGAGCTGGAGCTAAGAGGACTGCACAGGGCACAGGGAAAGCTCTAGAAAGAAGGGGTGTGCTCAGGGTTTGTCTGGACTCTGGCTTGACAAGGCTGGCCTGAAAGAGTTATGGCTATTTTATTACCTTGGAAAATAGAGTATCCTTAATATAAATTCATGGCAGGGGAAAAAATGCTCGCCTCCCCAGCCAGCCAGAGGTCTGTACTGTGGATCACTCAGCTGTGAGGACGTGTTCTGAATTCATAATGACTCTGGACGGTGCCTAGAGAAGTCAGGTCCCATGCAGAGCAGACGGGAGGGGCCAACTCTGTTCACTCTCCTTTTCGGTTATAATTTCAGTTAGCATCACGCTTTCCTATTGTTCGAGAATTTTAGCAGCGCTTCTGCTCGAGGGAAGACAGGAAACATTTCCTTCATATTTGCAGGCTCACCTGAGAACATGAAAGATTTTCAACCTTTTTTGTCTCACAGCACACATTGACTAATTACTAAAATTCTGCAGCCCTTCAAAAAAATGTTATATTTTTTGCTGACCTGACAAAAAAGTAGGTACAATTTTGGTTCATTCACCCTGGACAGCTATTGTTGTGTTGGCTATTGTCATTCTTTGATTTGTCTCTCCAAGGGAAAAGAGGTCAGTGCCTCTGACTAAATAGTCCGGTATCACTTGTTTTAAAAATTCTTGTGGTGCATGGGTTGAAAATTGCTGCCTTAGAACTTAGCACAGCAGTGAAGTTGGGGAAACCAGAGGATTCAGTGTCAGAAGGTTACGCTTTTAGCCTGGTGCTGTCACTTATGAGCAGTTGGTCTTGGCAAGCCATTAACTTTGATGTCCCTAGCTGGTGAATGAGAATAGCCACGGGTGCCTTAACTAACCCACAGGGTGCATATCGGGACTCCCCGCCGAAACAAAATACTGCAAAAATGCCTTAGGAAAAACTGTATGATCTGTGCCCGATTATAAAAGTGATTATGATCTTCAGAGCTTTTACTTAATAACTTCAATGCCTATCAGCCCATCAGCAAATCTTGCAGGCTCTACTTCAAAACAAGGCCTCAGTCTGGCCACTTGTCTCCAGCCTTGTCGGGGCCGCCAGGCTTATTGCAGTCGGTTTCCTCTGTCTCCTGTGCTACACCCTTGCCCAGGCCCTATTCTGTGCACAGCGGTCTCTTTAAAATGGAGTCAGATGAGATTATGGCAAGCTATTGCTCACCGCCCGCTGTGCTGCCCCCCTCCACCTCCACGCCTGCGTCTGAGCATTCCCTGTCAGGCGCCCGTTGCCTGGGTCACACTGGTCTCTTTGCCTTTCCCGACACTTGCCAAGCATGCTCCCACCTCTGCTGCAGTTCGCAGATTCTTTCTTCGGGGTGCTGTT
>CM052544.1:97925002-97972383 GCA_028533065.1 Trachops cirrhosus
AGCCTGCTTTTCTCCAAAGCACCTTTCCTCACCTGATATATTTGTCTGTCTGTTGTCTTTTCCGCTCTTCCCTCCCACCCCTGCTGCCAAGTGTAAGCTTCACAGAGGAGAAACTTTGTTTTATTCACTGTTGTATCTCCAGAGCCTAGAGAGTGCCTGACTTATAGAGCAGGGACTCATGAAATGCCATTAACTAAATGAATGGATTACCTAAGAGTGATGCATGCATACATAGCTAAGCAGATATGTAGATAAGTTATCCACATTATCTGATAGCCAATGAAGTTGAACTTATTTTCTAATATTTATAGGCCACTTGTATCTCTCCTTTTGTAAAACTGTCTTTTCAGGTCTTTTGTTCATTTTTCCTATGAAGAAGATGATACTGTTTAATTTTTGTGCTCTTTATATATTAAGAATTTCTGCATATAGATGTGCTTTCTATTTTGAACTGTGCACTATGGAATTAGATACTGTTTTAATTTAGGGTGTCTGAAGTGTCATTTAAGATTGAATAAGTCACGGATGTCTGAATCAGTTCCTTCCTCTGTTTCTCTAATTCCACTCGGGTTCTCAGGACTGGACGCGTGTGCCTTGGGGGACCACGGCTGTGAACACTCGTGTGTAAGCAGTGAAGACACCTTTGTGTGCCAGTGCTTCGAAGGGTATATACTCCGCGAAGATGGGAAAACCTGCAGAAGTAAGTTTTTACTGGCGCTGGCTCACATCAGTGTGCCTGTCCTCGCATGAAATCCACTGTCCCCATCTCTGTGTAAGTCAGCTACTCCCGAATTCAGTGCCACGTGACCACCACATGTAACGTGGAATTCTGGATGGGGTCCTGGGTCGGAAAAATACCAGTAGGTAAAAATTAAGGAAATAAAAACAAGCTGTGGGCTTTGGTTGATATTAGTTGATGTATCGATATTGGCCCATTAATTACAACATGTATTACACTAATGGAAGATGTTATAGGGGAAACTGGGTGTGGGGTTTATGGGAACTCTCTGTGCTATCTTTTTAATTTTTCTGTGAATCTAATACTGTCCTAAACAATAAAGTCCTTTAAAGATAAAGCAAATGAATGCACAAATACAAAAAGTCACTGCCGGAGCTACAGCTGAAGTTGCTCATTTATGCCCTGTGGCAAGAAGCAGTGGTTTGGTAGCACAGGTTAGTGGAAACCCAAGATTCGATCGACTTCCATTTCTGCCATTTATTAGCTGGGCAAGTTGGTTAACTTCTCTGAGCCTTTGTTTCTTTGTTTATAATAATATTGTTCCTGGGAGCACAAATCCCTCCTAGAGACCATCGTATGATGAGGCCATTCTTATATCTCAGAAAGCAAAGCCTCTTAGATGGGACCAGGCTCGTATCCACATAATCAAAGGGGAGTGCATGACCCCGAGCAAGTGATTTCCATCCCTATCAGTCACTTTTCCCCCAAGCTTCTCAAAGCACTTTCCAAAGGGCAACTCGTGTTTGCAGAGATGGGTAACTGGGATTATTACTCTGATTCTTCAGACAGGAAAGGTAAGGTGTCAAAGGGTCAGGTGATTCTCCCAAGTCACATAATATGTCAGGGACAGAGCCAAAATCAGTTTTCAGTGCTGCTAATCTAAATTGAAGTTTAATTTTTTACGCAATCATACCAAAAGTGTTTCCCTTCTGATATCAGAAACTACATCTGCAGAAAGCTGGTGGTGGATGGCATTTTTATGAGACACCGAATTAGATGCTAGTGAGTGAGGACGGGGATGGTGGTGAGGAGGTTTTGGAGAGTTAGCCCGAGTTCGAGCCACTGACCTGCAGCCCCAGTTTCACCCTCTTCCCCACGGGTCACTGAGCTTGAGGGGTTCTGGATTCCGGGGCAGGCACGAATGGATCCTGGGAGGTTGATGAAGCCCGGGGAAACTTTATGTTAATGAAATGTTTTAACTTGCTCTGCTGCCCCCAGGGAGAGACGTCTGCCAAGCAGTGGACCATGGCTGTGAGCACATCTGTGTGAACAGTGGCGAGTCCTACATCTGCAAGTGCTTGGAGGGCTTCCGGCTCGCTGAGGATGGGAGACACTGCAGAAGTAAGTGATGTCTGCTGGAGACGCACTGTCCATCTGTGGGCCCTGGCTATACAACTCCATTTAATCTTTAAAATCTTCCTTTGCGATCAGTGTCACAATGACAAGTTCCCACCTTGGGCGCTCTGAAGTGTCTCGCTAGCGATCAGTACAGTAGACCCTTAGTTGTTAGGAATCTCTAGGTCAAGGTCCTGAGTTGTCAGGTGTTTTGCTTCCTTTCATTTTCCCCCAGCTGCTGGCCCTCTCCTTGAGAGCTATGTGGACAGTGCCCGGCTGATCATGGGACTGAATTAGAATCTGTGTGAGCAATCACTGTGAGCATCAGAGGATAATTACAGGGCTTTTGCCTCTTGGAAGCTCTTCTAAGTAAGTGTAGAGGATGTGAGAGTCACTGAAGGGGTCTTCTGTGGGTTTTACTTACCCACGCCATCATTCACTTCTATATATCACACAGATCAGACTCTGACAGTGTACTTAGAAGGCATATGAGTCAAGGTTCTCCAGAGAAACAGCACTGATTAGATGTATGGGTGTGTGCACATGGATATACACATATACAGTATAGATGTATACATGTGATGGATGGATGGGCAGATGGAACATGACTATGGGGGCTCGGCAAGTCTGATATCTGCAGGCAGGCCAAGCAGGGAAGAGGTGATGTTGCAGCTCTAACGCAAAGGCAGTCTGCTGGCAGAATTCTGTCTTCTTCGGAGGAACCTCAGTCTTTTTCATTTAAAGCCTTCCACTGATTAGGTGAGGTCCACCCACATTATGGAAGATACTCTGCTTTACTCAGAGTATACTGATTCCAGTGTTAATCTCGTCTGAAAAATACCCTTCATGGCAACATCTAGACTGCTGTCTGACCCAACAACTGGGCACCATAGCACATAAACTTAACCATCACAGCACCCAAAGTTAGAGACAGAGACACACTAGCTCAGAGAGGTGGGCATCAGCACAGCACGGGGCAAGCTTTTTCCTCCACTGAGAGATTCTGAGCTGTTAATCCCTATCTTGGGTTCAGCACTGTCAACCTGCTCTTGTGGTACTCAAGTCCCATGAGCACAATGGCCCTGTTTTAGTTAAGGCAAAGTGAACTCATTGGCCTTGAGGCTGACTTGGGGGAATTTCCTTCCAGGCTCCTTTGAGATAACTGGGGCCACTCCATGTGTCAGCCAGGCTGGGTTAGGGTGAATTCACTGCTCTCATTGTCCACCGGGAAGAAGGGCTCCTACCTTTTGCAAGAACAGCTGTCTCCTGGATGCCCGTGGGACCCTGGCCTCAACCTGCAGGGCTCCCTGCACGATCCTGTGTTTTGCCTTCACAAAGCAATGCCCCTTCTGCGGAGACCCTGTCCATCATACTGCCATGACTTCTGACCAAGACAGCTGTTCATGCTTCCTTTTCTATTTCCAGACATGCAAGCGTACACACATGCACCATTTATCCATCCAGCACGTTTGTTGCTTAATAGGTACCACTTCTACCCCTGGGATTTAATTGCTAAATCAAATCCCTCCACTTTCAAATTTCCACTTTCTAGAAGGATCTGTAGCACACCTATTGCAATGTTGTAGGAAGCTCTGCCTTTTAGGGAGCTAATGAGAGAAAAGAACTGTGGGCTTTCACACCTGGGAGGAGGAGTACTCAGGAGAGAATATGCCTCATCTGCTAGCAACTCGCTGCAACTCTGGGCAACTCCGTGAAACTTTCTGAGGTTTTTCACTTGTAAATTCAGTATAATTAGTCTTGCCTTCCTCTTATCACAGGATCCTGTAAAGATTATAGGGCTGTCACTACATGTACTTCACACATGAGACACGTTCATTAAAACAGGAGTGTTGGGGATGTCTATGGAAAAAATCAGTAGTTTGGGAAAATCGAAAGCCATTGCCGGTCAAACAATTTGAAAAATTAGTGATAAATTCAGGACACCGATCACCCGCCTTACCATTCAGGCTTGAGGGGGTGAAAGCCTTCTGGGTGTTCCCCTCACCGTGCCCTGTCCTAAGGACTAGACCGAAAGGGGGCTGTTTTAGAGGAGGTTGGAACACAGATGCGTTTCTACAAAATGGATCACTTCCGCGATCTCCCCTGACACGACCACTCAGTCCAGCTCGTTTCTGCACTGACGGGACTGCCTACTCCACATTGTCCTCAGGGAAGGACGTCTGCAAATCGGCCCCCCATGGCTGCGAACACATTTGCGTTAACCGCGGCAATTCCTACATCTGCAAATGCTCGGAGGGATTTGTTCTAGCGGAGGATGGAAGACGGTGCAAGAGTAAGTGATCTGAACTTGGCTCTCTGCTTTAATTGGGTTTGGGAGTAACCGCTTTTTGGACTCTTTTCAAGGAACAAATTCCCCACCCCTGCTTCTCTCGTGAATATAAATGCGTGCGCACGAACAGAGAGTGGGGAAGGGAGCGGAACTCGGCACTTGTGGGAAATCTCGTGAGACCCGTGCTGCGCCCTGTGCTGCAGATTGCATTCAGCTCTGAGCCCTGCACTTCAGGAAGAGGGGGATGGAACAAAGCTTTAATCCTGCAAAAATAAAGCTGCTAAAGCAGCAGGGAAAAAATTGAGAGAACTATTTTATAAGCTCAGATTAGAGAAGGCCTGTCTAAACATGACATGAAACATAAAAGCCACAGAAGCAAAAAAGGAAAAATGTATCCTACGAGATTAAAGCTATGATACCTTTTTTTTAACCTATCAGTTACAGAGATCAAAAAGTTGATGATCCTTTATGTTGGCAAAGATGTATTGTAATAGGTAATTACAAGTTTATCATTAAGTGTCTGAATCAGTAGAACATTTGGAAGGGCAATTTTGGCAATATTTTAAAGACAATTCAACTTGTAGGAGTTTAGTCTACCAATATGTGCATACATTCCAAAAACTATATATATAAAAGAACATTTTGTGCAGTATTATTTGTATCAACAGAAAACTGGGAACAATGTAAATCTCCATCCATAAGAACCTGATTAGGTGAATTATGGTGCAGCTATACAGTAGAATACTATACAGCTGTTTAAAAGAATGAAGCAGCTGTAGATATCCTCAAGATTTTTTTTTTAAATAAAGTCTTCCCTTTTATTTCAAATCAGCCCATTCCCAAGTTAGTGCCACAAGTTGATATTGGGGCCCCGAGCCCACAAATGCATGCTGGGAGGGAGGGCACACATGTCTCTTCAAGGATGACCCTGGTGGCCAAGGAGGAGGGTGTCCCCTCTGCAGCCAGCCCGGGGGCCCTGGCCTGCCCTGCCCTGCCATCAGCCTTCTCTCAGGGCTAAGGGCACGCAGAGAGAGGGCAGGGCAGCAAGGCAGTCCTGTTTGGGGTGTCCGTGGCCAGGGGTGGTGTTAGTGGTGGGAGCCCAGTGAGGCTGGGTTAGTGGGGTCTTCTCTGGCCACCAGGGAAGGAATGGGGAAGAGGGGCTGGCTCCAGTAGGACGTGGAGAAGGGGCTCAGATAGATGACCGCCACTGCACAAAGTGCTTGGATTCCTGAGGATTGAAAGGGTCGTCATCGTCTGTGTCATCGTAGTGGTCACTGGGTGGGAACGGGGCTCAGGCTCACGGCACGCTGCAGAGGGCGGTGGCCAGGGCTCCTGCAGACAGGAGAGAGAAGAGCAGCGGGAAGAGCAGCGGGAAGAGCAGACCTTCCAGGGCGTCTTCGCACGGGCCGCGCAGGGCAAGCCGCGACAGTGCAGCAGGGCCACCACTGCACTGAAGGACGGAAGTTTCCTTCAGTCACATTCAACGTCTCCTCCGAGGACAGCAGAGGTTTCTGCGGTGAGAGCGGTGTGGCTATCCCACCGACTCCTTCGGCCTGCCGGTCGCGGGGCCAAGATATTTTTTTCACCTAAAATATCCTCAAGATGTTTTGGGTGAAAAAAATGGCACTGAATGGTTTTTATAGTATATTACTATTGATATATTTTGGAAGAGGCTCCCTCTAATATATATTATATATATATGCACATACACACACATATACATAGAGAGAGCAACAGATACACACACACACATACTCTTTTATAATGCTTGGATTTTTTTCCATATGCATGTATTATCTTACAGAAAAAAATTAAGAAAAGGCATAGAGACAAAATTTAGAAAGCACCATGGTGAGGAAGTTCAGCATGATGTCAAGTGAAAAATAAAGGAAGAAACTGAGGTCTTTCTAGAAAAAAAGACTTGAGATACCATTCAGTTACCAAAGTGACCGTCACCTCATGATGTGCCCCCTGCCCCGGGGAGGAAAGGAGACTGGCGAGAGGCTGCAGCACAGCTCAGGCGGAGGACAAAGAGATTCCCTCTCAGGGAAGCCGTGTGATGGACTTGCTAAGATCATGAGCTTGAGTCAGACAGATCTGGATTTAAGCCCCCATTCGTACACTTGTGTGAACTTGGGCAGATTCTGTATTTAAATTCTCCGAGTCTCAGTTTTTTCATCTATAATATGAGCAATAAATAAGATGACATATTTAAAGGTGCTCAGCCCACCCAGTGCTGGCACATTCTAAGTGCTTGACAAATGACAGCCATTGTCACCATCCACGGCAGAGCTGTCCAAAGATGGGGCTCCCGGGGCAAGATGACGCGCTCCCCATCAGGAGAGGTGTTCAGGCGGCTGGGCGGGGATGATGTACAGATGTCAGCAACAGGGGGCGCTGCACTAGATGACCTTTAAAGGTCTTATTCAACCCTGAAATTCTGGAACTCAGTGAAGAGTAAGTCCTGAAAGCCAATCAATTGAATTGATTACCAAAACGAAAATGCCCAAAGAAAGCTGGAGTGACCCTCCTGCAAAGAAGTAGCCAGCAGGTGGGGCTGCATTGCTCCTGGGTGGGAAAGCAGAAGTCGGGCCCCTCGTCCCGACGTCCTTGCACTCCACCTAGCATCCTTGTTTCGTGAGAAGCCTGCGTGCCCCTCTGTGCTTGGAGCCTGCATGGGCTGGTTTTGTTCTGTACAAAAGGAGTGTATGAAGAAGAGGAGAAAACAGACTCACAGATAAAATTATTCCAGTGTTTCTGAAATCCGCTAGAGATCCACGTGCACTTCGTCTGACTGTTGTTTTTGTTGTTTTTTGGTTGATTCAGGAACAGACTGTGAATGTAAATGGAACTCTGAACTGGCCTTTTCTTCTTTCACTGATAAAGAATCAGTAAGTTGAGTAACGAGGACAAGCACTTAATGGAGAAAGAGAGGAGCCCAACCCCCCCACACACATGCACACACATATACCCATTAGCATGTTATTTAGGCCAGGCATAGAGATATTTTCGCATGTGTGTGCCTTTACTTGCTTATATTGTGCTTCACGTTCAAAGATTAGACAGCTGCTTGATATATAACAGAGAATGTTATGAGGTCATCCATTTGGGATGTGTAAATGTCTTATGTAGCCCTAAGTAACAAAAAAATCCCTCCACACCCAGATTGCTTAAGTGTTTGCATAAAGCTCTTACTGTCAACCATCTAAACTGCCTGGAAAGCTTTTATGTAGAGAAAGAATTACCAGTGATAATTCATGTTTACATTGTAATCAGTCAGTAGGGTACTTACAGGTAGGTGTGCCACCTAATGGGCACCGCTTCCTTTATTCTGTCCTTGAGCATTTATTGAACACCTATTGTGTGCCAGGTTTGGGGGGGTATGGAAGTGAATGCGATATGGCCCCTGATGTGGAAGAACTGGCAAACTAGAGGAGGAGACCCACACATAATCAGCTATTGCACGGTGCGGCGCATAGAGCACACTGGATGATAAGCAACTTGGTGTTGGAATTTTGTCTGGGTCACTATTGCATCCTACTGTGCCTGCTGCCCTGCATGAAGCAGATGCTCAATAAGCAAAGTTTTGTTGGATAAGTTTGTCGCGTGACGGGTACACAGAGGGTACCTAATACAAGCTGGGTTTCTAGGAAAGCTCTCTGCAAAAGGTGATAGCTGGGCTGAATTTTAAGAATTCCCTTCTCCTAACGCGAAACACTAATTGGAAAAAATATAAGCACGTCTGTGTTCATAGCAGCATTATTTACAATAACCAAGATCTGGAAACAGCCCAAGAGCCCATCAATAGATCAGTGGATAAAAAAAAATATGGTATATTTACACAATGGAATATTACTTGGCCATGAAAAGGAAGGTCTATCCATGCAACAGTCTATCCATTCTCCATGGACGGACCTGGAGAACATTATGCTAAGTGAAAATAAGCCAGTCAGAGAAAGACAAATACCACATGATCTCACTTATATGTGGACTCTAATGAACAAAATAAACTAACAAACAAAACAGAAACAAAATCTTATCAACGGAGAACAGACTGACAGCTGTCAGAGGGGAGGGAGGTTGGGGGACTGGGTGAAAAAAGTGAAGGAATTAAGAAGGAAAAGAAATCACAGAGATACGGACAATCATATGGTGATTGCCAGAGGGGAAAGGGTTGGGGGAGGTGGCAAAGGGCAAAGGGGGACAAAGGGCGGTAGGAGGAGACTTGACTTTGGGTGGTGAGCACAGGATGCAGTGTGCAGAAGATGTATGACAGAGTTGTACACTTGAAAGCTTTATGGTTTTATTAACCAATATCATCCCAATAAATTCAATAAAAACTATGCATAAAGCTCCATAAACAAACAAACAAACAAAAGAATTTCCTTCTTGTTCTCTGTCAGAATGCCAGCACTGGGTGCTAGAGTGAAGTTGCAGGAATCTGCTGGGTGCTGTCAGACCCTATGGTGCAGTTCACACGCAGTCCCTCCCAGACCTGCTGTCAGGGACCCAGGGTACAGCTCGGACCCGGGCCCTGGACCGCGTGTACCTCTGCCGTGTGTCTTTCCCGACACGCTCGTCTGTATGTTATCTAGGGAACAAAGGCAGCTCTCCACAGAGGTTATGCCTCCAACTGAAGCAGAACTTTCTCCTATGCTCGAGCGTACACGATCTTTTAAAATCAGTTACCTGTGTCCACTTCCCTTTCCTTTTCACAGGATGCTCTGAAGGCCCAATTGACCTGGTCTTTGTGATCGATGGATCCAAGAGCCTCGGAGAAGATAATTTTGAGATTGTGAAGCAGTTCGTCACCGGAATTATAGATTCCTTGGCGATCTCCCCCAAAGCCGCTCGAGTGGGGCTGCTGCAATATTCCACGCAGGTCCGCACAGAGTTCACCCTGAGGGACTTCAGCTCGGCCAAGGACATGAAAAAAGCCGTGGCCCACATGAAATACATGGGCAAGGGCTCCATGACGGGGCTGGCCCTGAAGCACATGTTTGAGAGAAGCTTCACCCAAGTAGAAGGGGCCAGGCCTCTCTCCACACGGGTGCCCCGGGTGGCCATCGTGTTCACAGACGGAAGGGCCCAGGACGACGTCTCCGAGTGGGCCAGTAAAGCCAAGGCCAATGGTAAAGTGGGCTGGGGGTGCGGTTTACACCACTGGGGTTCAGGTTTCTTAACCTGAACGGTGGTCACAGCTGGCCCCAGGGGCGAGTCTTTGAGCCTACAGAAAGGCTCTGTCCACCGCTGCCTTACTCCTTTACTAAACTGCCATCTAGAGGCCTGAAAGGGAGTTAAGGGACAGACAAGATGCGAAAGTTGCAGATTGGGCGATTAGTCTAGACACAGACCAAGCCTGAGCAACCCTCTACGCACGTGACTAGCCAGGGTGCGACCTCCAGGGGAGAGAATCAGCCCTGCAAGTGCTGTTTACCCGCAGGTAAGCACACAGCAGTCCTCAAACGCTGGTGCAAATAGATTCCTGGTGGCAGGAATTTTTACAGGTACCTGTTTAAAATCAGTGCTGCGAGTGAACGCTAAAAGCATAAAAGCCGTAGGAGAGCAACTACTCCTGTGTTTGCAAGAGGTAAAAGGTAGCTTTTGAGAAAATCAAAATGTTGCAGGAGGTTCAATAGAATTCAGCCTCTCCTCTGAGGGTTTCTGACCCCGCCTATCATGCGGGAGGACTGGAGGTTACTTCAGTTGTGGGTAGATGTAAATGTAGCCCCTGGAAATGGAAAAACAAAAGCTAGGATGTTTGGTAGAGACAGCTTAAGGCAAAGTGGCTTCTTTGGGGAGATGAGAAAACTTGAAGCTGTGAAGCAGTTTCCTTAAAAGCCAGGGTCTGTAAGAACCTGTGGAGGACACGCTGCCTCAGTGGGTCCTGTCAGGCAGGAAAGGGTGTGTGCAGACCGGGGCTCCATCCGGGACGCCATGGACCCAGCGCCTAGGCCTGGCACTCGGACCTGTGTGCCTAACACTGGCTGAGTGAGCGAACAAAGGGGTGAGAGTGCTAGTGATCCCGTTCGAGAATCCGTTCCTCTCAGTCGGCCTTTGTGGAGGAGGCCGTGTGGTTGTTATTGCTTCCCTCACTGCTCACAACTGTTTCTGAGGCCAACGGAACAGCAGCCACAGACAAGCATCCTGCCGGTCATCTGGGTGGCTGCTCGCTCTCAGTTCCTCTGCGTCTAGACGAGCTGGTGAATGAAGGCGCCTGACATACCCACGGGCCCCTAGAGCCTGTGTTCTTAAAATGCGGGGGAAGCAACTTCCCCCAAAGGCAGCGGGCGGCCCTTGTATGTGCCACACTGAGATCGATCTACTTTACTTTCCCCACAGTTCACTTTCCCACAAATCACCCAAAAGCAGGTGGTAGGAGAAACACGTTTGTTTGGTTCGTGAACCAACAAATGTAAGCCCACTGTTTAGAATCGAAGGATGTCTTTCTGCATGGACCACGTCCGCGTACAGAACATGAGACTGCCCTTGAGAATTCAGATTTTGTCGTGTACGAGAGCTCTCCATGCCTTTCTCCAGTTGCTGTGCCCTATGTGAGGAGGCATGTTGGCGTACAGCGGTCCTGCCCGGGTTCCCTTTCACTGAAGTGATATCCTCTAATGAATGTAATTATTCCTATGCATAGCTAACACAACCTTAAAATAGTAATTACCCTTTTTAGGAAGTTGCACAGAAACCCACTGGGCTCCTGGACAAATATACTGAACTTGGCTGCTGACCTTACACAGACGTAGAACAAGGAATAACTCTCGCCCCCTGGCTTAAAGAGCCATTTTTTATGTGTATTTTTTTTTAAATCTAGTCTAATGAATTAGCCAGAATAAGGTATCCATGCTGAAAAAATGTTGGCAATCAAGCACAACTTCAGGTCTTAGTGTTTTACTTTGGAATAAAGAATACACGGGGAAGGGAGTCTCAGGATTAACACTGTTTAGAGAAGCTTTTGGAGCAATCTCTTATGTCTTGATATCTAACGTCGATTCTTGGGTTTGCTGTGGTTTCTGACTTTGGGGATTTCCAGTGGTCTGCAGCTTCTCCTTTTTAGCTTAGCACCTCCTCCCAAGGCTTTGCCTTCCCCGGCGCAGGTGGGGGTGGGCGGAATGCTACTTCACCTTGCCCCAGGTCACCTATTATTCCTACCCTGTACCTTTGAGAAACTAGGTTATAAGGTCATAAAATGCCTGCTTCTTAGACCTATCCCAGAAGAGATTCCCACTTAGTAAGCCATAAGGCAGTGCTCTTTTCCACTTGACCCACAGGGCTAATTCAAGGAAAAGTTAGGATTTGTTAACTAACCCTGCCCAGAGCTGAGCAGCATGTTGGTGGCCTAGCTCCCCAACCTCACCTAGATGCCTCACCTTCCTCTTTCGGACCCCTGCCTTCTGCTCACAGCGCCAAAATAAACATGGTGAAAAAATAAAGGGAGGTCGACACAGAAATCACCCCGCTCGACCTGTAGCCGACGTTGGGTGCAGTGCACACGACTCCCAGGCGTGGGAACACAGCCCTAACGACCCGTTCTTGTTTTGCTCTGCACCTTAGGTGTAACAATGTACGCCGTCGGGGTCGGAAAAGCCATTGAGGAAGAGCTGCAAGAGATCGCCTCTAAACCCACTGACAAGCATCTCTTCTATGCTGAAGACTTCAGCACAATGGGCGAGATAAGTGACAAACTAAAGAAAGGCATTTGTGAAGGTACTGCCGCTTGTGTCTAGGAGAGCTCTTAGCAAACAGGGCAGCACGGACCCTTGAATGAGAAATTCTCCACCCCTTCCTTCAGAGTGCTCCAAAAAGTGCCGCCCTGGTGGGCGGGGCCAGTAACCACTAAGCACAGAAAGTGCAAGAGGGGTGAGAGGAGACAAAACTGACAGCCGACATTGCTTGGTGCTGGCTTTGTGCTGAGCAATGTGATACGTGTTTTGACACACTGGCATAGTTAATCCTGAACCAAAAAAAGAAAAAAGAGAAAGCCTTCAGAGATGGTCATCTAAGAAACAACCGTTACATAAATCGGAGAGCTGATGCGTGTTTTCAGGATGTGCCTGTAACTGGAATAGAAAGGGGTGGTAGTCGGTCCGAGCCCACTGTTTAGAATCGAAGGATGTCTTTCTGCATGGACCACGTCCGCGTACAGAACATGAGACTGCTCTTTAGAACTCAGATTTTGTCGTGTACGAGAGCTCTCCATGCCTTTCTCCAGTTGCTGTGCCCTATGTGAGGCATGCTGGCGTACAGTGGTCCTGCCTGGGTTCCCTTTTACTCCTGTCCCAGGTTCAGTCACCACTGAAATCCCAGTCTCAGTGATATATGTTACTCCTCTGAAGGGAAAAGCAACGTGAGGAAGGGAGACCAGGGAGGGAAGGCCTTTCAGATTTCTACTGTGAGAAGATAATGTTTTGCCTCGAGGCTGTTTCGTTCAGGTTGAAACAAGTGGAGCTTTTGCCTCCACAACTTAATCCTTGGACAACTTTAACTTTTTTTCCCATCTCACCTTCTAGATATGATATTTGCAGGGTGGGGGGGCATTCTTAACTAAGGTGCACTTAAGGGGCCCAGGCTTCCCTCACTGGAGAAAACCTCCCTAGAGTGGTCTTGGATTATCCTGGTAACCAATTTCTCTTTGAATTTGTGGTGTTACCAAATGATACCAAAATACCCTGGGTTAGGGCAGGTAGGCCAGGAGTTGGTGTGGGACCAGTTTCCTAAAGAACACACGTGTGCATGCAGACAACTGTCACTGCTTTTGGTCATCTTTTTCTTCTCAGCTCTGGAAGACTCTGATGGAAGTCAGGACTCCCCAGCTGGGGAACTGCCGAAGCGGGTTCACCAGCCAACAGGTAAAATTTTAAAAGCAGTGTTTTTGGAACCTTTGGTGGATACTTCCCCCATGGTTGCCCCCCAGACAAAATTGTAAAGGAATGAAAGAGAAATATGAGCCCTGCTGAAGTAGGTCCTGCTCTGTGGGGCGGGCCCCTGCACAGCTGATCCTCCACAGTGGTCGGAGGTCGTCGGTCAGTGGTCACAGCCAGTCCTTGCAGTTGATGGGCCTGGCAATAAATCCCTCCCACCGATGTACCAACAGCAATCACGACTCAAGTACAAAGGAGGATGTCCACAGCCCACATGGGGGGTCTCACCTCAAGTGCCCAGCTTGGGTGATCTGGGAGGCTGTGTCATTGGATCCTACAGGACAAGTACTACATTCAGCCACTCTACCAAGGCCGGGAGACGTAGGAGCTCTGCCAATGCATAGAAACAAACACAGGGAGGCTGCCAAAATGAGGAGATGAAGAAACGTGTCCTAAAAGAAAGAACATAACAAAACTCCAGAAAAAGAACTAAACAAAATAGGGACAAGCAATCTACCAGATGCAGAGTTCAGAACACTGGTTATAAGGATGCTCAATGATCTCAGAATTTCAGTGCATGAAAAAGGACCAGTCAGAAATGAAGTGAAGTATATACTAACTTAAATGAAGAATAATTTACAGGGAATCAACAGTAGAATAGATAAAGTTGAGAATCAAATCAGTGATTTGGAGTATAAGGAAGCAAAGACAAACCAACAAGCAAAACAAAACCACCCAGTCAGAAGAGCAAAAGAAAAACAGAATCCAAAAAATTGAGAGCAAAATATTGAAGACATATTTGAAAAAAATAATGACAGAAAACTCCCCTAACCTGGTGAAGGAAATAGACATACAAGCCTAGGAAGCACAGAGACTCACAAAGAAGATGAACCCAAAGATGCCACGCCCAAGGTTAAAGACAAAGAGAGGATCTTAGAAGCATCAAGAGAAAAGCAGTTAGTTACCTACAAGATTGCTCCCATAAAATTGCCAGCTGATTCCTCAACAGAAACTTGGCAGTCCAGGAGGGACTGGCAAGAAATATTCAATGTGATGAGAAGCAAGTACCTACAACCAAGATTATTCTACCCAGCAATCATTTAGAATTCAAGGACAAAGACCTTCCCAGATAAGAAAAAGCTAAAGGAGTTCATCACCACCAAACCAGTTATCAGGTAAAATGTTAGAGGGTCATCTTTAAAAAGAAGAAAAAATGTGCCCTAGTTGGTGTAGCTCAGTGGATTGAGCACCGGCCTACAAACCAAAAGGTTGCCGCTTCAATTCACTGTCAGGGCACATGCCTGGGTTTCAGGCCAGGTCCCCAGCTGGGGGTGTGCAAGAGGCAATGGATTAATGTTTCTCTCCCATTCTTCCTCCCTTTACCCTCTCTCTGAAAATTAATAAGTAAAACATTTTAAAAATAAGAAAAAAATGATAAAAATATTAACAATAAAATGATAAGAAATATTTACTTATCGACAATTGAATATAAAAAACAAAAAAAGGCAGAACAGAAACAGACTTACAGATACAAAGAACATTTTGACAGTTACCAGATGGGAGGAGGTTGGGGGAGCAGGTGAAACAGGTGAAGGGACTAAGAAGTCCAAATTGGTTGTTACAGAGCAGTCATGGGGATGTAAAGTGCAGACAGGGAATACAGTCAGTAATATTCTAATAACTATGTGTGGTGTCAGATGGGTGTGAGATTTATTGGGATGATCATTCAGTAAGTTGTATAATGTCCAATCACTGGGGTGTACACCTGAAGCTGTTATAATACTGTATGTCAACTGTAGTGATTAAAAACTAAAAAATGACTTTAAAATAAAATGAAAGTAAGATTTGAATTATGCTAACTACGGCTTTTTCCCTCTCAGATAGGACACAGTTACCCCACACCTTAGCCATGTTTGGTAATAGCTTCTCTGCCGAGTCTCATTGCCGCAGCGTATGCTAACACTACCTACCGCACGCTGGGAATGCCAAGGGCTCTCCTCTGACAGCTGAGCTTTTTTATACCACAGTTGTGCTAGGCAGGTTTGACTTCATTTTTCTTTCTCTTCACAGAATCTGAGCCAGTCACCATAAGTATCCAAGACCTACTTTCCTGTTCTAATTTTGCAGTGCAACACAGATATCTGTTTGAAGAAGACAGTCTTTCACGGTCTACACAAAAGCTGTTCCATTCCACAAAATCTTCAGGTAATTCCCAGTAAAATATTACTGTAGGTTAACTTGATACCAGCCCTTCCGCTTGCCAACAAAATCAGTTTAAAAGAAGAGAGGTAAGGAGGAAATAGGAAATAGGATGGGGAAAGAGAATAACTGAAGGAAAATGAGAACTAAAAAACTAAAACAAATTGACTTGGTCTTCCCCGAATCCACAAGAAAGGCCACTTCAGTGCTGGATGCCCTTTCCTGGGATTTACTGAATCAGGCTGTGTGGGTAAAGTCGAACATTTCTCTCATTATGGTTTCCTGCATATGCTGATTCAGTCCTATTGTTATGCATCTGGGAAATCTGGTGGGTTTACAGAGGTGAACAGTTTCCATCTGCTTTCTCAGGAAGTCCTTTGGAAGAAAAACCCGATCAATGCAAATGTGAAAACCTTATTATGGTCCAGAATCTTGCAAATGAAGAAGTAAGAAAATTAACACAACGCTATATCCTTTTCTTGTATTATGCTTCTGCATGGACTGCAAAGGGTGTTACCAAACGTCACAAAAACTACATGTGGGTATGGGCCAAATGAAGTAGATCCCAAAAGTCAAGAATAGTGAACTCCAGGAAAGGCTTTTTTTCTTAAGAAAACTGTTCGGTGTTTGAGGGCCAAGGGCAAGCAAGCTTAGTGGCCAGGGTCCAGCCTTTGGTTGCTATTTGCTGCTCTGGAAGGTTTAGCAGTAAGGCCAGTCAGCACACGCACAAAAAAACAGGTGTATTTCATTAACTCCCTCCCTGCTCGGAGACGATGGAGGATATGGGCTGCTCTGAAACATAGCAAAGGTCAGGACCAAAGAGTCAGGGCGCCCGACCTGCGGCCCACAGGCCGCACGTGGCTCAGGATGGCTGTGAATGCGGCCCAACACAAAATGATCCATTTATTTAAAACATTATGAGATTTTCTTTGTGATTTTGTGTCTCAATGTATTTCATGTGTGGCCCAAGACAACTCTTCTTCCATGGTGGCCCAGAGACGCCAAAAGGTTAGACACCCCAGTTAGAATGAGGAGGTTTCAAACCCCGTCTCAACTGCAGTCCTTTCCTTTGGCCCTGACCCCACTGTAGCCACTTTTGGACACTGTTTAGTTTCTTGAGGACTGGGTTGAGTTGGTTGGGTTTTTTTGTTTGTTTTTTGGCAGCAAAGATCTTTTATATCAGCACTCCAAGATGAAACATTCCACCAAGGGTACAGCAGGATCCAATGATTCATTAAAACAATATTACAAATAAAAGGAATGCTTTAAGATAATAGAGAAATGAGGATTCAGTGTTTTTATACACTGAACAGCCTGCCAACTGCTCTGGACTTAAAATTAGTCAGTTCACTAAAGCTGGCTGATTTTTATCTCAACATGCACCAACTAGTCAATAGAGAAGTGGTTTAATTCAGAACTATCTCTGTGCCAATGGGTTTATATAATAAGGAACAGCATATAGAAATTCCCTTTCTGCAATCTGAAAATATGGTCCCCCAAGAAAAATAATCTGACAGTGATGGATGCAGGTGGTGAATCTGGGCTCTCATTTGCCCCCAGTGGGGCGGGTAGAAGGTACTAAGTTCCCAGGGAGGAAGACAAATGCTTATTCGCATGTGCCTCTTCTCTTCCTTTCCCCTCAACTCTGAGGGTCTACCTCACAAGCGACTAAGGAAGTCATACATGAAAGAGCACAGGTCAGCCGTCGTCAAGGTTGCTGCGCTCTGGCCAGTATCTGGCACCATGAGTGAAAACTCCCCCTCTCCCCGGATGTCCCAGCTCACTGTCAAGGCCTAATGCTTGTTTCTTTCCTCTTCACATTAACAACATTATCAATTCTGGCTCGTGGAGGTGTGCTATGGAAGGCTAATTTATAAGCAACAGAGGTGTGTTTAGAATTAAAAATTAAAAAGAATTTGAGCCAAGCTATCCCACTTTGATGTTTTACCCCAAAAGAGATTTAATAGGCTTGGTAGCATTTGTTAAAGTCACTATGAACTAACAAGTCAGGGTTTTAAAATACATAACAGAAATGGAACAAAAATTTATTTAGGTAAATTAAGGTATATTTCAGTGTAAATAAAATAGGCGATTCAGATTCCTCTTCCTTAATTTGAGATTTACTGGAAGAAATGACACAGAGAATGGAAGCCCTGGAAAACCGCCTGAGATACAGATGAAGACGCGAAATGGTCTGTGTGTACATCATTATATCAAGGATCACAAGGAAAGCAGTTCTGAGCCCCAAAGCTCGGGCTACAGTCAGTTCTGTAAGGTTGTAAAGTACTAAGACAGCTCGTTTGCCATAGAACAAAGGCGAAAAGTAGACACTAACTTGTATAAATTTAATGAGAATCCCTCGGAACCTTAAAATGAGTTTACCAAGTCAGAACAAATAAGCTATGCAAGATACTCTGTTACCTACTGTGGACATGATTTGCTTCTGCCTCGTCCTGCCTTAGAGCGCTGCGATCTCATTTGGCCACGAAGTACAGTTTGCACGGTCTTCCCTCTTCTGCACAACACTGGCTATAGGAAAAGCTATTTTTTTGTATCGGACTTTACCTTGATATATGTATATGGATGTATGCATAAAATCATAGGACATGTACTAGTTGGATATTTTAGTACAATATTAAAATTCACTTCAGAGAATGGCGTTCTGTGTAAAATTCTTAGTTTTAACTTTAAACGCTAGGAATGTTGTAAGTGTGAGATATGGCCGGTATGCCTATGAAAAAAAGGTCAACTCTCCCTGGTAATCAGGGAAATGCAGGTGGAAACAATAGCTGTTGTTTTATCCTCACTTGGCAACAGTGAGTACGTGTGACCATGACATGTGTCAGTAAGGACGTGGGAATCTGGGGCTCTGGGACACTGCGAGCGAGAATGCAAACGGGCAGTCTCTTTGGAGAATGGCAATGTCCAGCAGAACAAAATGGGCGCACCCCTGTACTCCGGCTGCTGCACTCTGGCAGGGCTGAGACCTACAGGAGAATGCTGCTGGAGTGCACAAAAGTTAACAGATCAGAAACACCCTAATCATCAGAGGGGCACTCATGAACTGTGGCATAGCCCACACTTAGAAATAAGATGGAGCACTGAAGGGGAACACACTAAGTCTACATGTGCACCTGGTTAAACCCAAAAACAGAGCTGAATTTAAAAAGCCGACAGTAAAGTATGTTTGGCATACTGCTATTTCTGGAAATTCAAATGGCCGCAAGCATTACTATTTGTTCAGATACATACATATGTACATTTAAGTGTAAGACATGTTCTGGAAGGATGTGCACAATAGCGGCTGTCCCTGGGAAGTTAAGGAGGTGGGAACAGGGTCAAAGGTGAAGGCATCTAGTGCACCAAGAAACCACCACAGGGAATAGCTTCATTATGAGATGAAGACACTCAAGTGAGACCTTTCCATGGAATTTGGAGGTGAAATGATGCCTTACAATCAGAAAATCTTGCATAAGCTTCGTGATTAAATACTTGAAGACAAGTGTCCATGACCATTTCCTCCCAAAGGGAAGTGTGGTGCAGTGGGGAGAACTTGTAGGCCTTGACTGTATCTAAAAATGATTCTTTCAAAGTCTAAAAGTTGTGACTCAATATTAAACCCACAGTTTATACTTATATGTAAGTCATCCATTTGATCCCGAAAACACATTTTCATTAGGAAGTTAAGCGGTGATTTGGGTTGGCACTACCTTTTGAGATGCAATTGGCTCACTTCTTCCCTTTCTGTTGAGTCTAGCTCCCTCTAGTGGCTCTGGGCTGCCCACGCTCCTGGGCTTTTAAGCTTTATACACACTTTACCAGCGTTTTCAACTTTCTTCTTCAACTTGGTGAGAAAATGCCTTCAGGGAACAAAGGCCTCCAACCAACCATCAACTTTAGATTAACTCATTTAATTTGAAGATTGTCTAAAATTGGAAATATTTCTCCATTTTCCTTGTTTTGCTATCTGTATGTTTCATGTGTAGTTTTGCCCTCATTTCATAATTTATTGTGACCTTTCCAAGCCTTGATGCTGTCCAATGGGGTAACAGCACTATCTCACTGGACTGCCAAGAGGATTAAATGGGTTAACATGTACACTACTCAGGCAAGTCCAACACATTTTAAAGGTCAATATTAGCTATTATTTTTATTCAGCAGCCAAGAGCATCTGACGCAAAGATGGTGCCACAGAAGTGTATGTTGAGTGAATCAGTTCTTTGCTTACCTTACCTGGGAAAAGTGCTTGGGCAGGTTCCCACTCCTAAATTATCTTTTGAAGCAAACACGTAGAATGTAGTACATTAAATAATGGTTAAAATACATGATGTTCAAGACCTACTATTGACAAGATTAAGATAAAATTCTGGAGTAGAAAGCCACAAGCATACCAATGAGAAATGTTTAAACCCTAGAAGTCATTATTCGTCCTGGTTTTTCAGGTTTTATTATGTGCCACACACACAATAAATGATACAAAGTTGAAAATGTTAGGTCACTGTCCTCTGGGGCCTTAGGTTAACAAGAGATGTGACTAACCCCATAAAAAGGCTCTATGGTAAGTCAGAGGCACCCAGTTTGGACGGCAAGAGGATGTTGGGGTGACCTGAGAGGGGGTGGGGGAAGGAAAGCAGATGCCCCTGCAGAGGGAGCAAGTCTAAGCTGGAAATGAGAATTGCAAGACAGAGTATCAAAGAGAACTGTTTCCCATGAACCAGATGACCATCTCCCATGAAGTCCAACTACACTCACGATGGTCAAATCCAATCGGCTGGGACTTCCTGCAGTCCCCTACGTAATAGAGCTTTCCAGCCAAACCCACCAGACTCATTACAATCGGAAGAGAACATTTAAAAATATTACATTAGACATTCCCAGATTTGGCACTTTTTAATTTTGGCAGCACTTTAATAGCATTTCATCACAACTGCCTCAGACTGAGATGAGGAATTTTCTGTTTACTGTTTTAAATTCCATTTCTCTGAACTATAAACTTCTTGTTGAAATGACAGTGAGTACACAGAAGAGCACACGGAACCCTGACCGATGTGGCTGGGTTGGTTGGGCATCACACTGCAAAGCGAAAGGTCACGATCAGGGTACATGCCTGGGTTCCCAGTTTGGCCCCCCGGTGGGGCGTGTGCAAGAGGCAACCCATCCAGTTTGTCTCCCACCCTGACGTTTCTCTCCCTTTCTCCCTCCCTTCCCTTGGAAACAGTCAGCCTGGAGGCAGATACCCAACTAGCTGAAAGGTCAATCTGAAAGGAGAAATTGACCAAGTAGGTGGAAAACAAGTACATAAACTTCCTTAACTAAAAAAGCGAAACATTTTGAATTGCAGAAACAGACTGACATTAGACCAACAGTAGTCTAAGTAATTCTCATAAAGGACAAAGATTTCAAACTCCCCCCACCCCGGCCAATTTCAGGGAGTGTTTTATTTATCTGCCACTTTATCCAGGCGATCTATCTCCCAGCAATGTACATTCTATATTCTTGGCAAATGGGACTTTTGTGGACAAACTTCATCACCAAATTGGTTCAAGAATAAATTACTGAAATCAAACTTTTTTCAATTATTTTATTATTGTTCAATTACAGTTGTCTGCAGATTTCAAACATTTTAAATCACCTTGGGCACACTGGTGTTTAGACATGCAAATAATACAAGCACCTCAGGGCATTTACAAGTTTCCCTTCTGAATTAAGTAATTCTGTCCCTCTTAACCAAGAAATGCTACTTTTAAATTGTGGGGTGACATCTGTTATGACATGGAAAGAAAACCAGGAATGAAACATATCCTGTAGTATCCACAGCCCTCCACAACAAAGAAGTGTCCCATTTGTAAAATGTCGGTAGTGCTCCCAAACCGAGCAGAGTAACTGAACAGAGTAACCGGTTGGTTGGAAACCTCCAGTTCGTAACAGCTGTTCTCCAACTTATATTAATAAACTCAGATTGACTTCAGACCTAAACTATAACCATGGAATGTTCTCCTAAAAAAGACCAATTCCCTTACTTGTGAAACTGAGAATTTGACTCAACTGTAGTTGTTACATAATTATTATTATAAAGGGCATCTTTTGACCCCCAGTTCAGCAAATATTTTACTTTCTAGATAATGTATTGGAAGCATCCTCATCTGTCTTCACTCGCCTACCACCAAAAACTTCCTGACCAAGCCGATTGACTCTGAAGTCCAAAAGACATGGTCATTTCTGACTTTTACAACCTCCCTCAGAGCCTAAGCAGACTGTGTAGGGCATACCCTACCAGCACCATTCAACTGTCAATCAAGATGTATATAAATCACTATCTCTCCACAGCAAATTAATTTCTGTTTTTTTCCCCAAGGGATGTTAATAAATGTGGGAAAAGAGTTCCGTGGGACACACCTGGGAGACATAATATGCAGTGGCAAAATTTGGGGTGGGGAAACATCCACATAATTTCATTTACTTTTCTGTGCTACCTAGATATGATAGATTTAAACTGGACGATAAATTGAAATTCTGGTTAAATTTTGGGTTTTGAACCTTGCTGCCTCTCAAACACATTCAAATATAAAATGCCAACCATGTCCTAAAACTGGAATTAAACCCAATACAGGAAAGGAATTCAGTATACTCGATTTAGGGAAAAATGGAAACTGGAATTCATGTCTCTTAACCCAAAGTCTTGCCACCACACCTGGCTGCCGCACCCTGTCTAATCCGATCTTCAGGAGAGTACTGAAACAAAAAGATGCAAAAATAACGGAAAGGGATGCAGTTCTTAAATCAAGCTCTGGCCACGTTTATTAAAAAAAAAAATTGCATGATTTACTTTTCACCAGTCTGTTCTGGCATGCTTCTGATGATATCGGAATCACCTGAAAAATAAAACAATAATGATTTTGCACTCATTTGGAACTGGTAGTCATGACATTAGCAGTGCTTATCTTCAAGTCACTGTGCTAGCTGTGCCATCCCTTCCTGAGGTTTAGCAAAGTCATGTAGAGTCAGACATTTCCTACTTAAGATACGTAATATAAATCAAAGTCTTTATCACCAGCATTTATAAAGCCAGAACTAGGGAAAGAACTAGGTCTGGGGACACATGCATGGTCTTAATATAGCGAATGGTTAGCCTGCCCTGATTATCACAAAATCAGAACAGCGAGAATATTCGCAGTATTTTATGAATTAAGAATTCTTAAGTTCAAAAACAACATGATGTGTACAGTTTGCCCTTGAACAACTCAGGAATTAGGGGAGCTGACCCCTGTGTATAACTTAACGTGACCTTCCTCACACTTGGATTCCCAACCATGGAATGAAAATACTGTCTTTGGTCTGTAGTTGATGAATCCACTGATGCAAAACTCATTGAAAAAAATCTGTATATAAGGGACCCATGCAGTTCAAAACTGTACTGTTCAAGAGTCAACTTCTTTCAACCAAGTGTACCTCTGTTCAAGCAGCCAGTTAAGGATTACTTTCCTCCATTTCACCTGATTATTCTCCTTTTATAACTGCATTTCTACCAAGGTACTAAGTCATTATTTGAAAGACCAAATGAAGTTCATGTTCCCAAAGTAAAAAAAATCACTTAAACCAAAGCCAACATAGTGACATTATCAATTCTTCATGAAATAAGACTACAGGATATGCCTTAATATATCCAAATTCTCACCATCTGAACTCAGGAAACAAACACCTGGATTACATTATAAAGGAAAATGATTTCCAAAGCATACCTGGATCGATGATGGCCAGTGTGCACACTCTGTAGTATTTGCCACACGCCGTGCCCAGTTCAATATTGTTGCCACAGTAGTGATGGACACCAGTCTTGGCCAACATGGCATAGTACTCTATTTCAGATTTCCTTTGGGAATCAGACAAAGGCAAATAAAGGCCATACCAAGTGACTGACAGACTAAGTGTTTACTACTTCTCGCATTAGGTTTAATGTTGGTGAGGCCTTCCAACAGTAACTAAGCCCGTATTCCTGTTAAGAACCTATTATCACATCCATTAACCAATACAAACCATCCTCCCTTGGATCCCTCACAAGAGATGAGACAACCAGAAAAAAATCTACTGAACACCTCCCATTAAGAGAGGATCTATGTTCATGGAGACGAGGGTAGGGTAGGGTGCAAAGTCAAAGCATTATTTACTTCATGCCAGACATTTTACATGTAAATTCCCACGACCACCTCTACTTTTTTTGTATTTCATTTGTTTTTAAATAAATGAAGAAACTGAGGCACAGAATAATAAGTGGAGGATTCAGGATTCAAATCCATGTTACCTTTAAAAAACAGTCCATTTCTATCACCCTCAGATGCTGAGTCCTAGATCGGAAGTGATATTACTCACCCAGAGTTAACGTTTGTATCTAATGAGTAGGCAGATATTAGTGGGTTTGCAAATTTGAAGGGAGTTCTAACAGAACTTTGCTCCCACTCAAAATGTGGATGCACCGGCCAGCAGTAGTGTCATAAGGTGCTTGTTAGAGAGGCATCTCTCAAGCCCCATTCCAGACCACCAATCAGAATCTGCATTTCATTCACGTTACTGTGCAGGTTCACACTGGAGCACTGCTATGGACAGTAGGTTTCAAATAAGACTGAACGATGGGGTGGAGGAGAGAGTACTGCAGAAGTACTGACACCCTATAAAGGGCTATGAGGTTATGCACTATCACAGAAAATCTACACGCGTAGGGGACTGAACATGGCTTATGTTCTGTAAGGCCCAAGTTTCTTTAACTTATTTACAATATCCACTAAGTTCAGTTTTAACACAATCGTGCAAAAACTTCGGCGGAGAGAACTGGCATAGTAGGGTGAACTAGGTGACTTTCTCATCTAGCTTTTCTACACTAAAACAAGTTCATGCAATGAAGCACACTGTAAAGCATCTCAAAGCTAAAAGGCGGACCAAAGACACAGCACTAAAGACATGTAAAAACAAATTACATGTATGTGCTTCCCTCAGCCTTCTAACACTGGTTTTTATCCCTTCTCGCCATATTTCTCCCATAAGATAAGCTTACACACGGAGAAAACAAGCTTGGGAGGTGAGGGTGGGAATCAAGAGCCAAACACCACAATAACAACCTTAAGTCATTTTCCAAGTGTTCACTTGTGAAACAACTTTTACATAAAAATCGAGTCCACGCTACCCACATTGCAAGTTTACACTCTGCATATTCGCCCGCAGTGGACGACACACACTTCAGGTCCTTTCCATACCTCAGGGCTGGGCAGTTGTTGGCGAGGATGACCAGTTTGGCTTTGCCTTGTCGGATCATCTTCTGAGTCTGCTTGTACCCCAGCACGTACTTGCCACTTTTCATGACAAGTTGGAGCCTAGAGTTGATCGACTCCAGCGATTTTTTCTACAAAGCAAACATTTAACATGTATCTTAAGGCCTTGTTTGTAACTACCTCAAACCGGCCCCAGCTTTCTGGAAGCCGAGCCCATTAACAAAACCTCCGAAATCGAGGGTCTGAAATCATTGAGAAGCCCTCTCGGGTTTCTTTTAAGACCCTCCAAATGCCACGAGGCACGCTGTCCGCCCAGTGTGCTCAGATCTGGCCGCCCCAGCCAAGGTTCATCTCTCCACGTGAATCTCCTCCCTTCCTCCGCCCGCTTCACTCACCGTCTTCTTTGCGGCCACCATCTTTCTGCCTTAGGTGCGGGACGGACCCCTACCTACAACATACAGAGCAGATAACAGTAAGTTTAGGACCCGCAGGTCCAAATGGCAACCCGCTGGGTTCCCTTCGCGGCCTAAAGCTCCAAGCACTCACCAAGCGCAGCCGCCAAGATGGCCGGGGAACCAGAAAGGAAGGATTTCCCACAATGCAAAGTTTTTTGCGACTCAATTTGGATTACGGGACCGGAAGCGGAAGCAAGTCGCCAGCGGAACAGGCAGGGCAAAAAGAGAAGGACCGCCACCAGTTGCTATAGGTACTGCTAGTTACAATGGCGGTGGCTCAGTAAGCTTGCCAGTGCTGCGTACTTTAGCCCTGTCCCCGCAAAGTTACTCTCGCTTCTAGCTGCAGACTGAGGGCTGAAAACACTCAAGCTGGTTGGTATTTGGAGAAGCCACCTGAAGGTGAGACTGGAGGAGCGGTGAGAAGAGGCGGAGGTGGCTGAACCAAGGTCTTACTTAGCGCAGCGGCCCTCATCTCTGCCCCTAGCCGGGGCTCTGGGAGAGACCGGGAGGACAACAGTGCGCCGCAGCGCCGGGTCTGCCCTCCGCGGTCAGTTCCACCGGGGGCTGAAGTGTAGTCCCCTTCCTGCGCCCAAGTGGCCGGTTCCTCGGAGAACTTTGGCGTCCCGCGCTGGCTTCCCCAAGCTCACTTCTTAATTTGCACAGAGAGAACGATAAACAGGTCTAGTTTAAAACATCGTTTTTGTAGAGAACTTGGACCTTGACATAAATGTTCAGTTACAAATCATAAGTAAAACCAGCCCAGTAGGTAAGCTATTTTCGTGGGTCATTGTACTCTGGAGAAAGTCAGGAGGAGTAGGAACCAAAAGGCTAACTGTGAACTGTGCCTGGAGCATGGTGTGGATGAAAAAATGGGTTCTGCGGCAAGTAACCTCACATGCTCTGACCATAAATTACTAACTGGACAGGTCGTGGTGTGTATTCATGCTACGGGTCTGTCAATTCTTTCGTGAAAGGTTTTAAGCCTGCCCAGTCCGTTAATCTGGTGCATCCCGGTTAACACACCTTTGTTAACTATATTGTAATCCAGTCTATGCCTTTTTCCAGTCTTCCCTTACATCCCGTACTGAGGTTCATTTATTGATTTTAGAGAGTGAGAGAGGAAGGGAGAGAGAGACATCAGTTTGATGTTCCACTTATTTATGCATTCATCGGTTGATTCTTGTATGTGCCCTGACTGGGGATCTGTACCACAACCGTGGTGTTTAGGGTCTGTGCTCTAATCAGCTGAGCTCCCTCCTTAATTTAAACGCATGAAAGAAGCTTCAAAACTTACTCTCTGGAGCATTTGAAGTCTTGCTCCCCACATATGTCGTTACTTTAGCTCAAATAAAGTCATAAAAATCCTTTATATGTTTGGATGGTCTTCCATTGACAACCACTTACATTATTTTAACAGTCACAAGAAATCTGATAAGTAATGTTTTTATTCTCAAGTTTACATATCTTGTGTATTGGAGCTAGAGCCAATACCCTTACCTGGGTCTGTACTGTAGGTCACCTCATAATTAAAATTCAAATGTGCATCCCACTTTGACGTGAAATTAACCAACCAGATAGAGCTAGATTATCATACTACTTGCTTTAACAATTAGACATAAATTACTTAACATTGTGCAAACCCAGATGTGCCCTTCTCTATTAATCTAATTCTAAACATTAAGCTCTGTTCTTGTTCCTTATTTTACTGATTGAAAGTTGAAGAATTTGTGACGCTGCTACCTAGAGTGAAAGCTAAAACACCCACCTCCTCTTGTAATCCTGGGCTCTTTTTGGATCCACGTCAGTGTTTCATTTGTGGTCATAATCCTATTGTAAAAAATGGACGTATCTATTTGAGAACACTACACATTACAATTCATTGCAGGTACAATTTGGAAACAATTAAACATTTTTTCCCCGTCATCATCAAACATGCTTGTTAGGCACTTGACATGGAAAGAACATTCATGTGGAGAAGACAAGACCTATGAAAAGACCCAGTATAAATAAATCTGACTGTGTAGAAGTATGAAATGGTTACAGACTTTGCATAGCCCACCATGTGCTGGGTCCTGTGTTAGGCCTTGGTCATACAATGTGCCTCAGCAACCTTACAGCTACGCTTGGAGAAAGACTTAGATAGCATAATGTGTTTATTCAATTTAACAAACATCTGACAAATTCAACATTAGGCCAGGGGTGTCACACTCATTTTCACGCGGGGGCCACATCTGCCTCTCAGTTGCTTTCTAAGGGCCGAAATAATTTTAGGGCTGTATAAATGTAACTACTCCTTAACTGTTAAGGAGTCGAAATTACATTCAGCCCTTTGAAGGCAACCACGAGGCTAATGTGGCCCCCGGGGAAAATGCGTTCTACACCCCTACTCTAGGCACTGAATATACAGAGAAAAGACGTGGTACCTGTTCTTAAAGCACCTGCCTTGCAGCTGGGCATACAGGAGAGTAATACTGAGAATAATTAAGACTTCTGTATAAACTTTAAATTTCACACATCTGAACCATTGCAGTGACCTCATAGGCATTATTATCCTTATTTCACAGGATGAAACTAAAGAGAAAAGTGGTTCAGTAAGTTAGTAAAGGTCAACACAGATAAGGGCTGGGGTTTGAAGTCAGGTGCTCTGCAGGATTAACTGAAGTCAAGGGGGCGTTCTCGTGGGAGAGGAGCACAAGCGAAGAAAAGCATCAGCAGAGAGTGGACATTACAGTTTGGCTGGAATACGGCATTCATTTGTCTGGAATGTGGTGAGAAATAAAAAGTGGAACATAGATTTAAATGTTATAATATGTAAGTTTGCTGTAGAGAATTTTAAGAAATGACCTTATGCTCAAAATTTTTTTTCAGAGGCTAGTGTTTTCTTAGAAATGTATTTAAATCCCTGGAGACTCTCTATCCATGACTGAAGACCCTTGGGAGAAGATCCCAAAGTTTTCAGCATTAATAGAAGCAGCATGCTAATCAATCATTCCATTACTAATGGGGCTTGAAGACAATGAAGACACTAAACTTGTCACCAAAAAGATGGACATTAGTTATAAAATAGGTCAGGGGGATAGGCACTTGTGAAGAACAGATGGACAATGTGACAAAACAAAATGAACCGACTGCCCTGGCTGAGGTGTGGCTCAGTGAACTGAGTGCTGGCCTGTGAACCAAAGGATTGCAGGTTCAGTCCCCAGTCAGGGCACGTGCCTGAGTTTTGGGCCAGGTCCCCAGTAGGGGGTGCACAAGAGGCACCGCACATTGATGTTTCTCTATCTTCCCCTCTCTAAAAATGAATAAATAAAATCTTTTTTTAAAAAATGGACCTACCCACATAAGCATTTTGTATAGGGACACACTGGACCACAGCAGTTTCAGGAGTGGGATTGAAGGCTCGTAGGAGGAGGGGATACACTATATTTTATTCCTTCTGTGCTCTGTGAATCTTCTCACCTAGCAGTTCAACTTTTGGGAACTCTGTCCACACAAACAGTCACAGTTGTTCAAAGACGTGAACAAATATATCTGAACATTATTTTTTAAGCAAAAAACGAAACAAATGCTTGTCATTCTTAACCAATGTATATGTTGGTATATGCATGGAAAATTCAAGACTGGAAAGCTAATTATCAAACTTTTCTCTCAATGAAAGATGAGAAGAGTAAGTGGTGAGGAGAGTACATCTACTCTTCACTTTATACATTTCAACACTGCTTGAATTGTTTTACATTAAATTATTTACCAGCATGTGTTAATTGTTATGTGAAAATCTCCTTTTTAATAATAAAGTGGTTATTTTAAATAGATCTTGTGGAATGTCAGTTATATCTTAAAGCAGTATTTCTCAACTTACAGCTCCCAGATGATCTGATTCAGAATCACCTTGAGTTCTGACTCCTGGGCCTCACCCAGGTCTGTAGAAGAAATCTCTGGATGTGGGGCCTTGGAATCTTAATTTAATAAGCAGCCTTGATAATTCTTATCAACACTAAAACTTGAGAAGTAGAGAACTTAAGAATGAGATAGGTTCCTTGACTGGTATGGCTCAGTGGACTGAGTGCCAGTTGGATTCCCAGTCCCGCACGTGCCTGAGTTGTGGGCCAGGTCCCCAGCAGGGGGCACGCGAGAGGCAACCACACATCGATGTTTCCCTCTCTCCCTCCTTTCCCCTCTCTCAAATAAATAAAATCTTTAAAAAAATGAAGTAGCCAAATTAGTTTTGAGGCATGCCTGCCTAGATAGAGAAAACTAAACAATAATGCTTTACACTTTTATATTGATCTCTATACTGTCAAAGCTTTTTGATATTCACTTTCCCCAAATTAATCTGGATTATTACCGTATTTTTAGGACCATAAGACACACCTAGGTTTTAGAGGAGGAAAATAGGAAAAAAAATTTCGAAGCAAAAAATGTGGTGAAATATTTAATAATTTGTGACCCCGTTCCACCGCCGCCCCCACCACAGCAAGCCAGGTGAGCTACATTCGGACTATAAGACGCACCCGCTTTCCTCCCCAATTTGGGGGGATGCATTTTACAGTCTGAAAAATATGGTTACCTTCATTTTAGAGAGAGAATGGTTAAGCACTAGAGATGAGTTTCCTGAGGTGCTTTTCATTATATGATACCAAGTTACGGATCTTTAGTTTATGTCCCTACTCCAGGTTAAAGAAAGGTCTTAGTTGCTTTCTCCCAGCAGTCATACCAAGTTTTGTGCTAGAAGCCAGAGAAGTCCAAAGCACTCATTGTGTGTATGAATCATAATCACAAAATGCTGGAAAATTCTTCCTAGGGAATCTTAACTGATTCTGCTGTCTCTTCTTAGGACAGACTTAGGTTCTTTGTTTTTCTCTTTAATACCTGCATGACTTTGGGCAAGCCTCGGCTTCTTCATCAGTAAAATTAGACTAATGCTGTCTCCCAAATAGTATTGTTATGAGGGTCACAGTAAACGTAATAGTGTACAACGCACCTTGCACAGGGCCCTGTGTAGAGTAAGTGTGCGGTGGATGTTAGTTCCCTTCCTCCGTCCCACTGCTGCCGCCCCAACTCCCCATCACAGCCACCCACCCACAACTGAAGTCATTCACAACATCACAAAACCTACACACCAGAGGAAGGAACCCTCGCGTTGCAAAAGTGACAGTCAAATCCTTTGGCTCATGAAGATGTTGTAAATATTTTCACACTTGTTTTTATTAACGCAGGAGTAGGCAGACGTTTTCTATAAGAGTGCCAAACAGTATTTTAGGCCTTTTGAGCCATGTGGTTTCTGTGGCAACTGCTCAACCCTGATGTAGCACAAAAGCAGTGACAGACTATGTAAATGAATGAGCATGGCTGTGTCCTGATAAAACATTATTTACAAGTCAGACAGCTGGCTGGACTTGGTCTGCAGGCCACAGTTTGCTGATCCCTGTGCTGGAAGGTTACTGTTACTATTAAAAATAGCTACTTTAGTCCTGGCTGGTGTGGCTCAGTGGATCCAGTGCCCACCTGCAAACTGAAAGATCACCAGTCCCTGATTGGGAGCACGCAAGAGGCATCTGATTGATGCTTCTCTCCTCTTCCTCCCTCCCTTCCCCTGTCTCTAAAAAATAAATTAATTAACAAAAATAGCTACTTTAAGTCACACAGAGAATGTCCTTAGCCTAAAGAGATGTACAATGAAGAATTTATAGGTAGGTGCCATGATATCTGCAACTTATTTTCAAATTGCTAAAATAAATGTAGATGACAGGTAGGTAGAGCAAATGCAGCAAAGGGCTAACAGTTGTTAAATCTTAATACTAAAAAGTTGGGAGACATATACTTTGAGAAAGGACTTTTGCCATGCAGACATTTTTTTCTGGCTACTAGTCTGGAGCATTTCAGAGTGATCTTAAAAGACTACAAACAGGTAAAGGTGATAGGACAGAATTAACATAAGGCTCTCCTTTAGCTTTCCTTCACCAAAATCACTGCTCCAAGTTTCTGTAAACTGCAGGCACCTGCTTTTATTCTTCTGGTTTTTACTTGCTATGGGCCTTAAAAGTGACAAGCTGCCTTCCCTGTTAGAGCAAATGCAAGTTCATCTGATACTCATTAACCCATCCCCTTATTGTTAAGCAGTTAAAACTATCATGTTCATTACTTATTCAGTGTCCAGATTACAAAGTAGCCCATTAGTAATTTGGAACTCTACTTGTCTAACTCAGCCTTTGCATTCTTAAATCACCCCTGGCATTAAGTATGCTCACAAATATGGTGGGGTGTGGGAGGGACCATGAATCCCAGTGAAAAGACCCCGTAAACTCAGGGAATGTTAGTGGCCTTTTCAGTGACTACACACATGCACCCCTCTACAAGAATTCTCAGCCTCTGAAGGACAGGTGGGAAGGCATGTTACTCACTCATGTCCACTCTTTCTGCCTCCACAAAAACACAGAATCCAAAATAGTTCTTCAGACTGAGAATGCTCTAGAGTGCACCAGATTAAAAATAAGCCAGAGAAACACTTTCTTCTATTTTTTTAAAGCCACTTTTCCATTAAAGGAAACATGTTTTTTATACTCTTGGATACAAACAACTCAGGATACTTTATTCACCATTTTACTATGGAGGAGTACTTACCACTGACACTTTTGGAAAGTCGAATGGTGTCTGTCAAGTTTGGTGTTTTGGTTATTTTTGTATTTCTTTTGTCAGTTTTTGAACTTAGGATCCTGTGTTCCTAAGTGTTCACAAAAGTATGAAAATTTACATATTATTTTCAATAATTTGAAAAGTCTGCAAAGTACTCTTATCTTTAATAAAGCTGTAATTGCATGGGCTAAGACATCAATGTGTTTTGCTTTTAACCAGAGTTAATCAACTTAATACTGTAACACTGCATGTCCTGCTGATCTGAAATGTCGCTGACTTCTTAATGGAGAAATAGATAACAAATGCAAAATTGTGGCAACAACGACACATAGGTATGTCAAAGAAAAATGATAAAAGGAGTCCTTGGAGGTGAAAAGATATATAAACCTCTGCCTCTAGATATAACACATTGAGGTCTACTGGCCTTTAGAATCACAGTATCAGTTACCATCAGGTGTTACCAAGACTAAAGGAATAGACAGGACAGGCAATTGGTGAGAATGAGAGTGGGCAGGAAGAGGGGAGGAAGCATTAGCATTGTATGTAGTTAGTAAGGATACCTTTGTAAGCAAACTAGCTCGGTTAAGCAGAAAAGGAATTCATTTTGTAGTTCACCAAATGAACAAGAAGCCGGGAGAGCAAGACACAGATCTGCAAATACTGGTCACGGAGGAAGCTGAACCATTTATTAGTCACTGGTTCAGAGAACACTGCAAACCACAGGGCAGCACCCCAACCTTCAAAGGTGTTTAACATGGCCTGTGCCACACAGTGCTTAATGTGCCCGTCCAGCGTTTTATGGGTGTAGCTTCTCCTGGATAATGAGGTATATGGAAAGACCGGTAAATCACATAGGAATGGACCTATACCTTGTTTCATAGGAAGTGAGTTCTTTGATAAAGTACAATGTGAATGTAATGTCTTGACAGATGTGTGATGTCTTGAAGATACATACCATCCACTAAGGGATGGTGCTAGCAGAAACATATGGGCAGGAAAAGTCTAATCTAATATCTATGACAGTGAAGACTATCTACTGTCCCCGAAGAGGTCCGATCCATCTTCCATGAAGTGGCTGATAGGTCCTCTCAAAGAAAGGGCACCATTCAGAAGCTTACAGTTGGTCACTCTCGCTGCTGCTGCTGCTGCTGCTGCTGGCAAACAGGTGGTCCGCCCAGTTTGGTAAGTGGGGGACATGGTGTTGAGCCCACACCTGACTGCTCTCCCTGTTCCTACTGCCACTTTATTCCAAGCCCACAGGGCAAGAGCTGAAGTAGCTTATGAGAAACACTTCCTAACATCCGTAGGACAACAGATTATTATTCGCCTGATTCTCAAGTGCTTCCTCTGAAGAAAATGGAAGGCCATGGCTTGGCTGATAATTATATCTGACGAAAAGTAAGATAGCCCAGGCAAATTTTAAAAAGTAATGATAATTTATGTGTAATGTTATGAAGGGCCCTTCCTCAAAAATCTCCAGTCTCATTTTTATTTGAAGGAATCTCTGAACTAATGGCTAGGTGGCCAAGGTTTTGCCAGGCCTGCAGTGCAGGAGGGAGAGGAAGAGGAAGAAAGAGAAAGGAGAAAGCGGATCAGGAGGGAAAGAGAAGGGGAAGGAAGAAAAGGAGGGTGGGAAGAAGAGGAGAGGCCTGTGAACATGGCAAAGACTGTAGCTTTGTTTGTATCCCATGACCCTTATAGGGAAATATCCCAAATTTTAGACAATCCGAGCATAAAAATAATGATGGTGTTAAAGACTGAACTTGGCAGCCCAAAATTTATATGTTGAAGTCCTAGCCCCCTGAACCTCATAGCGTAGTTGTATTTGGAGACAAGGCCTTTAAAGAGGTAATTAAGGTAAAATGAGGCCATGTGGGTGAGCGCCACTCCAATACGATTGGTGTCCTTATGAGATGAAGACACAGACGCATTGCAGGAAGACGATGTGAAGACTCATGGAAAAGACTGCCATCTACCACCCAAGGAGAGAGGCCTCTGAAGGAAATTAGCCCTACCGACACCTTGATTTCACACTTCTAGGAAATAAATTTGTTAAATCACCCGATCTGCAGTACATTGTTATGGCAGCCCTAACAAATTAATACTCATGATAACATAACCCACTGAATAATGTAAAAATCCATCAGTATTCCCTGAGTGAAGAGTAAAGGGAGGAAAAGGGAAAGTGCTCCGTTAAAGTATTATGCAGAAGGAATGGTGTAATGAGAAAAATCATGATTTGGTAACCATCGTAAAAATAATTGATCCAAGCAAGAATATTACTATATGCTGAAAGTGGCAGATAAAAGTTTGCTGAGAATTTGAATATTTAAAGTCTCTCCCCATAAATTACAGAGTGAAATAACTTTTCAGTGAAGAAACTTAACAAATATTACCTTCAGCACATCATCAATAACAGGACAAATTGACATTGTGTGCCTCTTAATATGAACACACAGACAATACAGTGTCTGTGTGTACCCGCCGAACAGCATCCCCTGAAAATAACCATGAGGAAACACCAGACAAACCCGAGCTGAGGCAGGTCGGCCTGTTCTCTTACAAACTGTCCGGGTCGCGAAAGACGAAACTGAGGGAACGACTTCAGGGGTTGGGAGCAAACTAGACAGGCACAACAACTAAATGCATTATGAGGTCCTGGGTTGGACAACTGACCAAAGTTGAATACGAGGGTGGATTAGATAGTATTGTATCAACGTTGAACTTCCTTGTGGTAACTGTACTGAAGTTACGTAAGATTAAGACTCATGGCAAATCTAGTCTGCCAATCAATAGCCACTGGCCACGGTCGTCTCCTCCTCTCCCCAGCTCTTTAGTGATTATTCAGATGATCCCTCCTCCCACTCCCCCGACTTCAGGTCTATTCCTGCTTTCCTGTCTGCCTTTACCACACCTGGCTCCTCGTCCCGGTCCTCTCCGCTCCCCAACTCTCCCCTCCCTGGCTCCTAGCGCTCCGCACAGCTCCCTTTCCCATCCAGGTGCGCTCCCGCAGCCCCGCGCTCCGCAGAGTGCGCTTGCGCTCTACAGCCCCGGGAGCCGGGCCACCGAGTTGGAGGAACTTCTGTGTGGTCGCGGTGGTCGTCGCGCCGGGTCCAGGCTCCGGGGCTGGGCAGGTGGCTGCACTCGCGCGCCGGGCCGCACTCCTTCCCGCGGCGGCGGCGCCACGATGGGCTGCTCCAGCAGCGCCCTCGGCAAGGCCGGCGACAGCAGCAGGCTCCGCAGCGGTGAGCACACGACCGGCCCCACCCCCGCCCGGGTCTTCCGATTCGGGTCCGCTGGCTCCCCGGGGGTCCGAAAGGGGCGGCTCCTGCCCACCCAGCCGGGCAGGGGGCGGGCTCCTCCCTGAGCCTGGGAGTGGTACCCTCAGCCCAGTGCAACTCCCATCTAGAAATTTGGAACGGCGCTCGGTGACCCAGGGTGCGGTGGTCCGCGAGCGCCCCGACGCGCGAGGCTCAGGGCCGGGCCCTGGAGTTGCCCTGTCCCCCGGTGTGCCCGCCGGCGTTAAATCCCTAATGCGGCTAGGTGCCACATTCTCTTAAACAGATGACAAAATTACCTGTCCTTAACAATAGGTGCTATTTAATCTCCCAGAGTGGGAAACTGCAGATTATATAAAGGTGCAATTCACAGGGAACCATTGGTTTCGGTCGTAAGGAGAGATGTACACCGTTTTCTATCAAGACTTTTCCCTCCCGAAAGAGTGTCAGCTTTGGCGATGGCCAAGGTGCGGAAAGTACAGCTAGACAGTCACTCCACATGGGACCCGGCACTTTGGAAGAGGTTAGATACACTTTCTCCTATCCTTGGTTTAAGTATTTGACAAATACGCGTGACAAAAAGTGGTCATCGAGGTATCTTATACAGAAATTCAACAAGTAAGTATATTTTGAGTATAGAGTATAACAGCCAGGTGCTTGTCTAGATGCTGGAGATAAGGGAGACTCCCCTTTTGAAGTTTTGAGGTGGAGGAGACAGACAATGAACCAACGAATGATTAAGATAGTTTCTGACAGCGATAAGTGCTGCGAAAAGAATACAAGCAGATCAATGAAGTAGTGACTGGGTTTTCCAGCTGATTCACTTCTTAGATTTTGAATGGCTAACATTTTGGACAAAGCTCTGAAAGTTAAGTAATTCCTTCAAGCTAGTTTATAATCTTCTTCAAGACTAACTTAGGGGAAATTTTATACTCTGATTAATTCCCTTTCTCAGGTCTTCTTCTAGCACCCTGTGTCATTCGGGTAACACAGAAACATCTTCCTGTCTGCTGTTTGTAGTAGAGAGGGCAAGGTTTTCATGAATGCTGTTTCAAAGCTCGGGCACTGAGTCCAGGTCAGTAACGTTTCACTGTACTCATTTTCATGGCCTACAATGATTTATTTCTAGCTTCAGTAGGTAGCAGAAAATAAAAGAAATTAAAATAGGCCAAAACTAAAGCCATATGTAAAAGTGACCCCAAACACCTTGTGGCTGACAATGTGATGAGACGGAA
Source organism: Trachops cirrhosus (assembly GCA_028533065.1). NCBI lineage: Eukaryota > Metazoa > Chordata > Mammalia > Chiroptera > Phyllostomidae > Trachops > Trachops cirrhosus. The sequence goes on from CM052544.1 coordinate 97,961,297, forward strand.
AACCCATTCCTGATGCCCCGTGCTTGCTGACCTTTCCCCCAAAGAGACAAAAGCCTCTGCACCCCAAATATGCTCTCAAAAGGCCGGTGCAAGGAACAATTTCTTTGATGTTTCGCATGTTATTTTGTGAAATCAGGTGGACTTTGCATTCTGTTCCATGTTACATCCTTGTTAATTTCAATATGAAAATTGGGAAAAATAGGAAAAGCTTCAGGAAGATACACCACATTATTTTGGCTTCTCCTATTCCCTGCCATGTCCCAAGTCTCCCAGGAGTGGCATCCTGGTTTAAACAGCGAAGCATAAAATCGTCATTACAGAATTTTTAACTGATAAAAACATGTATTGCAGGGAATGTTACTCTTGGGGAAGGGCAGAAGAAGCCAACAGATGAAATGGGGTTTTTAATCCTCTCATAAAATAGTGAATGACCTTTCAAAAAAATTTTATCGCTAATATTAATAACCATGCACGTGAGTCACACCCACCCTTTCAGTGATTATTCATGCTTTCCTTGCTGTGCTAAGTTTACACAGATGTGGATCCGAAGGGAAGGTTAAAACACCTGACCTCCCATTTTAGTGCGCAGAAAATGAATCAATACATTGCATAAATTGCTCAGTGCACACATAGAATCAATCAACAGGTGTTTTGCTTCGGAGCCTCCATCGGACAATACTTCCATGTAACGGGACACCATTGCATGGTCATCCCCACTTCACCTCCATGATACTGGAGGCTGGATAAATAATTCATCCCTGTTTCTGTAGCACAAAACTTCTTTATATAAAATCCCTAGTGTGTATGTGCTTTTAGATAAAAACAGTCCAAGTTTATTAAATGTCCTGTATATACATTTATTCACTGTTCCCCTCTCCCCCACCTCAGTGCCTAGCAAAGCTTGGTAGATAATTAGTGAGTGAATTACTTTATTTAATCCTTATAACAATGCTATGACTATGATTATGATTTCCCCATTTTGCAGATAAGAGGAAATAATTTGCCGAAGGTTCCAGGGCTCTGAAGAGTCAGAGCTGGGCTTTGAATTCAGGTCCTCTGATTCCAGAGCTTGACCGAGTTCTATTCCAGCACTTGTGATAACTAGATTTAAATCTGTTTTGGCCTCAAGTCACTCTGGGTCTCCATTAGAAGAGTGGTCATTCACTATTCAAACAACAAAAGAAATATAAAGTATAATAGAGTATTTATTATAATCCCTAAATAAGATACATGTTATAATAAATATAAAAATATGATATGTAATACATACATATATGAATGAATAATATAAATACAATGTTATAATAAAATATTTATCTTTAAGTAAAAGTCAGTAAATGTGAAATTTCTATATACCTCCCAGTTTAACTAGGAATACGAATATTTAGAGGATATTCAACCTTAGAGATATTTTAAGCAGAGTGTATAGATGTAGAGACTTCCAGTGCTTCCCATAGATATACAGATAATTTTTATAAGAGATTCTTTTTTTAAATTTACTCTTTAAAATAGATTTTATTTACTTATTTGAGAGGGAAGGGAGGGAGAAAAAGAAGATGAGAACCATCGATGTGTGAGAGAAACATTCATTAGTTGGCTCCCCTCTGCATCTTGACCAGGGACTGAACCCGCAACCCAACCATGTCCCCCAACCTGGAATCCTTCGCTTTGCCAGAGGGCCCCCAATGGAGCCACACGGTCAGGGTTGTTATTTAGTTATCAATAAGTTTAAATCCTCGAGGGGTACAGCATTACACAGATTCTGTGTCCAATGGCCTTAGCAGGAAGGTTGCTTGGGAATTTAGCATGAACCATGCCACTGTTTCCGTGAGCACGAGTTACCTTTCCCCAGGTTACTCTGCTTCTGTCTGGTTTACCACCAGGAGTCACTGTGTTGTTCTTTCCTTTGTACACATAAGCATGATCTTGCCTAGATAGAATTCAGTTTCATCTCGAGCATACACACCTTCAATTTTAAGAAGAGCTGTGCGCTCCCTCTGGTTCCGGAGACCCCGTTTATAGCCAGCAAAAATGGCCTCAGACCACAGCCTTCCAGACGTATTTGGTGTTGTAGAAATCCAGTCCCTGGCAGGCCCCAAAGTTCAGCAGCAGGAATTCAACTCCACGAGATTCTTCTAAGTTCACAATATCAACCTCAGAACTCCAAGGGTTAAAGCTAAAATACATCAAGTAGCCTGTAGACTGGATTTGTGTTGACAGTTCCGCCAACAACCTTCTGTTTCTGGCTTAAGAACTGTTGTTTGTTTGCTTAAGAACTGTTTGTTATACGTGATGCAGTATTATACTATCAACAAAAGAATCATAAATAATGGGTTGAACTAGATTACCTACCTGTAAGATCTCTTACAGCTCTTAAATCTGGTAACACTAAGCTATGAAGGTGCTTATTTTCTGGGCTCCCATTTAAATCTGACAGCAGGACTGGTGAGGAAGCTACGAGACTGAATAGGAAAACCCATCCACGCGGAGACATTCTTTTGACCTGTCAGGCCCTGAATACCGCTGAGCTTTCCCTAGCCTTCAAAGCCTCCAAAGACCACCGACTAGGGAGACAGGTGGGGAATGGCCTCTGGTTGTAAATGACTAATTGCCCAGTGCTTCAAAGTGGAACAGTTCTCGTAGTCACACAGATTTTCACTCAATGCGCTGAAATGTGTGAGGAAAGAGGCTTTTTTTTCAGAAGGACAATGAGCCCTGGGAAGGTAGCTCAGCTGGTTGGAGCATCATCCCGTACACCAAAAGGTTATGGGTTTCACCCCAGGTCAGGGCATATGCCTAGGTTCAATCCCCAGTCGGGAAGTGTATAGGAAGCAATCCAATTGATGTTTCTCTCTCACTTCTGTGTTCCTCTTTCTCTCTCTCCCTTCCTCTCTCTCTAAAATCAATAAACATATCCTCAGTGAGGATTTTTTTTTAAAGGGCAATTAGACAAATTGAGTTTGAAATTTCTTCTTTGTGGAAGGAAGTTATAAATATCAGGGCAATTTCTGTTCTTCTCAATGCCGTGAGTAGCTGATGGAATCTGAACACAGAAGTTTCGTGGACATCACAGACTTTCATGGACCCAAAGGTCTCTAAAGCTTTGGCCCCCGAACCCTCCTCCCAGTGCAGCCAGCCTCTCCTTACATGGATAACCCTTCTTTAAACTCTTTTCTAAAATAAATGCCATCTGTTTCTGGCAGACTTCTTCCTGAGATTTTACAGCTTAACACCAACATGGACAAAGTAAACAGATGGTGATTATTGACAAATTCATTGCTAGGTTAATGTGCACCTTTCCACTGACAGCCAGTCCTTCGTTTGTTCCAGCCTGCGCTCTCACGAGCTGCCTGGAGTCCCTGCTGCCTAGGCGACGGGAGGCTCCATTCACACAGTTTTGTCAGTCCTTCTTTGTACTGTGGAGATGCCTTCAGTCTTCAGCCAGCATTTTCATACAGAGAATTTCAGTCCTAAGTAGGCGAACTTTTTTTTTTTGTAATTGAATAAAAAACATGACTAACACTAAAATGAATTTTTATAGGCTTTTCTTGCATACAGTTATTATAAAAATGGGATTTCTTTGTTTTAAACGCTAGTAGTCTCTGGACTGAGTCCTGTGTGTCTTTGTGTCCCCTCTCGAGCCTGGCAGCCAGAAATGTTTGGTAAGTCTTCGTGGTAGGCCCGGTTCTTACACCCAGCTAATTGAAATGGCGTGTAAGAACTGCTTGCCTGGCTCCAGGAGTTGAAAACACTTGAAAAGCACATGCAGTGAAAACCATGCCTCCCACCCCAGCCCCACCGTCTGCTTAGTTCTGATCTCATCCAAAGGTAAAATTTTTGTGGTATATTCTTCCAGAGTTTCTTTACACATTGCAAATATTATTTCTTTCTCCCACCTCCATTCATAATATGTGGTGTATTCTAACCACTAGTCTTCACCTTGTTCTTTTCACCCACCAATATGAAGATCTTTCTATACTGATACCTGGAGAACTTCTCTGTCCTTTTTTACACTTGCTTAATAATACATTGTGTGATTGATTTAACCAGCCCCTTGCTGAAAGATGTGTGATTTGTTTTCTGTCTTTTCCTGATGCAAATGGCTGCAACTGAATTCCTCCATACATACATCATTTTGATGGTGTGAAGCGTAACTGTAGGACCGTTTCCCAGAAGTGCCGTTACTAAGTCAAAGGGTGTGTGCATTTGTAATTTTCATGGATAGCTGCCTGAGTGCCTTCCGTAAAGGTTGTGCCAATTTACACTCTTACCCATACAATAAATCTTTTGTTTTTTTAAACGGAAAGCTTTGATGCAGCTGCATGGAAACATGGGCATGGCGCAGGGGTCAGGAGACAAGACAGGAGCACCCGCCTGGTTCCAGGTCCTTTAGTCCATGATCTCATTTAGCTCCTACTAGAGCATTATAAACACAGCAGACATTAGTATTACCAAACACAACTATAAAACTGCCGCTTAGTGAGGATTAGTAACTTGTCTAAGGTCTCAGTAAGTGATGGGGTTGGGGCTTAAGTGTAATGTGTGTGACTCCCAAGGCCCCTGCTTCTCTCAAACTCCAGTTCCATCTGAGGTCCAGGTTTGGTTCTGTTAGAGCTTGTCATGTTGCAGTACATGTGGGAGAATTGCAGTTCAGCTCTATGGAGTGGGTGGGTGGGCGAATGAACGGATGGACAGAGATGGGGATTCAGCAGGGTGAGAGCACTATTTAGAAAAGCAGGGCGAGTAGGAATCAGAACCCAAAGAACAGCAGAAACTGGAAGGTGACTGGCCCAGGTGGGCTTGGGGAGAAAGTGCTGGGTTGTTAAGAGAATCTTCTATCTGGGGGTGTGGGTGAGGGGGGTAGGGGAGAGTGGTGGTAGGGGGAAATGGGGACCACAAAAAAAAGAAAGAGAAGGGAAAAAAAGAGAGCCTTCTATCACACAGGAAAAGGTCGACACAGCAAAGCAGAGCTTTAGCGTGTTCTGGTAAATCACGCTTCTGTAAGGTGGCCACATCTGCCAGCTCCTGTGTACAGTTTCACTTACGTTAATGTTTTACAACATCAAGTTTAAAATAAAAACCTAATACCTGTGGGGGGTGATGGAAAGGCTCACCAAAACTGATAAAAAACATCCAACTTGGCTAGGTTTCAAATCCTGGAGTGTACAAGTGTAGGTAGTACTAGATAATGCTTGTTTTTCATTTTTATTATTTTTTTGAAGTCGGAAGACCAGACTAAAGCTCTGTAGTAAGTGCTACTGTCTGGAAAACACCATAATGACCTCGGAAGCTTCTTTGCGTCCCAAGGGCTGTTGCTATTGTCCACTTCCTTGAACCCGTCCTTGGGGATTGCCATCAGGCTCTGGAATTCATTGTTTTGTATATACAAGGGTGTCAGAGTTTTGCCCTTTAAGCTTGAGGATTGAAAAAAAACACATTGTTTTTAACAGCTAAAATTCCATGGGAATTATGCTTTATGAAGGTGGGTGAAATAAGCCAGACAATGCTCGTATGCTCAGAAACAAGGGGTGGTCATTGGCAAAATGCAGAGAAAAGAAAGGGCAACCTCTGTCATAGGAGCAAGTTCAACGGACACCACTTTCTTCCACAGGGGGCTGTGGGGTCCCCGGGGATAACCGGGCTGGGCTGGGGCTGGGTGATGGTGGCTGTAGCCCCACACCCAGGAGGCATGGGTGACCCTTGTTCCTTGCCAGTCCCTTTGGCCTCTTCCTTTGGCTTTGCTAATAACACACAGGACTGTGAGGCCTGATAACATCCTCTTTATTCATACCGACACCTCTTAACGTTTAAATCCATGTGGCTTGACTTGCATTGGGTTGAGCACATCGTATTAGACCAGTTTGGATAAATGAAGTGCCTAGCTGTATGTTAGCTAAAAGATGCTAATCATCTGAGCCTTCAGTAAGCTGTAATCTTTTTGCTTATGGAGGGTGTTGCCCTAGTAACATCAAAGATCACTGATGACAGATCACCATAACAGATATAATCATAATGAAAAAGTCTGAAAGAGAATTCTCCCTATTTCGAGAATTACTGAAACGTGACACAAAGACACGAAGCGAGCAGATGCTGTAGGACATGGCACTGATAGGGTTTCCACAAACCAATTTGTTTAAAAAGCAGTACCTGCAAAGCGCAATACAACGAGGTGTGCCTGCAGTGGACCTGCTTGGGGGGTTGCTGGGAGGGCCAAGTGAGACAACCCACCTGAAGCGGGAGGCACGGTGCCTCAGTGCATGTTAGCCACTGTTCTTCTAGAGAAGCATGGTGGGCGAGGCCTGTTTAGGCCGGTCGGGGTCACAGTTCGCACACACCAGAGACACAACCTTCACTGTCCCCTTCCTATTCGGTGCGATGCCCTTGATTTTGTAGACTAGATTTCTGCCCACATATTGGATCGCCATGTGCCAATAATGACCATCAATCAATGAAACTTGTCTTTCTTTAGTGGTGAATACTGTTGATGATTTCAAAAATGATATTTTATGCAATAGCTTTTTTGAAATAAGAGTTTATCTTACAGGAGTCTAAGAGAAATCAAAGACAGTGAAATTGGAAAAATTATATCTGAGGACGGCGACTAGTCAGGGCCAGATGACTGGTTCTGTGGCTCCTCCGTGCAGCAGCCCGTCTCCCTGTGGGCTTACCACGTGTCCCCAAGTATCTTTCCCGCTACATGTTCTTGTTTCCCTGTGGTTAAATTTAAAAATTACGTTTACCTTCAAACTTTATTGCCTTTACTTTGTGATGGTCAAAAATAACTTTAAATATGTAAATTCAAGTCTTTCTACTAAGAAAGAAAAGTAGTTGGTCTGGTTTTTATTTGCCTTCTCTAGGATTTTTTTTGGCTGACGGTTTCATACTTGCATTACATGGGGTTTTGCTTAAGTTCACCTCTCTTTAAGACGAGGGCCTGGTTAACATCCGCCAGCTAACAGAATGCCCCTTTGGGAATCAGCATTTGTGCCATGGCACACAAAGACCGTATTTTTACAGACTTTGATGAAGGAGAGGAGCAAAAATATGTAGAGTAGCACCACAATTAGCTCTGCAAATGTTTGTTGGATGGATGGATAAATAATAGAATGGGATTGAGGAGAAAGCAAAGTGAAAAAATGAGAAGGAAGATGAGTGAACTCTTCCCTTGTAGCTGATGCGTGCTGCTTCCCTGGTTCTCCAAACTCAAAAGCTATAAGAACCTAGAAATGGTGGCAACAAGGGAAAATACCAAGATCCCCCTTTTCTCACTGATTCTCTAGAAAACCCCACAGACAGGCCAGTGAGGACTTTGGGATATTGATGTCAGACCCATGGGACAGGAAATGCTGACCTCAAGTTTTTCTCCTTGTTGGGAAGAAACTTTTCATTTCTGATTAGGGTAATGAACTGAGTTGATAAGCTTCTACCATAATGTGAATTTCAGGTATTTTGGCTCTAGTTCTCATCCTTTCTGTAGTGCTGGCCTAGTGTTTAACTTCTTTGTGTGCCTATCACAACGGTGCCCGCAGCCAGGCTTCTGTTAGCTCAGCTGTCACAACACATTTGTACACAGATCAGCTTACAGCAGAAACGAGGGAGAGAAGGAGCACCGGAGGGCTAGGCCCAAAGCAGTGTATGATCTGATAAAATGTAGGGTTCAGAAAACAGACACACCTTTAAACAACTTCGGATGTGGAAACGATGCATCTGCCCTCAATATTTATTACGTAACAATACAGATTAGGCATAGAATGCCTCCTTTTGTGGGCAAAAGAGCTCACTGCTTTTCAAGTCAGAGGGCTAAAAGAAGTGATGTCGTACCTTCTTCTACCTCAAGGAGGTGTGTCGAGGGCTCACAAAGCCCCCCAGGGACAGAGCGTGTGGAGATCCTTGGGTAAGGGGTAATGAATGCGTAGGTACCAAGTTGGGCTTAATGAGGGAAGTAGTTATTATTTGAATTGCCCTGCAGACAGTAAACTCTAGGATGGCAGGGACCAGATCTTCCCTGTTAACTGCTGTAACCCCCGTGCTCAGCCCAGAGCTGGCATGTAGGAGGCACTTGATGAATGTTTGAGAAATAAAATGGAATCAAAGCCAACAGTGAAATGTATTTATATATATATATACAAAAAGTTATCAGTGGCTTTTATTAATGACAGCCAAGTCCAGTCAAATCATGGCTGATATTATGAATACTATTCTATTATCTATTACCAATCATGTTCTGTTTTTTTATTTGAGTCATAGTTACTCCTGCCACTTACCCACGCTTCACTGAATTTCTTCACTTTGACATTCAGAGCACTGGGCAGAAATCACATTGCATCAATACCTGCCACAGGCCTTCGTGTAACAATCATGTTTTATAACTTATCGTTGTAACAACGGGACTTTATAGGTCAACACTGACAGCTTTATTGTGTTTAAGTGACTTTTTATCCAGGCCACTGAAAGACATAGTTCGTTCTTCCTGTTGCAGAGTTAGTTATTGTTTATGGACGGGGCCACTGTGAGTCCACAGAGGACCTTTGTGAAATTAGGAGAAGAAGCCCTCTCCACCCCTGACACATGTGGCATGCCGGGGTATGCCGACTGGGGCTCAGCTCTTCCTCGCCCCTTCCGCAGGACACCTGTGTGCGGTGAGAAATCCTTGTGGCCATATGCCGCACCCCTGTTTACTGAGGACCTTCTTATGTCACAGCCCAGGTTGGGTAATTAAGCACATTATCATCTCAGCCAATTCTCCTAGCAAGCCTGAAAGGCAAACATAATATCCCCATTTTACAGACGAGAACGCCGAGGTTCAGAGAGGTTAGGAACTCGTCTACATCGGACAGTTGTGGAAATGATGGACTCGGGATTCACACCCAACGTCAGAACAGTCTGGGAAGCCCTGCTCCAGCCCAAGAGGAGGGAGGTCAGACGAATTCAAACACTGCACTTCCCTCAGCAGCGGGGGACAAAAACGTTCTGAAGGATATGCAGTTCTGTGTCTGAAAGGAAGTGTTAGTGGCGATTGTAGACTTCATCATTGTGTTCTCTGAGAGATGGTTTGAAACAACCATTTGTTTTCCAGCCTTTTCATTTACTTACTCTGAACGTTCTTTTCTGAATAGACTGAGAAAGATACCAGTGCCAGAATGAATGGAATTACCTTACTTTTCTGTCTCTCCACCATAGTCTCTTCCTTGCTAGGGCCATCATGTGGAGTATAAGCCTGGTGATGGCTAATACTGATTGTCACTTGGGGGGTGCCACTTGCTGTGCTGGTGCTTCCCAGGCGTTGCTGTGTAATCCTCACGACAGCTCTGCAGGTGATAGAACTTAGGCACCAAGAAGCTTCGTAAGACTAGTAAGTGGAGGAAGCAGGATTCAAACCCCACTACATTACAGGTGACATTTTCAAGGTCATAAGATCTCTGGCCTCTCTTTTAGTTAATCAATATAAGTACAAAATGAATCTGTCACTACTCTTTTAGCATTTTTCTAATTTTTTTTGTGATCATTTTAAAGGTGGTTTAGCTCCTTTGGGCTAGTCCAGAAAAGCATTAGAGTGATATTCTTTAGTAATATTTCCCAGCTTGGGTGACTATTTTCAGGTTGTATTATAAACATGTTATATGTCAAGGATGTTTGCCTGCATCAGGTATATCATTAAGATGAGGAAAACTATATAAGAATGAAAAATTGGTACTGTGATCATGGGCGTGAATATTCTAGTTACAGTAAAAACTGATAGGTCCCTTGGACACTTAAGCTTGTGATTTGGGGGAAAAACTTGACTTAGACTGATAGCATAATATATTTTTCAAAAACATATAATTGTTTGGCTATGATCTGGGTGTCAACACATTTCCCCCACTGCTTTCTGCTCTGGAAGAACGATGCTTTTAGAACTCGCCCAGAGCTGGAACAGCTGGATCGAGCTGGCAGTGCTGATCACTGTCATGATTATTTCACCAGAAAATATGATTTGGCAGATGTCTGTGATTCGCTTATTAATGCATCTCCCTGTTAATTCCCTAGGGCAGTCATCACCAGAACATCCGTTGTGTGATATATAAGTGAATTGTCTTGTCATAACAAATTTCGTTATAGACCTGAGAAATCACTTGGGTTAAGTTACCTGGCATGCTATTAATCTGAAAGCCTCGTTCACGATGAGGCCGGAGGGAGGTGCAGGGTAGTTCTCCTTCCAGTTCTGTCAGGCCCACCCCCAGCGCCTGCAGCCTGCTGTCCTGCATCTCACAAAGCCCTTCCTAAACGCTGCTTCTCGAGCCTCAGGCTCTGATTCCCATCCTGTCCAGGAGGCAGGGTGGGAAATGACTTGGGATGAATAAATGTATTAAGAAGAGAAACAATTGGCAGTGAGTTGAATTAATAATAACATGTAAACCAAGGAAGTGAAGAAGCATACAATTATTAGAAACAAAATATCTTTACCCGAAGTAATAGCTTACTACATGGCTCAGTTCTTCCAAGCAGACATTCTTGTTATACGTACATATGACAATATAGATATAACCCAGATTACCACACAATTACTACTTTAAATAACTACAAGTATACAGTTAATGAATTGAGAGGAAACGTGACTATGTATGGGAGAGGGTGGGGGTGACAGGGAAGAAATAAGAAGAGCTAAGCCTTTATTTTCCATAGTGGGAGTTAAGGGAAATGCCCACTGAAAAATCATGAAACAGCTATTCACACAAACATACAGAAAAAATATCCCTCCCAAATACGTAACAGAAAGAAAGTATTTGCCCTTGGAGAAGAGGAGATAGGATGCCTGAGCATTAGTTGTACATCTTAAATTTATATAAGCACACAATTCTTACCATATGCATGTATAGCTAGGATAGGAGGTAACTTAGGGAAAAATGCAAAAAAAAACCCCCAAAACCCACTATTTTTGGAAAAGAATATAGAAGGAGAAATATATCACCGGGAGGCCCTGGAGGTGCTGGTTTATTTTCTTCCAATATTCCCCCTCCATTTGTGGTTTGCTTTTCCTGTCTTCCTCCCTCCCTTCCTTTCTTTCAGCATGGATATGTACAATATATAGATATAGCTGTATATAAAAT
>CM052544.1:97972883-97999715 GCA_028533065.1 Trachops cirrhosus
CACAGAAGAAAGTGAGTCCGGCTTTGTCCAACCCAAACCGCTTACACTGGGAAGAGAAGCTACTGTTTGTGACAAGGCACATAAGGAATGCCTTCCTCCCCTAGGGAAGCTCAAGATTTCAGCAATGTCTACAGCTAATGGTGTTAAATCCCTCCACGAACAGCCCCTGGCAAAGGATGCTGCAGACCCACCAGGACCCGCAGAGAAGACTCGGCCTCTGGAGGAATCCAGGGAGTCTGGGCCACCTGAGCCAGGTGGCAAACATGACACTCCAAAAGCAGGAGAAAAGAAAGATGTGGAGATGGTGACAGGGGCCCAGTCTTCAGAAGGAAATGCTGAGACTGAACCTCTAGGGGAGGAAGCCCAGAGTCAGCCTTTGAGGACAGCAGGAGAGAGGGCCTCTCCTGGAGTAGTGGGCGATGCTGAGATTCCGCTAACTGCCAGAGAAAGGAAACCTCTAAGAATAGCTGAAAACATGCCACCTCCGGAAGCTGGTAGAGAGCCACAACCTCAGGAAGCAATGGGAAAGCCCCCACTCCTAGAAACTGTTCCCAAGGAGACTGAAGCTGCAGAAATTTTGGAAGGAAGTCAGCTTGTTGAAACAACTGAAGAGCATGAAGTTCAAGAAACACTGGGAAGAGATGAGCAGTCCCAACTTCTAAAGACAATGCCCAGAGAGAAAGGATTTCTGGAAATACCGGAAGGAAGTCAGCTTGTGAAAACAGCTGTAAAGAATGAGTTGATTCATAAAACTCCTGAAGGTCCAGAAAATATGGAGCAGATCCAACCTAAAGGTGTAGTCGGAAGCATGGAGCATCCAGCAGGAATGCCAGAAACAGGCACAGACATGGAGATGGTCAGGAAAATTCACACAAACAAAGAGGACCACCACATCGAAGGTAAGGGTTACGCTGTTGACAGTTCAGGGTGCTTCGAGGGGCTCCATAAGAAATCCCCTCTGGGGACAGGGGTGGCTAACATATCACCACTGAAGTCTCTATCACAGGTGGTTGACATTCATCTGGCCCAAACCAAAAAGGCTTCCACACCTGGAAAACAGGCGTTCGGCTTTCCAGCAAAGTTTTCTAAAGCAGAGTCTGTGTCCACATTTTTAACCTAGAGTCTCATCATTGAATAGAACTGAATATGTTCTATGTAATAGAAGGCAATGTGTTAACATTTCTGAGTTTTTCCAAGTTCATTCTTTATTGAGTCCCATGCGTGATTATGAAGGTCCAAAGTAAAGATGAGTAGATGGTTGGTGGGGGAACTGACCTTCTAATGAAAGACTACACAATAATGGATCTTATCCTTAGGAAGTCCCTGTCAGTCTGACCCTGTCCTCCTGCAGTCTTTTTACCGTTAAGAAAAGACTAGAGAAAAGGTAGTGTGTTGGCATATGGTGCTGTTGAAATGTGCTTTACCAGCCCGAAACAAGTGGTGTCTACACTGCTCATTATTGACGTGTAATAAAAAATGACATTTTTTATTTATTCCTTCTGGAGCATGATTCACATTTTGGCAAATTCTAGCTTTACACTATTATTAAGTGAAGCATTAATCCATCTGTTTCTTAATTCTTTCATTTATGACCACGGCAGTTTTGGTGTGCTTCATCATATGCCGGATGCTAGGGTGCAGAAGGAGTAAGATGTAGCTCCTGTTCTCAAAGCATCTCAAGGGGGTCACAGGCTAGTGGGGAGAAGGCGAAAATTAACCAATCTAGCGATGTAAGCACTTTAACTAAGGTATGTAAATGTGCTGTGGGAATCACGAGGGAGACACAAGGAAATGCATACATTTGTTAGACTAGGGTTGGCAAACTCAAGTCTGTGGGGCCTAGGATAATGACAGGGAGTGAAGTGAGGGACGCATGGTATGTCGAGTGGAGCCCAGGAGGACCTTGGTGACAAGGAGTATGGTCCCATCAAAAGAGGTGGCTGCTGCTTGGCTCCACCCATGAGCTTGGGGGCCAACACTGTCCAAATTGACTCTCAGGGAAACAGACTCGTATGTGCAGTGTCCAGACTCAGAATTGTTGCCATGGGCACTCAGAGGATCTGAGAGAACCAGAGTAATCGTCTTTCTTGAAACCACCAGAAAAAGTTACTCTTTAGACCTAAACATTAAGAGCTGTCCCCACTGGAAACTAGCTGTGGGTACTTTATTGTCAATGCTACAAAGTATCTTTTAATATCTCCTTTGGTCACTTTTGCAGGTGAGACAGGAGAAAAGGTTGAAACACAGAGGGAGAAAGTAAGCGAAGGAGCTGAAACACAAGAAGAAGAAACGGGAGAAGCCTTGGACCTTTCAGCAGCCACATAGATAGGAGTGGTGAGAGAAGGGTGGTGGACCCGAGCATTATCATAGAGGACAGGAAGATGGAGTGAGGCTGTGGTTACAGAGCTTAGCTTTCAAGATCTGCATGTTTTATACAAGTGTGGTTATCATTTTCTTGATTACATTGCTCCATAAAACGACTTAGCTGTAAACTATTTTCTTAGCTGCTTAGAATATACTTTTAAAAAGACAATAGCCAGAGCCAAGAACAACTAGCGTTTATGAGCCCATAGGAGTTTGAGGGTGTTTTCTTCATTGTGGCCGTGGGGCCATTCAGTATAGAAGGTGAGACCCAAAAATGAAAGTATAAACCTTTAGGTATAGGTGGCTGGAGGAGGGAGTAAGTAAATTTTAGGGAGCTCAGGATAATAAAGTCACACAGTTATAATTACTATGGAATGAGAATGAACAGCAAAATGGTGCAAGCTATACCTGGGTGCCTTTCCTGGCACAGGATTTAAAGCTAGTAGAAACCTTAGCAAGTATGTCGTCGAATTACCTTCTCCCCTTAAGTCTGTGTACTGCTGCGGAGCCTCATTCATCATGTTAAATACGTTAAGAAAATCCTTGTCAAAGGAATTCACACTCTGGTGCTGCTGTAAGATTGGACATTTTCCCAGTGAAAGGCTACGCATTTTCCATGTGCCGTTTTGAATCTGTTGATTTTACCCTCAGGTGAGGTGTTACAATCGCTGTTACCCTTCTGGCATTGAAGTTATTTTAAAATAATTGACTTTTAAATGTGTTTCAAAAGCAACAAAGAGCAAGAATTAAAACTTAGGTTTGTCGCCCCCGTGGAGTTATTCCTTGGGCCCAATTCTTTTTTGGGTTATTGTGATTTAATATTACGCTATAGAGGTGGAAAGCAGCTAAGAAACCAAGATTTTAAAACCATTTATAATAGTTCATTAACATTACATGATACACCATAATAGAAAGTCACTTTTGGAGAATTTTTCCAAAGTTGCCAAGGGATTTTGGTAAGTGCTTACGTGTGAACAATAATAATAGCAACCTTGCCCACCACCGAGTGCCTATGTTTATGAATATCAGGATAGAGTTATATTCTGGAAGCATTTGGTTTCTTTACCTTATTTGTAAACATATCTTTTTAAGATTATTGCTCAGCTCCTGCATTAAAATGATTACTAAGATGACCTGTAATTAGGAATATATGGTATAGTTGGAAGAATTGTCATTTTAATCCTGAGTTTAATATTAATTCGTGTTTCTGACTTGGAAGAGTTGAGGTAGCCAACAAGCGGGGTTGCTCGAGTAGCTGGCATCACTCCTGCTGCTGGAGAAGCAGCTGGATTGTGATTCCATTGAGAGCAAGGACCGTTGTGTATATCTGTGTGTTCAGGCATGTAGCTCCTTTAACAGACCGTGAGAGATGCTTGATAAATGTTTGTTGAATCAATGAATGAATAACAAATACCAAAGGCTCCCATTTACATTTACTTCGTTACCAAAGGATATATTTAAAATATGCATTGATGTAACACTCACATTTTCCCACCAAGGCTACTCAAGCTCAATAACAAGCTATATATATGGTGTAGTTCCAAAAAGAGCAATGTTTTTAGGTCAGAGAGTGACATAAAGCAGAACTGATGTAGCATCTTTGAAGCTACATTTTGTAATCCAAAGTTATTTTTTTCTGACCAAAAGGTATTTTTATAGAGATATCTAGTAAGTAGAACATGTCAGAGCTTAGTGTAAAATGTGAATGATCACCTTAAAAAGTGGAATTATACTTTTATCAAGTACTGAAAGAGTAGGTAGGATTCATTTACTTCAGAGGTATAAAGTTCATTCTCCATCGTGTGGATTTTTTTCAACATCTGACATATGTTAGAGACCTATTCAGAACTCATGCTTGAAAGAACCCTTTCTCAAGAACATTGTCACATAGTTGTAATGTAAAAGTTTTCAAATTTTTTATTAATCCCATTATTTTCCATTAATGACTAAAATCATTCTCAGGAGAAACTTGGAATTTGTATAAATTTATGGTACTTTCTACACTTTTACCTTTGGCCTTTAGTATGGTTACTAACACCTTATTTAGAAACTGTTCTTATTCTTTTAGATAATATTAAGTTTTTATTCAAAACTTATAAGGAAAATTAAAATGTTCATACTATTTGAATATTCCAAAATTGAAATATTCCAGCTAAATAATGTTGGTTTTAAAAACAAAATTAAAATAATAAATTTCTATAGTAAAACTCAAATAATACAGAAATGTATAAAATAAGCAGTGAACTTCTCCCTCCAATATCCCTTAGTTTTTGTACACAAAAGTAATAGAAAGTTTCTTGTGTATACTTCCACAAGAAGGTGATGTCTACGCCAGGCTATATGTATAGGCTAAAATAGAAGTGTATATTTACATACCCACATTTAAGAACACCGATGACAATTTACTAGCCCATGGGTTGTGAAAAGTGCATTTAAAATCACTGATCGCTCCTTTCCTGTGTTAGGTTGTTTTTCTTTTGCCCAAGACTGATAAATTTAGCGTAGCAAAGTGCATTCCGATGCTACATCCCCAGTGTCTGAGAAGAGTATCAATTTTGCCACCAGATTAAAAATGTACAAGTTGGAAAGAAGGCTTGAGCTGTTTATAATGAATTCATAGAAAAACTACCATCAGGGCTGGATTTTCTAATCCTGGGTGCTATATAGCCACTTTGTAGCCCAGTTTGTATTCTGTTAAGATAATTTCAGTATTTTCTATTCCTAACTGGAGGGAAATGGTGAACAATCTGCCAGCTAGCATCCCCAGTAGGGACAGAGCGTGTGCATTTACCAGCAGAGGGTGCAGCTGCAAACTGAACTCCCCAGTCCACACTCCAAAACTCTTGGCCAGAAGTGCTCTGCATCTGGCCTCCTGGGGGACCCACAGGAATGGAACCCGTGGTCAGCCTGTGACCATAGTGTTTTTCTCATTTAGACTTTGCAGTAAGAACTCCTAGAATAGCTAATAGCCTTTGAGCAGTCAAAACACCCATACCACTTTTTTTTAAATCCTCCCTTGAGGACATTTTTCCACTGCTTTTTAGAGAGAGAGGAAGGGAGAGAGGAATAAAGAGAGACAAACTTCGATGTGAGAGGGAAATATTGATCAGTTGCCGCCATACGCGCCCGGACCAGGGATGGAACCACAAACTTTCGGTTATGGGATGATGCACCAACCAACTCAGCCGCACCGGTCAGGGTCCCTCATCACTTTTAACAAAGACTTATTCCACACTTGGCCTTGGATTTAGAATGGCTTTTAAAGGAAAGTGTCTTTTCCACATTTAACTAATAAAAGAGCATTGGATGGTCATGGTCAAATAACCCTAGTAGGATTTACATCTGTGCTCCTTTGGAAAATGCAATGGCTTGTCAGAGCATCTAACATTACAAACATCTCAGTTTTATAATTTGGTGACGCAGTTAATCCTGAATTGTTCCACAAATGCCAGCATAAATCCATTCATGAAGTCCACACACATCTGTAAGGTAAAAGGAGAACGATCTTCTCTTTTTTTCCTCATGCCAAACAGCAAGGCATGGCTGTGCCTGAAAAATCGAAAGCATTTACTTACAGGCTCTCTTTTAATATAAAACTTTGTCAGCTCCTCTCCTCCCCAGAGCTTATAAAGTTAATGGGCATTTGGTTATAATCTCAAGGTTTAAATGCAGAGACAGAATCAGTGTAATTTCAGAAAGCAGCTGATAGGTGTGGAATTGCTCTTTTGAGTTTTTGTTACTATCAACAAAAGTTAGGGAACTCCCTGGTATTAGTAATTCACACGGACTAAAATTGTAGGCCTTTAGCTTTTACCTCAGAAATACCACTCAGCTAATTTACTGGACAATATCTGAGATATTGCAAGCTAACAATAATAATATCATTTCTGCACCTAATGAAAGAAGTCTCCAGACATCAAATCCAGGCTTTACTAACTTTTGAAGGTGGAAGAAGGACCAGTCCATATTCTATGAATGTAAGTCACCCTTTCAGTTTAATGGTGTGCTACTGGCAGGAATGAGCATGCTACACTGTCAGCTGTTGGGGACAGAGATCTGCAAGCCTTAACAGTTTCTAGAAAAAAGAATTCCGAGAAACCACCAAGGGATACTAGTTTTGGTCTGGCATCTGCCTTTTTTTTCTTGTAGAATATAGATAGTTCTCAATTTTTTCTTAGTAACTGTAGTTGGCCCTGGCCAGGTAGCCCAGTTGGTTGGAGGATTGTCCCAACATGACAAGGTTGCAGGTTCGATCCCTGGTCAGGGCACATACAAGAAGCAACCAATTCAGCGTGAGGGCAAACTAATAGTTTATTTCTACTAGTAGTTATTTAGTGGATCAGTATGGATTTGCTTCAGGTTTTCTGGATATCACAATCTGGTTAAAAAGCTTTTTGATAAAAATAACACTATTTTTATCTAAGTACTTGAGTGTGGCTACAGTGATTATTTAGGTAATAATTGCAAAGAAGGACTCCTTTATTAAGATAATTTTTCTTAGTATAAAATGAGTACATGTTCATGGTACAAACTTCAGAAAATATAAACCTTAAAAGGTAAAACCTAAATATTACATATAATTCAATCAAAAACCATGTTGATGTATATGAGGGATTATTATTTTTAGTGTTGCAATAACAAGTTAGCCAAAGCACAACTATTAGCAGGACTTTGTCTATTGCACTGATGAGGACAGCACTTTGGGGTTTGTCTCACTGGAGCCTATTGGAGTGAGTAGGTGAAAGAGAATGTTCCAATGAAACTTGCTATGTAGTAAATATTGATTAGTATTATAGAGAGAGTAACTGTGCCCAATTATATTAGCACTTAGCTGACAACAATTGCTGATAAGTTTTTGATATCTTAGGAAAAAACACTAAAAGTAAATATTTTATTTGGCATTATTTTTAATACTTTTGAATCGCTGATCAAATGCTAGAGGAAAGATTGTAAGCTCTTCAGAGGGTAGGACAGTGCCTTAAAGGACCCAGGACAGATTTGGCACTCTGTAAAGACTTGTTGATGACCAATACTCTTTATTCTCATGTAATCTTGAAATGTTCCTCAGTACTGAATATAATTGGCTGTAGGGGAAAATATGGCCAAAATTCTTATAACATTATTTTGTACTTCTGGTTCCATATTTATGATTTTGATTGAATAAATAGAAATAATAAAATGTTTGAAAGCTTTTCTCAGTATATTTTTAATCTGAGTTTATTACGGGAACATCTGAAATTACTTCTGACTCATTGTGTCCTTCAAAAAAAAAGCATTCTTCAAACTTCATATTGTCGAAGATAAATAATATGACCACAGCAGGAGAATACGGGTGACTGTTTTTAGACATCTCATGATCATTTCTGTAATGATAACGCACTTCAAAGGGATAGCTCTTTCTGTATTTTTGGAAGCCTAACAGAAGTGTTCCTTTTCACAGGTAACAAAATCTAGTGATTCTCCATTAGTGTGGAGAGAAGATTCAAAACCCCAACCCAGCTACTGACAAGTCAACTAACCTAGGTACCAGCATTTTATTTCCAACTCTTTAGGGCTTGATTTGAAGTCATGACCTATCTGTAACTATGTCCCCTTCGCCCAGCCTAGACAGAGTTATCTAATTTCCTGGCTACAGTCACTGATTTAGGAATGGGACCCTAACCTGAGCTGCATCAATCAGAGGCTTCTCTGAGACTCTCCTGCCAGAGACAGCAGGAATTGATGTCCTTTTGCTGGGGTTCGCACCCTAGTAGTCTGTATGTCTGGGGCTGCAGCATCTTCTCCCAAGAGACAGATGGTGCCATGAGGTTTCTGGAGCACGCACACCTAAAGCCAGCTGTACTCTGGACTTCTCCATTATGTGAGTCCATGGATTTTTTTTTTTTTTTTTTGCTTGCTTATACTCGTTGGAGTATGTAGCCTTTCAGACTGACTTCTTTCACTTAGCAATATGCATGTCTCTTTGTGACTTGATAGCTCATTTCTTTTTATTGTCAAATAATAGAAAGCCTTCTATCATCATCAATATGTGCCAGGCATTATTCTAAGTGCTTTATACATAGTAATTTATTTAATCCTTACATCTTTATAAGGTAGGTACTGGAAATATCACCATTTTACAGATGAAACAGAGGAGACATATTACAGGAGAAATGGAACAGAGAGCTTAAGTAACTTGCCCGAAGTGGTGGAACAGGATTTGTGTTTTGGCTTTTATAGTCCATGCCCCTAACCGCTATACTATATTGCTTTATGCAAAAATGTCGAAAACAGTTTTCAGCATCTAATCTCATTCTATCAACTCACAGTGCCCTACTCCCCAACTCTGCCTATTTAAGGTACCTCTTACAAATAGCACAAACTCTTTGACCTGGCACAATATTTCATGTGATGACTTATAATTATTAAATACTGCTGAATAGTGATAGTTTTTATGAGCCTTTGTTGTATGCTAGACAGTGCTAAGTACTTTTCAGATATATCATCCTAATTCTTATGACAGCCCTTTGAGATGATACAATTATCATCTCAGGAAACTGAGGCTTACAGAGGTTAAATAACTAGTTCAAGGTTATAGAGCTAAGTGGAAGACCTGGGCCTAGAACCTGCTTGGAATACTCCCAAATCCATTCTTGACTGCTTTTAATATTATGTTTTAGTTGACTGAGCTTTTCAAAGCAGTATGACATTTCTGAAATAACCTGAAAAAGTAGTATACATAAGGATGCTATCTGTATGCGTGAGAACATTATGGCAGTATTGCTGTAACTCGTTATGTGTCCCATAGTGACGTTTTAGTCAATGCAGCCCGAATATACCACTGTGGTCCCATGAGATTTGATTTAATGGGGTTGAAAAATTTCCATTGCCTAGTGAAGTCACAGCTGCCATCAGGTCGTGGGACAGTGAATTGCTCGTTTGTGGCGATGCTGGTGCGTACACACCTACCGTGCTGCCAGTCCTATGCAAGTACAGAGCAGTGTGTACAGGACACAGTACTGGAAAATAGCAACAAATGACTGTTTCTGGCTTATGTATTTATTATCTATACTTTTTAGTCATTATTTGAGGGTGTACGCCTTCTACTTATAAAAAATGTGCTGTAAGACAGTGTGCTGTGTTACATTGGCAGCAGCCTGATACACCTGGTATTCACGTTTCGAATGCATCGTTTCTCTTGTGCTCGATTTACTCTCATGCTGTGCATGCTGCACAGGCCTCGAGCGTAGCACCAACAGGCTACACCCTTAGCCTCGGTGTGCAGTGAGCTATTCCACCTAGGTTTGTGTAAGTGTGCTCTGTGATGTTTGCGCGATGATAAAATCACCCAGCAGTGCATTTCTCAGAATGTATCTCCTTGTTAAGTGGCACATGCCCGTAATTTTGAGAACCAATTGTTTGGAGAAATGCCTAAATCACCTAAGGTATATCCAACGCAAAAGAACACTCGGCTACAGTTTTAAAAATGGGAAGATCTATATGTATTTAAGACCCTCAAGACAGAAGAGAGTATATATAGAACAATACAGGGTGGGGCACAAAAGTGGGTTTACAGTTGTGAGTGTGCAAAACACAGAGTTTATTCTTATGTTAGTATGTATTAATCACTGTATGACTTTCCATGTGAACAACTGTACACCTGCCTCTGCCCGCCCCCGTATGCACAGTGGAGCTCCATCTGTGTGAGCCGGCCGCAACCGCACTTCGCGGATCAGGTGAGTACACGCCGAGAACCACCTGCTGGCCATGTCTGACCGTCTCAGCAGAGGTTCTCTTCGGGGAGGTACGTGGAATGGAGAGTGACTGAAAGAGACTTTGACTTTTCAATCTGTATAATTTTGTGCTCAAATTTAGTCTACAACATGGAGGTAGTCATGTAGTAGTTGTCTAAAAATGTTCAAAGACTTTAAAGAACAAACACAGAATGTCTACACGTAGTCAGATTACAACAGCGTAAAAATGTATGAAGTCAGAAAACAGTTTTCAGAAAAACACAGGTGGTGTTTTAAGGTCCCTCCATGGTCCCCCATCTTTAATTAGGTAATGTGCTCTAGTGTAGAAATTAAACTGTTAAAAATAAGTGGACAGAAGCACACCAAGGAAAATCTGCATGTCTATTTTATTGCCATTAGAAAAATGTTATATAAAATTTTGGTCCACTTTCTTCTCCCTTACCTCTTCCATTCAAACTTAAATCTTTATATTTGCTCAAGTAAAAGCAGAATCATCTGTCTGATATGAGAATGAAACATTTGACAACATTAAATTAAAAAGGACTTAATTGAATTAGGCATACTCTTTTTTCTCACATCCAGTAATCTGAGTGCATAAACGAAATTTATAGTATCGGTAACTGGATTTGTCATCTCATTTTCAATTCATGTTCCATTCCCCTTATTATATGATAGTTCCATAATACTTCAGATATTTTAGTCAGTCGTATACTTTCCAACATCGATAATAAAAATTAAGACATTAATTTAAAAACATTATGAAAATTCCGGACTAAACAGCACTTGGCCCACTTAGAGTGCAGCTGTTGTGAGAGGGCCCTGGACAGCGATGGCTTCGATCTCAACACGGCCTCCCTGTGCGGAAAATAATGAAGCAACGTTGAGATCATTTTTTAAAAATGAATGAGCTCCATAATACCTACTAAAAACATACAGCAACACAGCATCGTTAACATTAAACTTTTTAAGGGTAGGAGAGGGAAACAGTCACGAAGAACCTAGGACAGCCAGGTTACCAGGCTAATCACGTTCGTGTGCGTGAGATCACGTGATTCTCACAGCAGCTCTATTTGACAGACAGGTGTTCTCTCCTCAATTGTGACTGCTACACTGAAGCTTAGAAAGGTTATTTAACCTGTCCCAGGATACAAAGCTAAATGGTAGTGGTTCAAACCCGCATCTTGTGATTCCAAGTTCAGAGCTCCTTCTTCTATACCCAATACCTTCACAGGTTTGATGGTATTGATCGTTCCAAGTAACCACCACTAAAGGAACTAAAATAACCACTCACAAACCTGGCTCCACGTATACAGGCTCTAAGTAACACCAAAACACTATAGCTGCTGTTCTACTTCTTTCCCACAATTTAAGTGCTCTGATTCTGCTGCGTTCATGTGTGTCCTTAATTTTTAATTTTCTGAATTTTTAAGACTAATTTTTTAAATGTCTTAAGTTTCTTAATTTTTTCCCCCATGCATGTAATATTAGGTGTTTCCATTTAGATTTTAAGTCCCAGGAAAGCTGGGACTATTTATTTTCCTTTTAGAAATTTCCTGCTACACTGCTTACTATGTTACATTCAGAAAACAATGTATAAATTTTAAATTGTGTACATTAGTCATCTTAAAGTGTACTTACCTTGGGCAAAGCAGCAACCTGGTAAGCAGCTCTTGCAGGAAAATTACTCTTGAAATCTAAATTAAAAAAATTCTAGTTTTCAGATCCATATTATTACTCAATACTACATAATCAAGACTCTGGAAAGTGACTGCTTCATAGATTTCTCAGTTCTTAGACTAAGCAACACTGAGAAAAATAGGCTTACATTCATGTTTGCCTGATAAAATATTTTGCCATAAGATTCCTGTGATATATTTACTACTTTCTATAATGTCTTAGCTTTCGGGGAAAAAAATGAAAATACATTCTCTGATACTTTGACCTTGTTTGATATGAAAAGCATTTTGTTTTTAAAGTTATCCTTAAAAAATAATGATCTAAATAGGGAACAGCTGCCCATCTCCAGCAGTTCCAGCAGGCGCTCTCACTGCTGACTTGCGCTTACTAGCCATTTCCTCAGGACGGAGTAGTAACGATGCTTTTCCCATGTCACACCTTGGTCTCATTTCGCCAGCCGGCAGGGACACCCATTTCCCCACTAAGACAACAATGTTAATAGGTAGAGAGAACATTTACTGAGTGCTTACATCATACTGGCATCTGTTCTAACGTGTTTATGTGTTGTATTAGCTCATTTAAGCATTCCAACACCGTGTAAGATTTTATTCCCATTTTGCACATGAGGAAATGTTAAGTAAACAACCAGCTAATGATTCTGAGAGCGCCAGAATAGACATGGTGGCTAGACCATATCATAGCAATAATACAATGTGTTAAAAAATATATATATACACATAAATGTGTGTGTGTGTGTATATATATTAGGAGGGTGTAAAAACCTGAGAACGGTGTAACAAGATTAAGCTGCAGGGAAATGGGTTTGTAGGGGTATTGTGTATTATTCTAGGGAATACTACACACACATGTTGGATCTTTCTCATGGAGGCACACTATATGCATCCTACCAGACTACGCATTCTTTTTAGGGTAACATCTATGACCACGTCTTTAGCATCTCCTCTGTTAGTTCATAGTGCACACTCATTAAAGTTAATAGATTCCTCTTTAAAATGGAAAATGGTACTGAAGCCAAATTACTTACACTGTTTGTAGATTTCATTGACAGTATTGAAGTCATTTATGTCAGCCAGCAAAACAGTTGTTTTTACCACTAGAAGATACGTACATTGTCATTAGGGTTAGTTATTTCGTCTGATCCAAAACATTACTTAAAAAATGGTATATGGTCTATGACTGACTGTCTTGATTAAAATGGGAGTGAAATTAAAACTATTTTAAAAAGCAACAAAGACAAGGCACGACATATTACTGGATGCCATGTTAAAAAAAGGAGCAAAGAATTATCACACAGAAATTGCAGTAGTGTCAAGGAGCTCACCATTTGTGAAGTCACAGCCCGCAGCTTTCAGAATTTCACCCATGTTTGTGAGAGCCTGTGGACCAAGGCAAGGAAGGCCTAAGGCACTGATGTTACAGTAAAGCTTTAATTCAATTCAATAAATCGTCTTTCACTAATACCTCCATGAATAGCTTATGTTGTGGGGAAAGTTTCCCTTTTTAGGAAATTCTACTCTTTCTAGGCTACCTCTAAATAAATATGAAATAAATCACACTAGATCCATACAACTAAATTAACATGAAAAGCTCTACAGCATAAATTGTTACATGATGAAATAAAATCAAGATGCAAGTAGCAAGCACAGTAAGTTACCACCTGTGAGTGTGTGTGTGTGTGTGAAGATACAGACATTCAAAAAAACTTACTGCTGTCTCTGAACTGTACATGCCACTGGTTCTTATGCTGACTGTACATAAGGAGCAGTGATGACAGAAACCGGGGAGGGCGGATGGAGTAAGGGCGGGAGCCATCTTTTCACTGTATATGCTTTTTGTAGCTTTTGAGTTTTTTGCCCTATCTATGTATTATCTATTTAAATTATTTTTTAAAGAAAAAATATCACCAAATATTATAATGTGAGTAGTAAAGGGGAGAGGAAGAATGAATTGGAAAAAAATAAGGATGAAAAACTGTGTTTTTCCAAAGGCCAGACTGCCATACACACACACACACACACACACACACACACACACACAAATTTATATAAATAAAATTTACTAATACATACTGGGGTTTTTTGAGAAAAAGGGAAAAGAACTCTATAAAATCAAATGTTATTTTTAAAAAAAGCATGTTTAATGCTTGCTTGCTGGCTCATACTGATGGTATCAAAGTGATAAAGCATTAGGAACCCCAGAAATTATTTCTGTTTCAGCTTCTTGGACACTGAGAACTTCACGCATTCCAGCACTGAGGAAACAACTTCAACCCAGGCTTTTTACGCACCAAAGGAGAAAACGTCTCATCACAGCATCAGGCAGACTCACCCCACTGGAGGAAAGCCAAGAAGCAGTGCACTTATTACCGTGATTTAAACAGCTCCTTATGGGTAGACACTTAGGTTACTGTCTGTCTTTGGCTATTCCAAACAACTCGGTGAATGCATTAAATTATCATTTAATTCTACTTATTGGATTAGATTCTATTCCCCAGTCTTATTTAGAAAAACACACTGCATGTAATCTTGATTTCTGTCTCTCTCGCTCATACGTGTTGACTTTCACTTCTGTGGTCGTGGGGTGGTTTGGGCAGGTCGGTGGCCCTGAAAAAAAACTTCCCAATCCTCGTGGACGTGGCAAGATGTTATCTGATTTCAATAATTCAGTGCCCCCCCCCAGTTTTAGTGAGATATAATTGACATAACATTGTATTAGTTTTAGGTACATAACATAATGTGACATAAGCATATATCATAAAATGGTTATCATAATAAGTTTAGTTAATATCCAACAATTCAGGTTTAAAGTCACCTTGGAAAGAACAATCTTTTTTGTTTGTTAAATAATTCATTAAATTTCTAACTTTCTACTGACATACAATTGTTTGAAATCAGTAAGTAACTTAAAAAGCATTTATCTCGTAATCTCTTTAAAGCAAATCAGCCAAGTGGCTTTTTAATACTTGTCAAGGTTAAAAAGTAGTACAGAACAAAACTTTGCACATGGAAAGTGACTCGCCTGCTTAGCCTCTGCTGCCACCCCTCCCGGCACAAGCTGTCCACTCGAAGGGTCCATGCCCAGCTGTCCCGAGATGTAAATGGTCCTGTCCACCAATACAGCTTGACTGCAACGGACAGAAATGCAGTGTACAGATAAAATATCAACATAAAGTGCACTGCTAGAAGAGTTCTTTGCTAGGACACAAAAAGCACAAAATGCAATATTACATCTTGATAACTGACTTCATTAAAATTAAAAACTTGCCTGTTGAAAAACATCTTAGGAAAATGAACACAAGTCACAGACTGGGAGAAAATATCTGCAAAACAAAGGCCTTGTATCCAAAATACATAAAGAACTGTTATAACCCAGGAATACAAAGAAAAATAGCCCACTAAAAAGGGGCAAATAAAGGGTGTCCAGTTGACTATGCAGTTTTCACTGTTGCCGTATGTGGCGCTCTGCCAGTTTCCCATTGATAAGATCAAGGCAAATTTACCATGCCATCTGTATTTATGCAGTCAAGTTTAAATGGAAAAATATTTTAAAAATACAATGAAAGAGTGGGATAAAACTCGTGTATCCTTTGATCTCACGCTGAAGCCTGGGTATGTAGGGACAGATACGAAGTCATGCTTTTTCCCGTCTGGCAAGGTTCTCGCTGATAGAAGCCAGAAGCCAACACAGCTGAAGAAGCCTCTAAGTCTACCCAGCCAGAAAACATGCTGGACAGTGTGAACTGTTCTGATGAGAAGGTGGCTTAATTTGAAAAGGCTGGAACCTTCCCTAAATTTGGTTTGGCCCCAACACGAAAGCCTCATTTTTACAAAATCTTGTGCGTAAAATTAATATGATCAGAGGCCTTGGTGAAGCTCTCTGAACTCTGAATGGTTTGTGACCAGGAGCAGCAAAACAAGGCTCCTTTCAGATGCCATTATTCTTCTAGAATTATTGCCATTTTTTTTGGTAGTCTCTCAAATCAAGGATTTAAAGGAAAAGTTATGCCATTTTCTTTCAGGATGTAACTGAATGAAATTCTGATGTTTCCTAGCGAAGCTAGTTTCTCTATTTTATCTTTTAAAGCCTACTGATGCCATCAAGAATTCTTGTTTTGCCCTGACTGGTGTGCCTCAGCAGGTTGGGCATCATCCCACAAACCGAAAGGTTACCGGTTCAGTTCCCAGTCAAGGCATGTCTCTGGGGTTGGGTCAGGTCCCCCGTTGGGGGCATGTAAGAGGGAACTGATAGATGTTTCTCTTCTTCTCTTTCTCCCTCCCTTCCTCTCTCTAAAAATAAATAAAATCTTTTAAAAAACCCTCTTGTTTTGTGAACCCCATTTTGGAAACTGTGAAGACCATTGAGAGACAAAACAGTGAAAAGTGGCCTGCCATTGAACCTGTTGGGGTGCCTGGTAACACATCTAGTTTTGCTGCTTTGAAGGAAGAAGCCCCATTGGTCGCTATGAATCACTGCCTTTACATTAGCATCAAAGACTGTGTGCCAAAACTCATGAAAGAAGTCTTGAACAAGGTCATAAAAGTCTCACACTTTATCCCTTGAATCACTGCCTTGTTAAGGCTTCTCCTGAGAAATGGGAATACAGTATAAAGCTGTTTTCTGTTGCAGAGAAGTTCACTGATTCCCCAAAGAACAAGTGTCAATGCACTGGGGAATTCGGATTCCACTTGCTGCTCACGTAACTTCCTGAATTAGGGGGTTTGGATGCTACAGCAGCTTACTGGATTGGTAAAGCCACCGGCATGTTAAAAACCGTTCTTCCTGTTCCAGCGCTTTATTCAAGAGAAACAGTAGCACCCTTCCAACTGAAGTGGATTTTCGTGGAATTAATTTTGTTTCTTTTAAATGTAATGTTCCTTCTCATCTAAGCATCCTTTTTAAATCAGGAGAGTTTAATCTGTTTACATGAATGCATTCGTCCATATACCTGAGTTATTTGTTATCTTATTCTCAACTTTCCTATGTCTCATGCTTTGAATTTTCCTCCTCCTTTTCTGACTTCTGAAGTTTTGAGTTGTCCTTATTTCCTAAACTACTGCTTTGGAAATAAGGAAACTTATATTCTAATTTAGTTATTACTAATTTAGTAATTACTCTTGCATCTTTACATACATATTTGCCCTAAATTCCCAAGTTTATTCAGCTTCCTCTGAATAGTACAAGAGGGACTTTAGTTAAAACTCAGCTCTCCCGTTATTTCTATTATTTTAGTCCTATTGTGTTTTCACTTTACCTCTTCCCCACCCCTCAGCCCCCATCTCTGTATATTTTTAGTTTTTATACAGTCAGGGCTTATTTAGATTTACTCACATAATTTTTTTTGTTCCACACACTCCTTATTGAGGTATATTTTTAATGTTTTTTTTTTTTTTCCTAGCAGGGGCTTAGAAATGTTTTTCTAACAAATTTTTTGACTTTGAGAAAAAATGTCTATTTTTCCCTCACTGTTGAAATAGAATTTAGCTGAATGCAGAATTAGAAATTAGTTTTTCCAGCACTTGGAAGATTTCTGCATGGCCCCCTGGCCCTGGTTATTGCTGATGTGATGTCTGCTGCCAGTGATGCCTTGGCTTTCTAGGTGATCTCTTCTCTTTGCCTCTGCTGTGCTCTGCACACCGTACAACACAAGACTCAGGGAACAGAGCACACTTCCTTCCTGCTTTGACAGAGTTGTGGATACAATTTTTTAATCCTCTTTTCACTGGCTTCTCACTATAGCTCTTCCAGGCTCTGTGAGGCGTCTCCTTCCAGAACCTCAAACGTATACACTTAAGGCATCATCTTCTATTTCTAAGTGGGAATTTAGAACCCCAGCTCCTAAGGCCTGTACCCAGGTCTTAAATCCTCATGGGCTTCACACATCAGCTCATTCTTTTGGCTCTGATTCGATTTTCTGTTTGTTCCTGACACTTGGGAATCTTCCTTTTCATCTTTTCAGATTTACCATTTAAAATGTGTTTAATAGGAGGAGGAAAAAAAGTAAAAGAGTCTTGAAAATAAGAGTTATTGTCTACTGGACGTAATCAAAGACGTCTGAAACAAGATTTATTCCTCCATCTTAGATTTCCAGAGTGCTATTATAAACGTTAGTTTAAATGTATAATATGTCCAGAGCTCTAAATCCTTACCGATTAATGGCCTGCTTAGTCCACCAAAGGATTTGAAGTTCTCTTTTCCATGTATGTGTAACCCATGAGGTCCTCTGGTGGAGCCTCTTACACGGGCACAGGACCCTGCCCCATGTGATAGAGCTCTGTTCTTCCAACTCCCGGGGTGTGCCAGGCTGCAAACTTCTCGGAGGCAGGGGCAGTGTCGTGCTGTCTCAGCTGTGCAGGAAGGGTAGGTGATTCCTTACACATAGTGGGAACATAATAGCTTCTCATTGATGGTTTGCTTTCTAACCACTTAGTAGCTTGAACAACTCTGACTACCAATAAAGTATCTTTTTTGGAAGACCTACTGGCTTTTAGTGTCAGTTTTGGAGAACTGAAGAGGGTAAATTTAAACTTGGTAACAGGATTTAGAAAGTCTAGGAATTCTTCTCCAGCACCTGGCTTTCACCCTTGCCCACAAAGAGATAACTGTTGAATTTGTTAATGTGTCAGCTTGTCTCAGATCGAACGGTACTATCAGCTAACAGTTTATATTAACTGTTCTGTGTAGAATTGGCTACGTGTGGCCCTTTGAAAGTACCTTTAACTCTCCCTGTAGTGCAAGCCCATATGTATTATCACTGGTGAAAAAATTTTTTTGTTACCATAAAAAGGAACTCATTTATTCTCAGAAAATTAAAACTACAGTATCTGAGCTAAGTTAGTTAACTCTTGTAAATTAATAGAGATTGTTCACAAAAATAATAGTGAACAATAGTTGAATAGTTGACCCTTCCTAAGCGTAAGAATCCTACTAGCCATAGGCCAGTGATTAGGTTCCAGAAAAATTAAAATGTATCATTCTACTTCCAGGTCAAAGGGTAATAACACTCTTCAAAAACATCCTAGTAATAATTCTCACATCATAATTTATGCCACATGGACTATCACTTCAAATTTGTATGACTATTTGCATGGTGTGCTAGGGAAATGCAACATAATAACAACGTGATGTGGAAATCTCTCAAGGTTCTGTCCTGAGTGTCCCTGAAATGTGCTGAGCTGATTAGCTAATTAGTGACAACACCCCATCCATCCCAATGCCAGGGACTGAAAGTTCAACACTTCTGAACTCCTCCTGGAGAAGACCCAGAATTCTCAAAAGTGGACTAACTACAAACTCCATGCACAAAAAAAAAAAAAATCGTTTCCAAGTGGTTATAAAATGTCTAATTCACTCTATCAGGGTAGGTAGTTGGAATGTGTATCTTTCTTCACAGAATACTGAAAATTAGTACCACTGCTAGTGGCTTTGTATCACCTTTGGCTACAGAAAAGCACAAGAGGCACCATGTCCTGAAGTCTCCCCACAACGAAGCTGATGGTTTCTCCTCGTCATACTGGCATATTCATATAACGACTGCCTTCTTTTGTGCCTGCAGCTTCACAATGATAGTTGAGCCCCACCTCTGAGTCAACCAAGGATATTACTCTCGCGAGTGCTTTCTTTAACAAACTACGTAATTGAGGAAGGCGTATGCTCCAGGCTCTATAATCACTTTGCTTTTGTTAAGGGTCACTTTTGTTCTGAGGTAAGACCACTGGGCAGAAGAAGTAAAAAAGATCACTGATTTTTAGTTTTACTGTAATGCTCCCTTAACTATTCTTAATGTCTTTTCAAATACTACCAGAATTCTCTTCCTAAAACAGAGCTGATCATGTCACTTCCGCTTCAAAAACATGTGATGGCTCCTCACTGCACACAAAATAAAGTTTATACTCTTACAGTTCATCACTGGAAGCCACAATCCAGACTTTGCTAAAAGCTAATTTTTAGCAAGAGGCCAAACAAAAAAATTCAAAGTCCAACTCCTAACCAGTGTTTCTCAAAGTGTGCGTCATACACCAACATTGAACCACAGTAAGGAGACAATTCCCTTCAATTCTTTCATCATCTGAAAAATGGGGACTGGAATAGCAACTGCATACAAAGCACTTAGAACAGTGCCTAAGGCTGATAAGCATCAATAAATGTTAGCAATGAGGACTTCAATCCTCTGATTACATGGAGAAAAATAATGATTTTTAGAAAACAAGCCAAAGAAACCTATCACTTTTAACAAAGAGAGCACAGGCCTTGGGTTCTGAACCAACTGCAGGATCTAGCTAGAATTTAGTAATTATTTATTTGAGGTTTTTTTTCACTGTTGCCTTCTATTGGGTGGGTTTCTATTTAAAGTACTATTGTAAAGTTTCCTTTTTAAATTTGTTAAAGTGAGCCATCTGAAAGAAAAGTGTTAAGTAAATTGAAATAAAGGTAGTACACAGATTTGGCAAATGAAAAAAAAAAGAGTAAAACTGGTACTCAGATTACCAAAACTTCCTCCTGAAAATCTTTACATTCTTCTACCTCTACGCCTCCAGTCGTTCCCTCTGCCTGGAATGCCCTTCACCCACGACTTCCTGCTGAAGTCCTTAACAAAGTACACTTGACCCTTGAACAACGCGGAGGATGGGGCACCCACCCCCACAACAGCAGAAAATTCACGTGTAACTTTCGACTTCCCAAAAATTTTACTAATAGCCTACTGTTTTCTGAAAGAAGCCTTGCTGGTAACAGATGATTGACACCTGTTTTGTGTATGCACTATACACTGTATTCCTACAATAAAGTAAGCTAGAGAAAAGTTTATTAGGCAAATCATCAGGAAAATACATTTACAGTATTGAAAAAAAGCTGCATATTAGTGGACCCATGCAGTTCAACCCATGTTTTTATTTTTTTCTTTAAAGACTTGTTTATTTATTTATTTTTAGAGAGAGAGCAAGGGAGGGAGAAAGAAAGGGAGGGAAACATCATAGTGTGGTTGCCTTTCATGTGCCCTCTATTGGGGAGCTGGCCTGCAACCCAAACATGTGTCCCGAATGGGAATCAAACCGGTGACCCTTTGGTCTGTAGGTTGGCACTCAATCCACTGAGCCACACCAGCCAGGGCCAACCCATGTTTTTCAAGGGTGAACTATATTTTAAAAATCAAACTTTGTAACAGTACTGTAAGTGGCAGATTCAACCTTCAAAACCCAAATCAAGGACTACCTCTCACGAAGAGCCTTCCTAAATCTTTTTCTTCCTCTGCCCCAAGTTATCAATTTCTTTTCCTCTTTTGACCCCCTCACTCCCTTTGCATTTTATTTCTAACCCTACTGTAACAATTACTGGTCTGCCACACATAAGCGCTATTTTTCATGGCACTGTGGTGTAGGAGGGAGCCAGGCCCTACTCAAACAAGCTCTGTCACTTTCACTTAACAGAAGTTCATTCTGAACTTCAGGGTTCTTCTTGTAAGAAGTTAGAGAAGAAGGTGGTTCTCACAGTGCCTTCCATAGCAAGCACTAAATTAAAATGTTTCTCTTTTGATTTCTTATACATTTTTGTACCCCTTGAAGTGCATGGCAGGTGGTAGGTGCTCAATACATGTCTGTCATAATTCAAGTGTTCCAGCTGTCATTCTCTTAACAGTGAACAGACACTATAGAGTATTTTATTTTATTTTTTCTTTTTTTAATGCTCTTCTTTTTTTAGATTTTATTTATTTATTTTAGAGAGAGTGAAATGGAGAGAGAAAGGGCGAGAGAAACATCAATGTGTGATTGCCTCACTTGCCCCCCACTGGGGACCTGGCCTGCAACCTAGGCCTGTGCCCTGACTAGGAATCAAACCAGGGACCCCTTGGTTCACAGGCCAGCACTCAATCCACTGAGCCACACCAGCCAGGGCACTATAGAGTATTGTAAAAAGGCAAAATAGAAAAAGTTACAGGATATACTTTAGGGAAGAATTAAAAACAAAAATTACATTAGGAAAATAAAAGTATACAAGAATACATATAAGATCCAATAGTTTTAAAGCTGAGACATCTTAGGAAAATAAAATCTTTTTAAAAAGGAATTAACTTTTCTATCTAGCAGCACTTCCGACAAAGTGGAACTGCACACAGGATAGACACTCTGGCCAGGATGCATATATTTAGCTAGAGCATGTGGGACGATCTTAGAAATGATCTTCATTATGATTTGTACTGGACTTTGTTAGAGGGAAATAAGCATGAGCAAATGAATTA
The DNA here is from genome assembly GCA_028533065.1 of Trachops cirrhosus. Classification (NCBI taxonomy): domain Eukaryota; kingdom Metazoa; phylum Chordata; class Mammalia; order Chiroptera; family Phyllostomidae; genus Trachops; species Trachops cirrhosus. Next base: position 97,994,910 of record CM052544.1, read on the forward strand.
ATAATCACAAACCATGTATATAAGGGCTGTAAAAACTTGTGTCTTGAGTAGTGTGCAGGGATTTGCTAAGCACCTGTGGATGGGCTTTACTCCTTTGAGTGAAAAGAGGGTTGGCAAAACACTATGCTAAGTCAGTGATTTTCAACTAGTGTGCTGCAAGAATTTTAAACACATGCAATACCTGACTATTTAATCAGGGGCACTGACCTCCTTTCCCTTAGATTGTCAAATAAAAAAGTGACAACAGCGGTTGGGTGTGAATGAATAAATTACACCGATTTTTTCTGTCAGATTGGCAAAAACTATGTATTTTTTGGTGTGCTACAGAATTTTAGTAATCAGTTTTTGTGTGCCATGAGATGAAAAAGACTGAAAATCGTTGTGCTACGTGAAAGAAGTCAATTACCAAGCACCACATACTGTAGAATTCCATTTACTATAGGAAATGTCCAGAACAGGCAAATCCATAGAGAGGCACAGTAGATTAGTGGTTGTCTGGGGCTGGGGAAAGAGGTAGACGGGGTAATAAAATGTTCCGAGGTTACAAAAGGGCTGTGGCTGAATTGCTTTTTGAGTACAGTAAAAATTGCTGAATTGTACACTTTAAAGGGCTGGATTTTGGGTGTATGCGAATTATAGCTCAAGAAAGCTGTTACCCCCCCACCGCCCACCCCTAAAAAGAGGAGAAAAAAGTCCAAAAACAGACCACCAGAGGAACTTTTCTGGCTGGCTACATATCCATACTCCCCTGGACCGGGCAAAATCCCTGGAAGCCCAGGGTCCACCTCCTATCGTGCTCCTAACTCACTGTGCGTATTAGGGTGCGTTGCCCCCTTTCTCGGGCTATTTGATGAGGTTGGCGGATGAATGCTTAAGCCCATCCCAGCTCTGATCCCGGGTGGTCAGTTCCGAGCCCGACTCCGCACGCCAGGGGTCCACCCGCGCTACACAGGCCTCGTTACCTGTAGGGACCAATGGCCGCTGGGGCTTTCGCGGTGCTGATCACCTTTCTGATTAAGGACGTCATGGCGAAAACTCTTCTCCTCAAACCCCTGGACTCTTCTCCTCAAACCCCTGGGCGAGAAAGATCCCGTACACTAGCACCTCCCGCGTCCCAACCAGCCCAAGGTAGTCCTTACAGAAACACGTGACGGGGGCTGTTCTTTCAGCATTCCGGGAGTTGTAGTCTTTGCGCGGGTCCCGGCCACGTGGAGGCAGTGGCTGCACTGGCGCATGCGCTCTCCAACTCGCTCGCAGCGCTTGTCGTTTCAGAGGGGACTGTGGCAGCATCTTGTCATTCTGCCCTGGGAAGCCCTAACTTTGCCCTCCAGAGTGTCAGACAGGTAGGTCGTGAGGGGCTGGTGTTCACTAGGGGAGTGTGTGTGTGTGTGTGTGCCCCCAACCTGGTTTCCGCGCACTGCGCCCCTCACCCCGATCTTTCTCTCAGACCCTGCTGTCCTCCTCTATTCTCTTTTTCCCTTGTTTCCTGCTCCTGGGCTCTTCTGGACGCCCCGTCCCTCCTTTGGCCCTTGCTGTCCACCTCCTTCAGTGTTTCTTTTTGCTATACTGCCACACCCGAGGGAGGCCATTCTCGGACTGGGCTCGTCTCTCCCACCCCCACTGCGCGTAACGCAGCCATTTTCAACCTTTTTCATCTCATGGCACACATAACCTAATTACTAAAATTCTGTGGCACACCAAAAATATATTATCTTTTTTGCCTGACAAAAATAGGTATAATTTTGATTGATTCATACTGGACGGCTGTTGTGTTGTCTGCTGTCATTTTTTAATTTGACAGTCTACTGTTTGACAATCTAAGGCAAAAGAGGTCAGTGCCCTGTCTAAAAAATCAGGTATTGCATGTTTTAAAAATTCTTGTGTTGCTCGGGTTGAAAATCGCTGTCCTAAAGCAATAAGATGGGTCATTCTGGGGACGACCGAAGGAGATCAGAGCGTTTTCCACGTTCCAGCCCCTCCCTTGTTCCCTTCTCTGGTGCTCTGGAGCTTTTAGAGGTCTTTATTCCTTCCCCTTTGACCTGAATTGAGCCCTAAGTGACTGGGATCTGGTTTCAAAAAGAAAGATCGTGGTCTTGATCCAGCAACTGGCTCCAGGGCTGGTCTCTTGGCAGATATTCAGTCTTGCTGTGTCAGAAGGGGTGGTATTAGGCTAAATATTTTAATTTTTGTTTATAATGCATTATAGCACGCTTCACTTCTTCATTTATGTGTGCACGTGTACCTTTTAGAAATAGATGTTGAGTCCCTGCTTTGTGCAAGGCACTGAGCTGGGTGCTGGAGGTGCAGTAGTGAAAAAGACAGGTAAGAACCCACTCCTGCCCTGCTTCTAAAATGTAATACTGTAAGAAAATTCTTTTTATGCCTCCTCATTCGGTCCTAACATACTGCTAAGGTTTTGGCTCTCCTACTTCTGGCTCAAGAACTTTCAGAGCTTTTTCTTTTTTCATAATTTCCAGTTGTGAAATATTTATGTACAGGAAATACATATTATCAAAATTTCTGTTTAGTTCTTTACATTACAGTTGGGGGCATATTGGGGGACATGTATTGATAAAAGTTGTATGTCTGGTAGGTTTTGTTATTGCGAATTTTATTTCAAAATAGAAAACAAGTGTTTGAAACTACTGAGAAGGAAAGGGGGATGTCAGATTTGAGAATTGAGAATTACTGAGTAAATCCATCTGGCTCTGCCAGTTTTTTGTTCTTTATCCTTCCTTCAAATAGAAATCTTTTGCTGTTGCAAACTAAAGGTGCAGCTGGCCTCATCTCAGTAGTAGAAATGAAGACATCAATAATTTATGTTAAGTTTTTGTGGATGTTATCATATCAGAATAGTGTGTTCTGTATTTCATTTGATTCTGGTTCATGATTCCAGCTCATGTTCAACTAAGAATTTTTATTAAATGTTTTCGCTAATTTAATTTTACCATGGCATAGGGAATCTTATCTCTTACCACATTTGTCATTCTTTCAATGGACTTTTTGCAGTGCCAACATTGGTACATGACTTTATTTGACAGTGCAAACTGGAGTGTAGTAATGTAGTCTCTTCCAGCAATAGAATTATTTTTTTCTATTGAATCATGTTTTTGGTGTTAATACCATTTATTGCTCCCTTAGAGATGGCTCTGGTTATGAATTCCTGCTCTAAATCAATATTATGATAGCGATATTATGATAGCATTGTTATATCATTGATCTATCTATAGTGAATATTTATTATATGTTAAGTTGCATGACTATTTATTATATTTATTTTTATTTTTGAATGGAAATTCCCTTCCCCTGTACTACATTTATTACTTTCTTTCCAGAGATGTCTAATGCAAAAGAAAGAAAACATGCTAAGAAAATGAGAAACCAGCCCACCAATGTGACCTTATCCTCTGGCTTTGTGGCTGATAGAGGAGTAAAGCACCACAATGGAGGTGGAAAACCTTTCCGAGCTCCAAGACTAGGTAAGACACACAGTACTCTCTCCACTTCCACTTGGAGCAGATTGCTTTCGTCAGCACCTTTTGATAGTCATCATCTAAATAGTACATGAGTTAAGAACAGATACAGTTAGTTGACCTTTACTATTTGCAAATTCACCTAGTTGCAAAAGTTTGTTTGTAACCCCAAAATTAATACCATGACACTTTGGCGGTCATTCGTAGACATGTGCAGAGTCGGGGGGAATTCACTTCACCCCGTGTGGACATTTCCAGCTGCATTCTCATGTCAGCTCTAGCTGACCGGAGGATGGAGACGGTGGGTGGGCAGTGCAGCATAGTGCAGGAAGCTCCAGCTCTGGCCGGGGTTCGATTTCCAGCTGTGGGGTAAGGTCAGACAGGTCACTTAACACTTCTGAACCTTGTTTTTTCTTTTGTAAAATAGATAAAACAGAATCTACCAGGATGCATTGTTTTCATGATTTAAAATTACAATCTATGTGATATATGAGTATATATATTTATTTCTCTAGAAATAGTGGTTCAGTATTATGACTTTTTAGAAAATAACTATTGGGAATGAGAATTGGCTATCTTTTTTTAATTCATTAACTATTTAGTTTTATTTTATCTTGTCACATTCTTTTTTAAAATCTATTTATTTTTTTAATGTATTTTACTGATTATGTTATTACAGTTATCCCATTTTCCCCCCTTCATTCCCCTCCACCCTGCACACCATCTCCCACCAATATTCCCCCCCTTTAGTTCATGTCTAGGTGTCATAAGTTCTTTAGCTTCTACATTTCCCATACTATTCTTGCCCTCCCCCTGCCTATTTTCTACCAACCATCTATGCTGCTTATTCTCTGTACCTTTCCCCCTCTCTCCTCCTCCCACTCCCCTGTTGCTAACCCTCCATGTGATCTCCATTTTTGTGGTTCTGTTCCCGTTCTAGTTGTTTGCTTAGTTTCTTCTTGTTTTTGTTTCAGGCGTGGTTGTTCATAATTGTGAGTTTGCTATCATTTTACTACTCATGTTTTTTATCTTCTTTTTCTTAGATAAGTCCCTTTAACATTTCATACAATAAGGGCTTGGTGATGATGAACTCCTTTAACTTGACCTTATCTGAGAAGCACTTTATCTGCCCTTCCATTCTAATTGAAAGCTTTGCTGGATAGAGCAATCTGGGATGTAGGTCCTTGGCTTTCATGACTTGGAATACTTCTTTCCAGCCCCTTCTTGCCTGGAAGGTCTCTTTTGAGAAATCAGCTGACAGTCTGATGGGAACTCCTTTGTAAGTTACTATTCCCTTATCTCTTGCTGCTTCTAGGATTCTCTCCTTCATTTT
>CM052544.1:98000215-98045908 GCA_028533065.1 Trachops cirrhosus
TTCTTCCCATCACTATTGGTTCCCTGTGCATTTTCCTTCATTTCACTTAGCGTAGCCTTAATTTTTTCATCTAATTTGCAACCAAATTCAACCAATTCTGTGAGCATCCTGATCACCAGTGCTTTGAACTGTGCATCTGATAGGTTGGCTATCTCTTCATCGCTGAGTTGTATTTGCTGTGGAGCTTTGATCTGTTCTTCCGTTTCAGCCATATTTTTTTTTTTGTCTGTTGCACCTGTTACATATGAGGGGCAGAGCCTTAAGTGTTCACCTGGGTGGGGCAACCCAGTTGCCTTGTTGTGATGCTGTATGTGGGGGCAGGGTCCAAGAGGGAACAATGGCATTTGCTCTACTCACTGTCAGATTTCAGTCCCTTCCGCCGCTTCCCCTAAGCAAACTGGGCCTTTCTGGTGCCAATTCCCGTGTGGGTGGGCTTGTGTACATTCTAGAACCCTGTGGGTCTCTCCAACGAACTTTCCTGTTAGTGTGGGAGACTCTCCCAGCACCTCAACCCCCACAGGTGTTTTCAGTCGGTGATTTGAGGCTTTATTTCCCCGTGCTGGGACCCTGGGCTGCACGGTCTGTCTCACTCCCCAGTTTTGCCTGGTTTATCTGCGCACAGATGTGGGACTGCCTGGTCAGCCAGCCGCCTTGCACGCAGTTCCTCCCTTCACAGTCGCTGCCTTGCTGCGTGTGCCAGCCGCCTGCACACCCAGGGTCCGACTGCTGCAGTCTTCCGTGCCCAGGGTGCCTTGCCCTCCTGGTGCCACTGCTTTTTTTGCTGTGACCCCTCTCTGCCCAGCTGCCTGACTCCGCCTCTCCTACTGGTTTGGATGAATGTGTCTATTTCAACTCCTTGGTTGTCAGACTTCTATACAGTTCAATTTTCTGTCAGTTCTGGTGGTTATTTTATTTCTAAATTGTCCTTATTTTGGTTATTCAAAGAGGCACAGTATGTCTACCTATGTCTCCATCTTGGCCGGAAGTTCTCGAGAATTGGCTGTCTTTTAGAGTTGACATATTTTGTGTCTCCCTTGATCAATTATTATTAAATTATACTTCTATATTTCCTAAAAATAACCATGCAGTTATCTTGATTTAATCAGAGTGCTCGTTTTAGAACCTCATAAGGTAATATGAAGGTGATAGTGTTCAGTTGAGCAGCAATAGAAAATGCCGGGGAGGATGACAGTAAGCAGGGGACCAAGACCTTTTTGGGAACACGTGAAAGAAGAGTGTGCCTTGTGTCTGATGAAATATGTTTTAGATTCATATTCATAAGAGCTGGATTCAGATCCAACAGTTGATGCCTACCTTGCTATATGATAAACCTTAAAACGTTATCTTAAACCTTGCAATGACATGTTTTGTAACATGCTTCATATTTATAGGGGCTTAATAATTAGCACCATAATGGAAGTAAGCAGGAATCTGTAACGTTCTCTACATATCTCTCCACTAGTAGACAAGGATTTGATGTTGTCTTGGAGTCAGAATGGTTTGAATGTCCAGGCTTTTGTATAGAGATTCTGCTTTTATTTCTTTTCTCAAATTTAGCATGGGCTCCCAACCTCAGTGTGCCAGAGAATTGCAATAAAAGACTGGATATACTAAGTCATGTGGGCTGTAGTACTTCAGGGGGGATTGATTTAAAATCCATGTTGCATTATTTATCTGGAGAAAAGTTCCCTTGTATCAGTTATACCCAGGATTCTTTCATGTGTCATACTGAGATGATTAGTTAGCGTGCTGCTTATTACCTGTGTCATCTCCGACAAGTTAATTCACCTTTCTACCTATTACCCCTCCTCGTTAAAGGGAGGACAGTAATAGCCGTGTTATGGGGTCAGTATAGGACTGAAAACATGATCAGTGTTGCCACCCAGCAGATATTCTCTATTCCTGATAAGAGTAACATGTTTCTTTATTTTTCTTAATATACTAGATCCTTTTTCTGGAACTGCACCACCACGGCAAACCAAAATGACCCACTATGCACCACTTGAGCCTGACGTGAGTGAGCCGTCTTCCTCCAGAATCATGTTTAAGAAAAAGGGAGGCTGGAAAGCAGGTCCTGAGGGCACATCGCAGGAGATTCCCAAGTATATAACAGGTAGGTATTTGTGGAGTGGTGGGGTTGAGTTGTACTATGAGCTCTGCGTTTCTGATGCGGCCAGGTTTCTAATGCCCTCTGTGTGCCTTGGCCCTGCCTTCTCGGAGCTCTCCTCCTCTTGCTCCAGGCCCTTCTCACCTCCAGCCTTTGGACTTGGGCCGATTGCTCTCCCTTCTTTAATTTCTCTCCCTTTTTTTTTATAGTTCTTATTTGTGAACTCTTCCACTCTGACTTAAAATCTTCTCCCCCCCGCCTTTTAAAAATATAAAATGCAGTTTACACTCCTCAGCATGGCATTTTCCAAGGGTTAAAGCAAATTTGACGCACTCTACAAGCAACACAGCCCTGACCGTGTGCTCAGCTGGTTGGAGTGTCATCCCGTACACCAGGGGGCTGCCGGTTTGATTTCTGGTCAGGGCACATGCAGGAGGCAACCAACAGATGTTTCTCACATCAGTGTTTCTCCCTCCCTCTCTCTCTCTCTCTCTCTCGCTCTTCCTTCCTTTCTCTCTAAAATCACTAAACACATCCTCAGGTGAGGAGTAAAGGCAATCCAGACCTTTAAGTACCTATCTCTAGGTCGTTTTTAACCTCATCCTGCATCTACCTCATGACTTTTACCCCCACTACCTCATGACCCCATATTCCTTGTACACACTTTAGGGGTGCCTTGTGGTCTCTCTTTATACCTTCTTGGAGGACTTCATTTAAATTTCCCCAGTGGTCTATTTATTTTTTTAAAAAAGTAGTTTTCAATAAAGAAAACTAACAATAGTTATGGTCACATATTTGGAAAATATTAAGGAAAAAAATGCTTGGAGTCAAGATCATTTATAAAATTTTGTTTTTTTTATTGTTTTCTTTCTGTTTTCTTTTTTTTGGTGTGGAAATCCTGAGTGAACTTTTTTTGTTTTCTTCTGTGATTATTTTACTTAAAAAATGGTTGTGATTATTTTGCAGTGTAGCTTTCTGTTTTTTAAAAAGCTTTTCATAATCTTGAAACTTTTTTTGATTAGAACAGTGACACTGAATCCTTCTAGAAAATGTGAAAAAGTCAAAGTTGAAGAATAGTTTCACAATCCTTACAGCAATAACCACCAGTGATATTACTGTAATGAGGGGTGAGGGCGGTGGGTGAGTTGAAAGCTCATGTTCTTCAAATCTTTCTTCTGAGATGTACCAGAAACATGTTGATTCAAGACTAGTTTTTAATGACAATGCTCTTTCCTTCCATAGCCTCTACTTTTGCTCAGGCTCGCGCTGCTGAAATCAGTGCTATGTTGAAAGCAGTGACTCAGAAGTCTTCGAATTCGCTGGTTTTCCAGACTCTGCCACGACACATGAGACGAAGAGCCATGAGCCACAATGTCAGACGCCTTCCGAGACGCTTACAGGAGATTGCTCAGAAAGAGGTACAAGTTTTACCTAATGTAAATGTTTTAGTTAGTAGTTCCTAAAAGAAAATGGGAATTTGTTAAAATGAAAACCGAAAACAGCGTGCTCATTTTGCATATTTTGGTTTAATAGTTTATTTCCTGTCTCACCCCCTTATCATGAACAAAATGAGCGGATGGTTGGATATTACGGCTGCTTTTAAATAGAATATTTGGAACTCATTTCAGTGGTATTGACTAGTTGATGTTTCCCTGTCACATTTAAAATAAAATTCTGACCTTCTTACCAGATAAACAATTTTAACCCTGCATTTTGGGTGTGTGGCCAGCTTAGAGTTAGAAATTTAAATTTAAAAAAAAAAAAGGTGGCATCATTGCCTAGTACTTGCCTTTTGACTTTTTCGGTGTTGAAAACTTGAGCTTGAATTTAATTTTTGTTTCAAGCCTAATTATTTCTGGCTTCCCCAGAAATTTTGGCGTAGACTTTCTGAGGTTGTCTAAGGTACCCATGTCTTTATTAGTTGTTTCAGAATTTTGTATTGTGCGCCTTTTCTACTATGCTGCCTGTGGGGTTAGAATCCATCGAGAGAAAGTCCTTACCCGTAAGGGTCCCACAGACTAATGGAGAAGAGCTTTTCCCACAGAAGTTGAGTTTGGCTATGGGAGAGACTGAGAGTGAAAAGCACACAGGATCTTTGTGGTTGGAAGTTCAGTGTGAAGTCTGTTTCCCAGTGATAGCATTTAGCGCTTACCTGTCAGCCCCAACTAACATGAAATGTGTAGGTTTTCCTCACTTCTATATTTTTTGGTCTTAAGTTTTGGGTTTAGTTATAATCTTAGAGGTTAAAAAACAATGAAAAATAACAACAGAAAGCTAATATAGGATTTATTCCCTCTTGCTGTCTGATACACTGTTAGCCACAGTAAGCTCGAGGTGAACAGTTTATATATATTCTAATCTTTACAGTCCATGAAGCTTGCCCAACTACTAAGTGAAAGGACGTGTTTCCTTCTTAGGTTTGCCTGCCTATAAAACCCCCACTCCTTCTATTGCTTCCCTCTCTGCTTTCACTGGAGAAACCACCAAGTTAAAAAAATTAAGCAGACTCATGGGGTCTTTAATGGGCTCCACAGAATCTAAAGTTAAAGCTTGAATTCCTAACACTTAGCTTTGTTTCGAAATGGTTGCAAACTGGGCCTGCTTCTGTTCTGGAAACTACAGGCAGAGAAAGCAGTACATCAAAAAAAAGAACATTCAAAAACCAAATGCCATAAAGCTCGAAGATGTCACATAAACCGGATGCTGGAATTTAACCGTAGACAAAAGAAGAACATATGGTTGGAAACTCACATCTGGCACGCCAAGCGGTTTCACATGGTCAGGCAGTGGGGCTACTGCCTCGGCGAGCGGCCCACCGTCAAGAGCCACAGAGCCTGCTATCGAGCTATGACAAACCGCTGCCTCCTCCAGGTAGGCGTTCCAGTGGGGTTTCTTTTCTTTTCGTTTAGACCCTTTCTGATAGAGACTCGTAGAATAGTTCATGGTGTGCTAAAGCCCTTGCTCTGAAATTCTTTCTTTTAAAAGTAATTACTGAGCATGAGGCACTTTGCTAAATGCTGGAGATGAAGCAGCCTAAAAGTATTAGGGGAGACTGACATTAGTCAAATAATTAGCCGAATATCCAATTGTAAGGGATATATACAATGCTATGTGCTTTCTTCACAGAGGAATGAGAAAGCTTCCCCATGGAAGTGATGTTTGAGCAGCTCTCTAAGGAATAAGAAAATGGGAGTGTGGGGGAGGCAGAAGGAAGCCAGATAGCAGGGAGAAACTGAAATAAATTCCAGGTGACAGAGATGAAGAGAGTCACAGCAAGGCTAGCATTAGGGTGAGGTTAGTTCTGGAAAACTAAGTAGTAACCAGATCATGCAGGGTTTTGATGGTCATGTTCAAGGTGAATTCAGCATCGATTCATTTAATCATCATTTATCAATAACAGATACTTGAGAACCAGCTATGGGCCCCAAACGGTGTTCAGATGCTGTTCTAGATGTTTATGATTCAGTGGGATGCTGGGAAGTGTGTTTAAAACTATTTGAGAGGACAGTTGGTTTTAGAGCCTCGTATTTATCTGGTTGTCCCTCCCGGCCAGGCATTGTTAATTCAGTTGCTTTCTCTCTTCTAGGACGTGTTTAGAAATTTGCTTTTCGTGGAGGGCCTGTCTTTCAGTGGCAGGATAGTCTTGGCCCAGTTTTGAAAGCCATTGGTATTAGTATCCTCTGATAACTCTTGAGAGCAATATAGCAGAATCGTCAAAACAATAACCTTTAAAAAAATTTTAAAGTACATGTAACAGCAAATCACCACTTAGACGATTTTTGTTAAGTTTTTAAAGTAATTTTTAGTTTTTCAATTGATGTACAGTATCATATTAGTGTCAGGTATACAACCCAATAATTAGACCTTTATTACAAAGAAACCTAGTACCCATCTGACGCCACACATAGTTATTCCATTACTAGTGACTGTATTACCTGTGCTGTACTTTACATCCCTGTAACTCTTCTGTAACTACCCATTAGTACTTACTCATCCCCTCACCTTTGTCACCCACCCCGTCCACCCCCCTCCCATCTGGCAGCCATCAAAATGTTCTCTGTATCTGTGAGTCTGTTTCTGTTGTGCTTATTTATTTTGTTTTTTGGATTCCACATGTAAGTGAAATCGTACGGCATTTGTCTTTGACCTTCATTCAGCACAGTACTCTCTAGGCCCATCCGTGATGTTGCGGACGGCAAGATTTCATTCCCCTTTATAGCTGAGTCATACTCCGTTGTATACATGCACCACTTCTCTATCCATTCAGCTACTGATAGACACCTAGGTTACTCCCATGTCTTAGCTATTGTAAATAGTGCTGCAGTGAACACATGGAGGATATGTCTTTGTTTTAAAGTCTGTTTTGTCTGGTATAATAAGTATTGCTACCCTATCTCTTTCTGTTGTTTGTTTCTGTTTTCATGAAATACCTTTTTCCATCCCTTTGCTTTTATTCTGTGTGTGGCTTTTTGTCTGATCTGAAGTGAGTCCCTAGTAGACAGCATATGTAAGGATCTTGTTTTTTGATTCACTCAGGCACCATATGTCCCTCCCTCTCTTCCTTCCTCCCTTGCTTCCTTCCTTCCTTCCACCTTCCCTTCCTGCCTCCCTTTTCTTCTTTCTTTCCTTCCTTCCATGCGCTCCCATGCACAATGTATATACAATCCCATGTTTTAGCACTACCCATGTATAATGCTCATTCTTAGTACTACCCATGTATAATGTGCATCCTTGTTTTCCCCTAAAAAATTTGGGCCAAAAATACGCGTTATATGCGACAAAATAAGGTGTTTGATTTTAGAGAGAGAGGAAGAAGCAGAGGAGAGAGAGAGTGAGAGAAACATTGACGTGAGAGAGAGAAGCATCTGGCAGTTGCCCCCATTCGCACCCTGACCAGGGATCAAACCCACAGCCTTTTGGTGTATGGGTCGATGCTCCAACCCACGGAAGCACCCAACCAGGGCTATAATTCTTTAACATACTGATTTTGCTAGCTCAGTGTGATCCCTCCTAATTTTATTTAATTGGTGAAGTCTTACTCTCATTTTCCCTTTTCCATTGCTTAGTCAAAATTGAATATGATAGTCAGACTGAGCATGGAAGAAATACGGGATAAGTTGTTTGCAACAGTATGACTCTAATTTCTTACTTTGGGTAGATTTCAGGGAAGACTAATCCTTTACTGAGAGGCAGCAGTTTTTACACTCTACTTAGAACTTGTCTGTGAATATGAGATAAAACACAGATTTTCTTTATAAAAAGGAGGACACTGCAACTTATATTTAAGTGGAAATTCATTTTTATTTTGATTTAAATTGGTTTAAGGATATTTGCTAATGTAGTAGCCACAGACCGGTTTCAGATTTTGACTTCTGCACTGGTAGCTTTAGCAATTTGTTCTGTGTCTTGGACTCCGGAAGTTTTTCTGATGTGACTTTTGGCCGCATGTAGTTTCCCTCATGTAAACTGCTGAGTTTTTAATGGTGTCTCTCTCTCTGGGCAGGACTTGTCCTACTATTGTTGTCTGGAGTTGAAGGGCAAAGAGGAAGAAATACTGAAGGCACTTTCTCCGATGTGCAGCATAGACACAGGTACACTTGTTCGAAATCCGAGTCCGATATTCGTCTTTGACTCTTTATTCATTTTATGAAGAAGTACCTGCTCTGTGCATTTGGGAATTTAAACATACATAAAAATTCACGAGACAGTTTGTATTACGAATGAGTATGTTAACAAAGGAAAGCTTGGAGTGGCATTAAATTTTTCTAACGTTGTCAGGTGTAAAGGGAGAGAACCATTTTGCTGGTTGAGGGAATGCAGGCAGGAAGAAACTCAAAACTCCTCAAACCGTTCATTCAGTGAAATACTGAGAACGTGCTGTGCGCCACTTTGATCGAAGCAGTGATCAGGACCAAACTTCATCCCTCGTGGGGAGACACCATAAATAGTGGTTTGGCTGCCAGGAGATTATGCCGCGGTCTCAACACTCAGAGCCGTGGAATTTTGTTTTTGTTTATTGCAGGATTGACTTTCGCGGCAGTTCACTGCCTGTCTGGAAAGCGCCAAGGTGGTCTCACGCTTTACCGGGCAAATAAATACCCGCAGGGCGCGCTGGGGCCTGTGACGTTTATTTGGAAGCCCGAGAGGACCCCCGGCGACACTTTCGCGAGCAGGCAGCTGTGGATCTGGCTTCACCCGACTCTTAAACAGGTATAATCCTTGCGTTTATTTCCCCATCACTCATTGCTGTGTTGTTGGTGATCGTTGGGAGTCAATTCTATAGAACTTTAAATAGTGTAAAAGCTTGGTGGTAGTTTGGTGTTTGACTAAAGGGAGGAAAGTTGCCTGAAAATTAAATGAAGCAAATCCTGACCTGTCTGTTTTCACTAAGCCATGAGTAGAGAGGAAAACCAACCTTACGTTGTTGCCTTTGGATGGACGCGTCCACCGTGCCTGACGGCGCACTGGTGTCTGGTGCCTGTTGGAGCCTGTTGCATGATGAGTCGTTGGGATGAGTTCTGCCGATTTCAGATACTGCATTCGGCTCAGCTTCTCTCTCTGTGTCTCTCTTGTTTTAGTATACTCGCTGTTTTTAGGTGGTAGACTATTTCACCCTCATTTTTTGAAAATTTGGTCAGCGTAGTCGCATTCTTTTCCTTATCTTTGACATTCAGGATTTCTTTTTTGTTCCAAGTGCCATGCGCTACTCAGAGGAACCAAAAACCATTTTGGTGAGGATCAATTTAGCTTAATTTGTGAAGGCATAAAAATGTGAATTTTTAAAGGGAGACAAAAAATAATGTAAAGTATACCACATTAAATTTGTAATGCATTTAATCTAAAAAAACTGAAAGTAAAATGCCTGACTCTGCCCTCAGGATATTTTAGAGGAAGTAAAGGCAGCGTGCCAGTGCACAGAGCCCGTCACACCGACCCCCTGCGTCCCCGGCCCCCTTCCGACACCGTCCCACGACCACAGCCAACCCGCACTGCCCGATGAGAAAATTGGCAAGAAGAGAAAACGGAAAGATGATGGAGAAAATGCTAAACCAGTTAAATTTTTCGGGGACGGAACTAGAGATTCACATCGGCCCTATTCTTGGATCTCTGCAGCGACAGGCATTGTGATCAGGTGCAGGCTGAAGTCACCCAGAACCTTTCCTCTGAAGCCTTCTTGTTTCGGCCGGTGTCACAGACGTCCTGTGTCACTAATGGAAGTTCCCGTTTTAAGACTTTCTCTCTTTCAGTGATTTGACGATGGAGATGAACAGATTCCGCCTGATTGGTCCACTCTCCCACTCCATCCTAACTGAGGCACTGAAAGCTGCTTCTCTCCACACCGTAAGATTCCATGTGCCTGTGATGATTTATTCCAGTCGTGTCTTTTCCAGCAAACCTGTGAAGTCTAACACATAATTTGGCAACATTTTGGGCCATGGCCTATAAATGTTTATTTCTCTATTTATGCTTATTATTAAGGACTTTGTCATCTCTCATTTCTCCTAGACAATCAAATCTAAATGAATGTAATAAGTAAACTGGCTTGTTCTTACTTAAATACAAATTATTCTTGTATCTTGTGAGGTTGTGGACTGGTCTTAACTTCTGCTCCACAAGCCCCTGAAAGTGTACGGCACTTTTTTTGTTTGTACTTGTGCATATTTTAGGTTCCCTGAAAGCCTAGGGGCCGTGTGTCCAGTGCAGCACTGTCTGGCAGTCCTTTCTGTGATATGCGGTTCCCTTTGTGCTGTCCAGCACGGTAGCCACTGGCCACATGTCGCTGCTGAGCACTTGAAACATGGCTAGTGGGCCTGAGCGACTGAATTTGTACCTTTATTTAATTTGAATTAGCTGAAAGTTAAATTTGAATAACTCTGGCTCGTGGCCACCACGTGGACAGCACAGGTATGGCAAGTAGAGACCAGGTCGGGAGTCAGACACTCTGGGCTCATGGTCTGTCTGTTTTGCTGAATCAGTGCAGTGGACCTCCCAGTGCCTGTGCCTCCCACAGGCTTGACACGGTCGAATATGATGAAGGTCTGAACAGCTTTCAGAAGGGAAGTACTTGAAACACAAAGGCTACTTCTGTCTCTCTTCATTGCGTCCACACTGCCAACCACTGCCGTCCCTTGCCCGGTCTCTTCCCGGGATGCTGAAGCAGCATCTTAACTTCCCCCATTGTTTCCCCTCTCCACTCCATTGTCTGTGCAGGACGCAGAGTAGCCTTTGAATGACGTGTTCTCATGGCATTACTTCGTGATTAAAAGCTTTTGAATTGTGTTTGAGAGAAAATCCAAAGCCCTCCATGTGACTGGTCACCTATGCCTTTCTGCCTCGTCTCTCAACTCTGCACTTCAGCCGCGCTGGCCTCCTTTCCATTCGAGATCTTGTCTACCTCAGAGCCTTTGCACCTGCTTTCCCCGCCCCCCCCACCTCCGTGAACATTCTGCCTTCACCACTAAACCTCATTCTTCAGGTTTCGATACCTGTTTCAATTCCCTACAGAATCCTTTCTTTATCCCTCAAGTTAATTAGTGTCCTCCTGTAACTTATACTGCATTTTGCACATCCCCTCAGTGTGTATGTCTGCATCTGTGTGTGTGCATTTGTACAGTACTTGTGTCTCTCATTAGAATGGGCTTTGTGCTGGCCAGGACAGGGCCCGTTCTGGTCCTTACTCTGCCCCCAGTGCTTAGCACAGTGCCTGGTGCAGACGAGGCGCTCTACTCCAGCGAAATGAGGTGCAGAGCAAGGATCCGAACCTAGGAAGTTTGTTTCCAGAGCCTGCACTTTAAACCACTAGCTGTGCTGCCTGCGTGTCTGAGAGATAAGGGGCACATGCCACTGCAGGCTGCTTTAGAGTCTCGGAGCGCATCCCCCTTCAGTGGACACCAGTGCAAATCATGGCGGTCCGTGCTTGTCCTTGGCGTGCACGTGATGCTTGAGGTGCTCTTTGACACCTTACACAATTCCTGGTTCTCTCAGGGAAAAGTGTAAGTAAGATACTTGTGTATGTTATTTGAAATATCTAGGAATACTCTGGTCGTAATATAGCCTTTTGCTGAGGATTTCTTTAAAAGGTATTGGTTTGGTTTTTCCTTGGTGAGGAAGGTTTCATTGCTTAAATTGGTGGTGATGGAGTTGGCAGCAGAGGGAGAGGAGCTGGTGCTCTTGTTGGCACTGTGCACAGAGACCTCAGTGTGGAGAAGCTCAGTCTCTGAAAACCAAGCGTCTTTCTTAGTGTGTGAAATCTTGACGGAAGTGCAGCACTCTGCCCTGCCCTTGCCTCTAATTAGAAGAATAGTCTGGTGTTAATATCTGTGTTAAAAATAGTGGCACTTTCCATGGTTCCCCTCATAAAATCTGCATTCCTACATGCAGCAAAAATGAAGGGGGGGGCAGTATCCCAACCATACCAGAATTATTAAGTCTGATTCATTATTTGTCTGGTAAACAGGAGTTGTTACTTTTCAGGAGGGAGAGGACACAGAGAAGACACCTCACCTTTGGTGGATTGAAACCTGTAAGAATCCTGATGCTGTTTCCCTTCACCGCAGACAAGAAGCCATTTTTGAATTTTTGGGAGGTATGTGGAGGGGATATCGGGCTGTACGGGGGTGGGAGGGCAGCTGTGAGAATCGGGCGGAGAGAGCGTTTTGCAGTCACACTGCCTGCACGTAGTGGTGCTTTTTAATGTGTAACTCCTTCTTATAATGCAGCAAGAAGGCCAGTCAGAGACTGGATAGTTAGTGTAAGCACCATGTGACTATGCTTACAAAACAGCAAACATGTGAGATGTTGGTCTTCTAAGTAACTGGCGTTCTGATGTTGTAGGTAAATGCATATATCAGGTACTAAACTGAAATCTGTTCTTAACTCGACATGAGTGCTTTTGTAAAAGGTGGAAGATTTATACGATCTGAAGAGAAACTAGAGTATAGCCATGAATGCTTTTGTATGTAAAGCTACTGTAGTTATCAGTGATAGAAACATACCAGTTTATGTTGTAAAATAATCTGTAATGTTAAGTTGATGTTTTTTTGAAAGAAACTTCCCTCTTTGTGAATGTTAATTTATTCTCTAAAAGTATCAGAGGGTTAAAAAGGGGAATACATGTTTTTAAATAAATGGCTCAGATGAAAGTTTCGTTAGGAAAATTTGAAAATATGAGCAAATATATATACATTGTAATGACTCTCTTTAAGCTTGGATTTTTTTGTTTGTTGTTAAAGGAGTCACATCACCAGCAGAAATCCCGGCAGGTACTGTTCTGGGACTGACAGTTGGGGATCCTCGTATAAATTTGCCTCAAAAGAGGTCCAAAGCTTTGCCCAATCCAGAAAAATGCCAAGGTAAAGTTCTTGAACGTGCTTTGTCTTGTCTTTACTGTGTTGAGCAGTCTAGTCCCATTGCCAGAGTTCTGTTTGTGCCCCCTCTGCAGTCACTTCATCTCTAGCAAACCAGGGCCGTCTCCACCTGGCTCCTTTCAAGGTGATTTCAGTCCAGGAGATGCTGTGTGGGGGAGCACCTTTTAGCTGTGAAACGCGTCACCTGATCCTCACGTTCATTTTATTCCTAGCACCTAGTAAATCTTGTCTTTCTGCCATGCGGGTTCTCTGAAAAGGCCTAGTGTTCTGGAATTGTCGTGTGAGGAAGGGAGGTGCACCTGCAGCTGGTCTTGTGCTCGTTGGAAGCCTCTGTCTGACCACACAGATGATCCAGGTTCGAATCCTGGCAAGGCCATCCCGGGTGCTGAAGGGTGAGAGGACTTGGTTTGGACCCAGTAGGGCGGCCTGAGGGCGTCGTTTGTCTGGAGTGGCATAGGCGGGTGGGTCGGATTGGCCAGAATTTTAGTCTGGTCTGGGATGTGCAGCCGTTGTGATAGTGTCTTACTGTATTTACTGTCATGTAAATGAAAGAATTACTATTTGAAAGTTAATTGTGTTTGGCATGTTATTTGAAAGAATCATTCACATTAGCTTGTGAGATTTTGGAGAAAAAAATATACGTGTGTGTCATAATGACTGGAAGATTTTTTTTAACCTCCACGTGTAGTCAAATAGTTTACTAAGGGGTCAGAAAATCATCCCACCACAACTTCACGAGAAGTGGATCGAATGGGGGGAGTTTGAAGATATGTGGGTAAGTTAATTATGCGGTCTAGACTTGAATCAGTGAGCGGTTGCCTCTTCCTTTTCCTTTTTAATAGAAGTGTGGTCCGGTGCAGCCATAAAGTTGCAGCATCTACCAAACCATTAAATGTTGCTTACCATAATCGCCTTAAAGCTGTAGTTTAATTCTACTTAGATTCTCTTGCCTCAAATTCTTTTTTGGAATGAAGCAGTTTTATATTAAATCCTTTCTAAGGCTTTTACCTTAATTTGAATCAGTTCAAGGAGAATTTACATCTTACTCAAAAAACGTGATTTAATTTCTATGACAAAACCTTACCATCTTGTTAGTTATTGTGGAGTTTCATTAAAACCTGTTTTAAGTAATTTCTTTGAAGTATTGATTGGCATGTGAGCTACAAAGAAGTAAACTTTTTAAGGAGGTTGTATTATATCAATGTAGCACCACGTAGAAAGGCAATTCAGAACTAAAGTTAGAAACATACTTGGATGGGCGTGGTCAGTTAATAAAAGATAGATCTTTGGAAGAATCGGTCACATGATCTAACACCTCATTCTCCGCTGGACTGCCAGTTCGGCTTTCTGTACTGTAGTCATTCTCTGCCTGTTTTGACTTAGAGGAAACAGACCTGATTATGGTGCTACTTACACCCTGAAGAGGGTTTACCTGATTTGAGCCAGAAACTCTTTATCTTCTTAAGTGTACTGGGAATTAGCTCTGAAAAGAGAGGTTACATGACTATGACATTGTCATAACAGAAGAAATATATACTTGGGTCTTTGTGCCTTTTCTAGCACGTATCTCCTAAAACCCTTGTAATTTCCTAAATTTTAAGAACCTTAAAGGACTAAAGGAGCATGTTTTGTTATTCATAACAAGCCTCTTTCAACCACACCTGAGATTATGTTAATGAGGGGACTTTTGGAAAGTCCCTAAGGATGGTGGGCTAGTTGCCAGGGGAACCAGCCCTGTGATTAGGGGCTTGGCACTTTTAGCCCCACCCCTTCTGGGGGAGGGGCTAGAGATTGAGTTTAATCACCAATGGCCAATCGTACCTCCATGGTGAAGCCTCCATGAAAATCCTAAATAAGGGGGTTCAGAGAAGTGGTTTGCTGAACACTTGGAAGTGCTGGGAGGGTGGAGTGCCCAGCACAGGTGTGAGAGCTCCACACTCTGTCCCCCATACCTGGCCCTATGCAGCCCTTTCATCTGGCTGTTCCTGAGTTGTATCCTTTTTTTGAAACGAAACAGGCTTGACTGGTATGGCTTAGTTGGTTGGGTGTCATCCTGCAAAGCAAAAGGTAACAGGTTCGATTCCCGGTCGGGGCACGCACATCTGGGTCGCAGGTTCAGTCCCAGTCAGGTCAGGGTGCATATGAGAGGCAACCGATCAATGTTTTTCTCCCTCTCTCTCTGAAAATAAATAACAAAATCTTAAAAAACAAAACAGTAATGTAGCAAGTTCTGAGAGCCATTCTAGCAAATTATTAAATACGGGTTGGGGGGGTCTTGGGGTAGAAAACTGTGTAGCCAGTTGGTGTTGGAAGCGTTATAACCTGTGGGATCTGACGCACTCTTTAGGTAGATAGTGTCAGACTTGAGTTAAATTGTAGGACACCCAGCTAGCGCTGGAGAATTGCTTGCTGTGGGGAAAACACCCGATCACTGGAGTGTCAGAAGTATCGAGAGGAGAGTAGTGTAAACAAGCAAAGAGTTTGTCCACGCTGTGCTGCAGAGACCGCATCACGCTGACACCGGGTGCAGTGAAAGAAAGTGGCAGTTACTGCACAGTGCTACACGACAGAGACGGGCCACTTGTGCTGAGAAACCGGAACTCCCAATGGTTTCCAGACAAGCAGCTTCATAGACCAAAAATCACGAGTCGTCGTAAGTGAGGGGCTTGGGGTTGTGGGTCTGCTGATGGGTCAAGAGTGAGGCCAGGGCAGTAAATCATTATTTTAGGCCTTGAGGCCAGCTTCAGTCTTGTTTCATGAGGATGTGGCCAGGGGCCCTTCTGCTTTCGGGCTCAGGAGCTAAAGCACAACTTAGGTCATTATTTTATCTTTAGCTTAACAGAAACCCAAAGCTGTGCCCCTTAGTCAAGGCCAGGCCCGGTGTGTCAGGCAGCCTCAGGGGGTTAGTGACTAGTAAGAGGAAGGGCTGAGGCTTAATCGTACATTAAATCAGGACTCTCGTTTCAGTGGGTTGTTCACTTTGTGGGCTAAAAAACATCTGAACAATATTACTAGGTTATCTCGATGTGCAGGGTAGAAACTATACATTTTGTGACTCTTACTCAATGTATGCTATTATTATTTTTTAAGATTTTATTTATTTATTTTTAGAGAAGGGAAGGGAGGAAGAAAGAGGAGAGAAACATTAATATGTGAGTGCCTCTCATGTGCCCCCTACTGGGAAACCTGGCCCGCAACCCAGGCGTGTGCCTTAGACTGGAAATCGAACAGGTAACCCTTTGGTTTACAGGCTGGCAGTGAGTTCAGCGAGCCATGCCAGCCAGGGCTCAATGTAGGTATGCCATTATTATTTCTGCTGTCTTGATTACTTCTTTTTCCTGAAGTCTAATAGGCCCTGGGCTGAGCGGTAACTATGATGGCTTCCTTCATGGGGTGCTATGTGACTTCCTTCTTGAGGCTGTTAGTCTAAACCAGCATACATACCTATCTGTTTTTTAAATTAGAGATATTTTCTGAGGGAGCCTTAACTCCTCAGCTTCAGTTTTTTCCTTTCAGTGAAGGACCTGAAGTGATGATGCATATTCTCAGGTGCTTTGAAAAAGTTCACTTGATCATTTGGTTCTTGCATTTGAATTAAATGTGCTTTTGCAAATCTTTTCAACTTTATTACCCTAGCACTTCACTGTGTAAGTAACTAGTTTTTTTGGGTGAAGTTTTAAAATATAATTTCTGCCATACTCTCTGCTATTTTAGCATTTGCTCTCCTTAGCATCTGCTAATTTGCTTTGATATATTATTTTAACTACCCTTTGTCTTCCAGAGGTGAATCTGTTTTAGAAAATATTGAACTAACACTGTGCTCATGGGCTTGTCTTAATCTTTCTCTTTACACACTCTTCGGTAGTTTATACCCCAAACACGGGAATAGCTGCCTTTAGAGCGATAGGTGAGAGATCACCGCTGTACTGGTGACGACTTTTGCAAGCACTGTTAGAGCTCTGGTCTGCACTTGACTTTCCGAAGTGCCCAGTTGTCAGTCACTTTGCCGTGACTTCTCTGTTTGTGCTTGTGGGAGAAACAATCCCTAACCGTTTAACTAGGTTCCTTTAAAGGGGTCCCCTGTTCTGCCCATTTAATTTAAAACAGAGTAAGTATATTTGAAGGCTCTAACTTTGGTTTATTTGATTCCCAGATGATAAAGCCGGGTTAGGTGGGGGTTTACCCTGCCCTGTTGTGAGTAATGCAGGCTTTCAGGCCCGGAGCCCTAGCGCCAGGGCTTCCTGCAGACTCTGGGAAGCGGTGTGAGGCGGCTTCCTGTCACAGGGTTCATAGCTGGCTTCTTTTTCCGAATAATATTCCATTGTCTGGACATGCCGTCTCCTAGCTTATTTATTATTATTTTTAAAGCACACGTGGAGATGAGGCTGTAGGCTCCTGTGCCTTTGCACCCTAAGTGTCAGCCACCTCTTTTGCCTGCAGCGGTCAGAATAGATCCCACTTCCGGCACTCGGACCCGCAGCCGCGCTCCGCGGGAAGTGCTGCGGGAGGCCCGAGGCTGTCTGCAGTGGAGCCTGCTGGCCCCCTCTCAGGCTGCAGGAACTTGCCGCACACAGCCGGTTACCGGAGACACTGGTCTTTCTTAGCCCCGTGAGGAAGAGCGGTGGTGCGCTCGGAGCAGCGGCTGCCCTGCAGGAGCTTTCCTCCCAGATCCCTTGGTCAGTTTACTAACTGACTGTTCGAACTTTGTTCTCCCCTGAAACCTGTCACATTACGGCCCAGTCACTGCCGACTTACTCTTTTTCCAGCCCTCAGACCCACGCAGGTATGTGCCTTTGAGGGACCTTCCTGCGTTGGTGGCCTTGTAGGACCATGGTCAAAACTCACGAATTGTCTGCCTTTTTTCTTTTAATTCTTCAGGCCAACAAAAGCAGATTTGGAATTTTTTTAACCCCCTCATGACTAAATGCACGGAGGAAGCGTCTGCTCTCAACGTAGACGTTTATAACTGGAAGAGTTCCTCCTCCTTCCCACTGTGGTACTGTTGGGCTGGCATTTGTTTAAAGGAGTGAAGTAATATATTTTGCAGAAAATATGCCCATTTTAAAGGAATGGGGAAATACATTTACTAGAAAGGAATAGATAGTTCCCCACAAGGGGTTATCAGAGACTTGAACTAAACACCAGGGCTGAAGAAAAGGCCAGTCAGTACCTGTGGTCTCACCCCCGTTGGGCAGGAGTGACACGAAGAGCCTGAAACCAGCAGGTCGGCGACAGTGGCCCGTGCCGCCATTCACATTGTCGGTGGCCTCTGGGCGGGTTCCTAGACTTTGGTGATCTTACCTGTGAAATTGGGCGGTTATTTAAGGCAATGTTATGCGATGTTTGCATCTTCTACACTAAAAATAAATGTTTAAAAAATAAGTTTAGGCGTCTTTGCTATTTCATAGATTATGAGACCCACTGTGAGAATAACTGAATTTCTAGTCAAGTATATTCGTCTACAGAAGTAAGCACCTGTAAAATATTTTCTGGGAACAAAAGGTCAGCTGACCACGTCTAGAGCTTGACTCGAGTGGTCTAACGGATGTGGTTTGAAGGCTATTTCTTTTCCCCCTTAGATAATGAGAAGGTTAGACAGCTGCTTCTGGAGGGTGTGCCCGTGGAATGTGCACATAGCTTTATTTGGAGCCGCGCTGTCTGTGAGAGTGTCACAGAGAACAAAATCTCGGATCAGGTAACTAATGGTGTAAGGGTCATTGGCAAAGTCATGAAGGCAGGCAGAACTTCATCACTCGAGAGAACATAGCAGTTACTTCATCCTTCATAGAATCCCATAGACTGACTTTTATTTTCCAACAATTTACTGCTCCCTCGCTCATGATACATGCCACATACATGTGGTTTTTCCCCCCATTCTTAGAAAGGAACAATCTCCCAGAAAAAGTTAACACAAAGGCTTTTTCGTGAAATGATACCCTTATGGTTTGAACACGTTTTTCTTTTGCTTTTTTTTTCTTAAGTGTTCTCTGTCTTTATCACTTTATTGGTTCTCCGGTCTTTGATTTCATGATGATTGTGCTCCTGCTAGCGCCAGGTATTACATTAGATGATGGGGTAGATGACTATTCGATGTGGTCAAGGACGTACGGGGTACAAAGGAAGCCCAGAGAAGGGATACTGTAGAAATTAGGGAAAGCTCCCTGGATGGAGGAGCTGGTATTTGAGCTGACTCTTAGGTGGTGCGTTAGAATTAACCAGAGTTTTTGGGACCAGGGGCAAGGCTGCCATAGAGAAGGAACAGTTGGAAGTGAGCATGTACAAGGGCCCAGGCCAAAACCTTGATGACGTGCTCAGGAATCTTCAAGTAGATCAGTAGCTTGGAGTCAGGGGAGCAGGAGGTGAAACTAGCTGCCAGAGCATAGAAGACCTTGGGGCATTTTAAGGATCTGGACCAAAGATGTGGGGTGGGCACCATGGAAGGTTTTAAGCCAAGCCGCTGATCACATTTCTTTCCAGCAGCCAGTGAGGGGTGGATGAGACGAGGGGTGGGGATTTGGGTGGAAGGGCTGGAGAGAGGACTTGTGGTTGGGTGGCCTTAAAAGAGACCCTAGAAAGAGTCCATAATGTAGGACGTTGTGCGGCCTGAACTGTGGCAGTGTGGCCAGAGTCCCAGGGCTGGGGGTTAATACACATTCCTGGAGGGGAAAACGACAAGACTCAGTGGTTGACTGGAAGATGGTGGAGAGAAAGGAGGAGACTTGTAGGTTAGCTCCTGACGGTCCAGTTTGGGACTAGGAGCTCAGCTGAAAGAGAGCCAAAGCCAGGTCTGACTTGTCACGGCTCTATCTCTGAGTTCCAGAACAGCAATTGGCACATAACAGGTGTGCTCAGTATTTATTTGAATGAACAGTACGTGTTTGAATGGATGCCTGAACAAGGGAATGAACTGTGAGAATTGTGGCGTCACTCAGCTAAGACGGGGATACAGGAGGAGAGTGAATGCAGTGGGGAAGATGAGTTTAATCTCCGGTAAACTGAGTTTGGGGAGTCCTGGGAGCAGGTGTCCAGGAGACAGGTTTTGATCCCAGGAGGAAAAGTCAGAGCGAAAGAGATAGATCATTGGCATTTCCAGCGTGTCGTCGGCAGTGGAAACAGACATGAGGATCAGGACTTGGCCATGGCTCAAGGGCTCCCGAGAGGAAGCCGTTAGACGGCGGCCTGGAGGCAGTTTCTTGGGTACTGTTCCTAACGGGGGCTGGCCTTCTCCCCTGCCTCCCTGGTCACCTCTTTTCATAGCAGGCGAGAAGAGTCTGAAAGAGTGTTACCTGCTCCCTGCAGTCCACTTGACCAATAATTTATAGCATCTTGTGTTTTCAATCCTTAAGACTGGGTGAGAAATTTTCTCAAGAACCAGAGTAGTTTTCTACTTGCATTCCTGGAAAAGCTGTTAATTGTACCTTTTTTACTTTATGACAAATCTTAACCAAAATAAATGTAGGGACAGAGTATTAAGATAGAAGATTAATCTTGATATAAGAAATTAGTAGAATGGATGTATATCTTATAACTGGATCATCTAGTATGTTCTTACCCAAATTTAAGATAGTTTGCCATTTTCTACCAAAGCACTTGTAGAGAGGGAAATTGTATAGGAGGGATACCTTGTACTTAAAATAGCTCAAATTATTGGTTGAGAACACTTTTTTCCTTGCTTTTTTAAAGGGGCATGTAACTTTCCAAAGCTGCTTCTAGGGAGACCCAGTAGAATCTCCCAGAAGGCTAGGGTTGTGTGTCTTGAATTATTTTTTTCCGCTTCAGGATTTAAACCGGAAGAGAAGTGAGTTGCTGGTGCCTGGGTCACAGCTTGTTTTAGGTCCCCACGAATCCAAGATACCCGTACTTCTGATTCAGCAGCCGGGCAGAGTGGCTGGAGACCACCGGCGAGGCTGGGGAAGCGGCTGGGACGTCCTGCTCCCGAAGGGCTGGGGCATGGCTTTCTGGATTCCGTTCGTAAGTCACTTTTTGATTCCCACTAAGAGTTGCAAGGGTTTGAATACATTCCTAGCAAACACCAGGTGCTGACAATGTTCCAGACTTTGTGCACCACCTAGCAATCCAGTGCTGCCCTCGCAGCTGTACGCACCGTAAAGACGCTTCCGAAAGCCGCTGGGGCCAAGGTTGTATTAGTGGGAGTTGAGCTGGCATATTGTGAGTTTTTTGAGGTTTTTAAGAGTGGCCTGATTTTTGAATACTAGTAGCAACAAAATACTGACTTCTATTTTTTTACTTGAAGAAATTTGTTACCATTTAAAAGCAATTTTTATAATTTAATTTTTATAGATGTATAGAATACATTTTTAAGTGCTGACCAGGTACTTCTGTTTATTAACTAAACAATTGTATTAAAATATAAGGTGTGTGTGTTTTCTGGTTAAATACCACTTTGAGCTAGAGAGTAGAAAAGACATGCAAGGGCCCTGGCTGGTGTAGCTCAGTGGATTGAGTGCGGGTTGCGAACCAAGGGGTCGCTGGTTCAATTCCCAGTCAGGGCACAAGCCTGGGTTGCAGGCCAGATCCCCAGTGGGGGCATGTGAAAGGCAACCATACATTGATGTTTCTCTCTCTCTCTCTTTCTCCCTCCCTTCCTTCTCTCTGAGGATGAATAAATAAAATCTTAAAAAAAAAAAAAGAAAAGAAAAGACATGCAAGGCTGTTAGAGCCTTGCGGTAATTCGATGATGCCTCGTGTGAGGGATAATCACTTGGGAGTGGGAATCTTTTTAAATAATTCTGATTGTTAACTTATGAAATATTTGAAGCATAGAAAAAACAATAGACACCGATACAGTGAACCACCAGCTTGAGAAATAAGACGTCACAGACTCACTGGAAGCACCCGACACCCCCTCCGACTCCGTTTCCCTCCCTCCTCCTGAGAGAGTCGCTGTCCCGGTTTGGGTGCTCGTCGCTGCCGCGCGTGTTTTTACAGCTCTGTAAAGTACGCGTGTACCCCAAGCAAAGTACCTGTATTTGACGTGTCCTCCACTTCACACACCTCACTGTATGTGTGCCGTTGCAGCTGGCCGTGTGTACTCAGCCTTGAGATTCTCCACGTTGATTGATGCTCTGTCCCATTCATTTTAAATGTTGTGTGTGGCTCAGTACAGGGTTTTCCCACAATTTGTTTACCCACTCTCTGTCTGATGGGCATTTAGGTGGTGTCTCATTCCCCCCATACAGACAATGAAGCAATTTCATACGGCCAGGATCTCTCTGACATTTCTTCCAGATCTATCGAGGTGCGAGAGCAGGGGGATTGAAAGAGGCTAGAGTGCATTCTCAGTACAAACGGTCACCTCACATCCCAGGTGATTTCCCAGACTGCTCGGCCGGGATTCTGTTTGCTGAAGAACAAGCCAGCAATCTTCTTGAAAAGTACAAAAGGTAAGGAACTGGCTTCTAGTTTGGTAACATCTTAAGAGGCAGAGAAGTGTGTACACTGGTTCATAATGTCTGGAATGGCTTCGGTGACTCTTACGATAGAATGTGGAGTGTTCATAGGCGTTTGCCTTGAGTGCAGCATGGCCGAGACAGAATTCAGTCGAGAGATAGTCGTACAGCCGGCCTTACAGGCCCGTCCAGGTCACAGACCCTCTCCTTGGTCATTTGCTGACATGGATAATGGTGCGCACCTAAGGTGGGGGACGTGGATTTCAGGTGTTTGTTAGTAGTTTCCCACTCCCAACCCTGCCCCCCAGAATGGAAATTGAGTTAGGTGATGCGTATGACATTTTAATGAACTATGGAAACATAAAACACTTTATAAGCCTGTGTATTTTGTGCAGTCAGAGAGATAAATGCTGTCTTCACATTTTAGCATCTCTCCGTCTGGGCCTTTTCTCTCTTTTCACGGGGGTGTGGACAGAGAGGGGCTTTATTTCCTTTACACTGTGAAGTACACGCTCACATTGGGAACCCGTGTTTCCTGCGTGACCATAGGCGCCCAGAAACCCAGAACCTCTGCTCGCTGTGGCATCTGCAGCCTCTAGCCGGTGCCTGGCGCACAGTGGGCCGTCATAACTGTTGTTGACTGATGAGTGAGTGAGAATTGAATGGTGCAGCTCCTCGACTGTGAGCGCCACGATGGTGCTCTGCTCTGCGCTGCAGCAGCCGCAGAGACAGGCAGAGCCCGGCTCCACACGGTCGAGTGACTCGAGTGACGGGTGCACGCGTGAACGCCGGAGGGCATGAGTGGGCCGCACCCCGGGGCGCCCGCTTGTGAGCTCTCAGCGGTCGGGCGTTCTTTGTCCCATGCCTCCTGTAACCGGTAGCTGAGGGGCTTCTGTTGTTTGCTAAAGAATAATTGGCAATAATATTTATTTCTTACCCTTTAGACTTCTTTATGCATACAGATTATTCATAGATATAATTTTTTTAAAAAAGAATATTGTGTATACTATTTTGCAACCTGCTTTTTAAACTTAATTCTGTGTAATGGATAGTTTTCCCATATCAGTAAGTGTGACTCTAAAACCAAGTATTGGTGACCTTTTTCTGGAAAGGGCTAGTCCTAAATGTTTTTGGTTTTGTGGGCCCTTTAGTTTCCATGGCAACCACTTGGCTTAGCCTTTGTGATGCAAAAGAGGCCACAGGAGACCCCTAAGGGAATGAGCATGGCTGTGTTCCTGTCTCACGTTGTGGACACTCAAATTTGAACTTCCTATATAATTTTCATGTGCCATAAAGTATTATTCTTTCATTGGTTTCCAACTGCTTAAAAATGTAACAGCCGTCCTCAGCTCATGGGGCACGGAAAGCCGACGGAGGGCCGGGTTGAGCCTGTGAGTGTAGTCAGCCAGCCCTTGCTCAGCTAGGACTGAACTCAGCTCAGGACGCCGGGATGGCTGTGGCACAGTTTATCAGTGGCCCGTTAGGTAAGTTCTGGTTTCCCGCCATGTGCCTGTGCGTAGCCCGTCCATATGCACCTTTCCGTTATTTCAGGCCTATTGTATGTCAAACACCTTTCCCAGCCCTGGGGCTGTGGCAGGAGAAGGCAGGCAAAGTCTGTTTTTGCCCTCCTTGGGCTCGGTTTTATTACAATCAATATGCAGTAATAGTTTCAGGTGTACAGCGTTTATGTACCTAACCAAGTGATCGTGGGGTGAGTCCGGTAACCGCCAGTCGTGGGGCAGAGCTTTGCAGCAGTTCTGACTGTCCCCTGTGCCGTGCGTTCCGTCCCGAGAGCGGAAGTTTGTTCGTTCTGGGCCCCTCCACCTTTTTCACCCTTCCCTCTACTCCCTTTCCTGCATCAGCCATCATTTGCTCTCTGTATCTGTTTGTTTCTGTTTTGTTTGTTCACTTGTTCTGCTTTCTAGATTCCACATAAGTGGAATCATATAGTTTTTGTCCTCCTCGGTCTGACTTGTTTCGCTCAGCATAGTACCTTGCAGGTCCATGCCTGTTGTTGCAGATGGTGAGATTTCTTTTTTTATGGTTGAGTAATATTCCATTGTGTGTCCTTTATTCATTCTTCTGTTGATGGACACTTAGGTTGTTTCCATGTCTTGGCTGTTGTAAATAACACTGCAGTGCATATGAGGGAGAAAGAGAGGGAGAGAAACATCGATGTGTGGTTGTCTCTCACATGGTCCCTACCAGGGACCCGGCTCGCAACCCAGGCTTGTGCCCTGACTGGGAATTGAACCGGCGACCCTTTGGTTTGCAGCCGGTGCTCAATCCACTGAGCTACACCAGCCAGGTCGTGAACACAGGTTGAGGTAGGTTTGACTCTGGCAGAGAGACTCAGTAGTACTCCCCTGGCTCTGACCGTTTTCTCAGTGAAAAAAGAGGCGAGGTTATAAGCTAGGAGTAGGAAAAGTGGAAAGGCTGTTGGAGATCTGAGGAGAGTGGAATCAATAGAAACAGTTTTCTGGGAGAGTGGAAGACAGAACTGAGTGGAGAAATGTAAATAATCCACTTGAGTTTTGTGTTTATGGTAAGAACATTCAGGACCTGTGCGTTCCTCCCCAGCTGTGTTCAGGGCCTGGCGTGGGGCAGGTGGAGGTGGAAAGTAACCAGGATGGGCTTGGCCACGTGTGGGGAGTTGAGGGAGTGTGAGGAAGTGACTCTCCTGTGACCCACGCAGTCTAAGCTTATTAGGAGAGAGGTGTGAGAACAGGGCATGCAGTGAGGACACGGCGAACGAATAGGAGGTTTCAGTGGTCGAGGAGTTGGTGGAACTCCTCGGGCTGGAAAAACAGGAGGCCTCCCTCTGAGTGAAAGATACTTGAAATTGAGATTTTTAAGGTGGAGCAAGCAGTAGCGATGACCAGAATGAAAGTGAGCCGGTGTGGGTGGTTGAGGCGGAGTGAAGACAGGGAATGAGGACCAGTATTTCTTGGGAGGCCGGGGTACGAAAAGGATGGTGTATGCAGGTGCCGAAGGCACTGAGACTGACAGGAGTCGTGGTGGAGGGGGAGGCAGTGCGGTCGTGCATGGGGGTGGCCGGGGCGTCGGTAGAGGGAGAGCCTGTGGTTTGCCTGGCGGTGCGTGCTTCCGGGGAGCTGGGGTCGTGGAAGAGAAGGGAGAGGAAAACTGGTCTGGGGGCATCTGCCCAGGGCCAGGCCCAGGACAGGTGGAGAAAAGGCCACTGCTGGAGAGGAGCTATAGGGGAAAGAAAGCACAGACTTCAGGCAGAATCCCATAAACAAGGTTGCTGGTTTCGATCCAAAAACTACGGATTTAACACACTACGGATTTTTGTTTGCCTGTTTACTAGTGAAGTTGGACATTTTTAAGTGTGTTAAAGTCTCTGGGAGAGACAAGTACCGTCAGACTTTTTCACCAGCTGCCCTTCTCGGGATGTGGGAACACACCTGGGGTGGGTCCCAGGGCATGGCACGCAGGGAGAAGTAAGTGGGGGAAGGGATGGCTGGGCCTGTCCTGGGGAGACCCATCAGTCTGAGGACACAGGCTGGGACTCCCTGAAAGTCTTCCAGCCCAGAACGGCGGCAGCCGGACCGCTCCCACCTGTCGGGGTCAGTAAGCACCGGAGCAGACTCTGGTTCTCTCTGGCTAACCGTGTTTCTCAGAGGCCCTCCCGCACGCACGCATTCCTGGAACGGCCGACTGGCACCGCGCTGTGGAGGGCGGTTTGGAGACGTCGGTCAGAATTGCAAATACCGATAATACTCTGCCTTGGCACCTCCATGCCCAGGAATTTGTGCTTGCTCAAGGTCATGCGTTGCAAGGGCTTGTAGAAGCAAAAGTTTGAAAATAACCAAACTGTCCTGCACTGGGAGATGATCTGAATAAACAAGGGTCAGATACACAGCCTTTTACAAAAGACCGGGGATCTCAGCCGACTGATATGCACGATCTCCAAGATATTTTGTTAAGTGAAAAAAGTTAAAGTGGAGAGCGGGGCGAGCACCCTTTGCTTTAAGTCACTGAATCAGACTTCTTCTCACTCCCTGTGGACGACCTGAGTTTGTGGCCCGTCAGGTGTCGGCTCGTTGTGATGCTGTCACACCGCAGAGGCCGTCGTGTAAAACGCGTTCCTCTGTCAGTGCCAATGCAGGCTATTAGATTTTGCTCATCAGTTGTCCTATGTTCTGGGCTCTGGTTTTTCTTACTTATTTTGTTAGGCCAAAAAGGCTGTATCTGGCATGCCACCATTGTGTAAAAATGAGCAAAACGTGAAACGAGCATGAGTGTATCTGCTTCTCGTGCAGACGATGTCCCGGGAAGGGCGTGTGAGAACCTGGCAGCGATCCTGCCGCTCTGGAGGCAGCCAGGCCCCTGGAGGTCAGGAGCCAGTGAGAGAGAACCTGACCCTCACTCCTTCGGTGCCGTTTGAACGGAGGACCTTGTGCACGTGCGCGGACACCGCTGCACGAGGGACACCGTTCACTCGCAGTCTTCGGGAGTGGCGCCCCCTGGGGTTGTGCGGTGGCCACGTGGGGCCGCTTGGTGGACGCATTACCTGTGAAAATAAAAATGATGGAAACGAAAAGCTTGGCCCTTAGAGTTGACTGTTTTTCATTATTCTGTTTCTTAGAAAACTTTGTTTGTTTTTGTTTTGTAGAATGTGTTTTTGTTTTATAGTACAATGCCCGTAATTATTTTAATTGTCCAGTCCTAAATCATTCAAAATTGGCTCTCCTCTTTGGCTCTCATTAGACGCCCTCCTGCCAAACGGCCCAACTACGTGAAGCTGGGCACCCTGGCCCCTTTCTGCTGTCCCTGGGAGCAGTTAACCCGAGACTGGGAATCGAGGGTCCAGGCCCGGGAGGGGTCACCTCCCCCGCCCAGAGGTGAGGAGAGTGACGTGAGAGGAGACGAGGTGCCTGGCATTCCCACGCCTGAGAAAACCCGCCAGGCGCCCGGCGGAGTGGACGCATCGCTACACGACGCCGGGGAGCCCGGAGGAGGAAGGGACCCAGAGGGCCCAGCCCAGGCGGGGACTGCGGGGCCGGCAGGCCGGGACGCCCCTGGCAGCCTGCTCTGTGTTCTCAGGTAAGTGCACACGACTTCTGCACACGTTTGGGGTCGACTCTTTCCGTACCGACCAGGCTGCAGGGTGTAAAAGGTACCGTTGTTCCTTCAGGCAAAGCCATAGCGACTTTTTGGGCTTTCGTGCAGAGCCCAGGGCAACAGCCAAGTCGCACTTGACTCGGGACAGGAAGCTCCCTGGCGGGAGGCTTGAGAGTGTCAGCAGACCTAACCCAAGGCAGCTCCTTTCGACAGCGTGTTTCCTCCAGTCTTTGCTCACAAGGCGGTGCCTCCCCCCAAGTGTATCACCAAGTGTAGCCAAGTGTATCGTAGGCAAATGAAGAACCCCCCGCAAGCTCAGGGCGAGCGCTCTTTGCTTTAAGTCACTGAATCAGACTTCTTCTCACTCCCTGCGGACGACCTGAGTTTGTGGCCCGTCAGGTGTCGGTTCGTTGTGATGCTGTCACACCGCAGAGGCCGTCGTGTAAAACGCGTTCCTCTGTCAGTGCCGATGCAGGCTATTAGATTTTGCTCATCAGTTGTCCTGTATTCTGGGCTCTGGTTTTTCTTATTTATTTTGTGCTTTGATTTTTAAAAAAGTGCTCACCCCTCTTGCCTTATACTTACTTTTTCTGCACAGTAACCTCATAATTTCATGTCCTTTTTTACTTTTCATCTAACTTCCTTACAGTTTCTTTTCTAATGAAAACATCAGCTGCTCTTTACTCCTCTTGCTGTGCTTGCAGCCTTAGGTTCTACCCCATTCACTGTCTTATTTTCCTCTGCCTTCAGCTTCTTAAACCTTTTAGTCTTTCTGTCACTGAGTAGTAGGCACATGAAAAGTAAAATGTGATTATAAAAATGCATCAATGTTTATTTTTAATTTTTTTAAAAATTGGAATTTTGATCCTTTCGCACAGAGTATAAGAAATTAAATTAGCTCCAGCGATGCCTAATCTTCTAATTGCTTATTTCCTCCTTGAACAAAATGCCCTCCAACATGAAGGAGCAGAGCATCACTGAAGCAGCTGTCAGCCTGGTGTGGGCCCAGTTGTGGGGGCCAACGGGCAGCCCGGCGCGCCCCGGGCAGGGGCCAGCAAGACCTGACCCCGGAGGCCTGCCTGCCCCTCTTGGACCGCTTCCCCAGGGCCCTGGTGTGGGTCAGCCTGTCCCTGCTCGGGAAGGGCAGCCCAGAGCCGCACACCATGATCTGTGTCCCAGCCGAGGAGGACTTCCTGCAGCTCGGCCGGGATCGGCTCTACTGTGGGCCCCAGGAACCCAAGCACAGCGACCCCTTCAAGAGCAAGATCCGGAAACAGAAAGAGAAGAAGAAAATAGAAAAGAGGCAGAACCACGGACCTGTCGGGTCTGAGGGCCTGACGGTGGGGGGCCCTACGGCGGGGCTCCCGGCTCTGACCCTGGGCTTGTGGTCAGGCCCACTTCCCGACGTGACTTCTCACTGCTCCCGAGTTCTCCTGGGCTTTGTCACCCAGGGAGACTTTTCCATGGCTGTGGGCTGCGGAGAGGCCCTGGGGTTTGTTAGTTTGACGGGCTTGCTGGATATGCTGTGCAGGCAGCCGGCAGCGCAGAGGGGCCTGGTGCTCCTGCGGCCTCCCGCCTCTCCGCAGTATCGGTTTGCGAGGATAGCCATCGAGCTGTGAGTGCCAGTTTACGCCCCTGCGGGGCACAGGTGGTCGCTGCCTGCTGGTCCAAGTTTGGTTTGGCAAGTTTGGTTTCCGCTGTCTTTTGTTTTGAAATATGTGAAATTCCTTGGAAACAAGAATAAAAAAATTACATATTATACAAATACATGAAATGTTTACCTTGTTCCAGTAATCTCATTGATTTTCACCTTCTCTGTTCTTGCTGTAATAGTTT
Organism: Trachops cirrhosus; assembly: GCA_028533065.1. NCBI lineage: Eukaryota > Metazoa > Chordata > Mammalia > Chiroptera > Phyllostomidae > Trachops > Trachops cirrhosus. Next base: position 98,029,021 of record CM052544.1, read on the forward strand.
CAGATTATTTGGCATATACAGCCACAGGTTTTTCTGTTATGATTTCTGGGCCTGTGTCATCCTTGCTGAAAATAGAAGCTTTATGTTTTCTTGTCCCCCACCCCTTTCGTTTTATTAGAAACAAAGGGCTGGCGAGTCTGTTTCCAAACTTTGTGGTCATCTGATAAGCAGCAACGGTGGTTTAATGATCGCACTGTTACAGAAGAGGACAAGACTGCATGCCTGGCGTTCGTACATGAAACACGGGCCACCGTCCAGCCGAGCTCATTTCTGTCTGCAGTCAGCAGGCAGGACGTCCTACCCGAGGGGGAATCCGGGGAAGCGTATGCTGCCCTCTGCAGGCGGGCGTGGGCATGGCGACGGTGCGGGGGTGGAGTTGCAATGGGGGTCTCTTGTTTTCATCACCCTGTCCTCATCGCCGTTGACCAGCACAGCATCCGCAGAGTTCGTTTTTCTGAGCTCTTTGTTTCTGCAAAGAACTTCTCAAAGCCATAGAGGAGTGTTTCAAAAACACTTTCTGTGAAATGTTAAGCCGCCCCCACCCCAGCCCCCAGGGAGATTCTAAGGTCAGACTGATGTGGGGAACGGGGCTAAACGCAGTTAAGCTTGTCTTTTTAGAGGACTTCTAGAGCCTTCCATGGGATAATGTACGTTGTAAATCTCCAGGAAGCGGGTAATAAATAGTCTATAATATTTTCTAAATCTTTTTGACCCCAAACTCCTTTTGCAAGGAGAGCTGTCACCTCTGCTTGGTGACGACTGAGGTGACAAGCTGCTTGTAAACCTTGCGCAGTCCCGTGGTCCGCCTGACTGACCTTGTAGAGAAGAGGTCTCGTCCTGCCCCTCAGGAAGGGTGGGGTCGCTGTGGCTGGTCCTCACTCACAGAGAAACGAGGTGACCACTTCTAGTCCCTGTGTATGTCTCACTCATACCCTCAGTCCCTTATTTTCCTGCCATGAAGTCCTAGCAGAGCTTGAGTGGGCTTTTTTTGTTGTTATTAAATTTAAGTTGTGCAGTGAGGCGTTAGTCCCTGTAAACGTGCTGGGTGTTTGCAGGAGCATCTGGCAGAGAACCGGGAGTTGGGGAGAGGTGCAGAAGTATTCTAGGAGCTGATGCAGTGCCTGGTGTTTTCCCTCTCACCATGCCTCTGAACATATTCGCGTCCAACCCAAATGGGACTGAAAAATATAGTATAACTTCGAGGCGTCTGTAAACAATAAATTGTCACCTGATGTTCAGTTGTGAATATTCACGGAGGCAATCCTCGTTTGTTTTCTAGGCTCTGAGCCACTTCATCTGTGGCCTGGCTCGCTGGGTGGCAGAAGCGTGAGTGTGCCGTGAGTCATGGACCCTCGGCCTGTGCGGCCCCTGCCTGGGGCCTGCTGCCTGCTCTGGTGGCAAGGGACAGGCCACACTCACGCTCTGCGGCGGGAGGTCAGAACTGTGCGCTGAAACATAGACTAGCGTTTCCCAAAACGTGTTCCTGAGAAAAGTGTTTCACGGCTAACTAAATCTGGGGACAGCTATATGCTGTCTCCTCCCATTGCCTGTTCACACTGACTGTTGGTCTAGTCGAGGCTCTGCAGACTCCTGCGGGAAGGAAATTTCTTTCTTAGACGCCCCCTCCCACTTGCTTTTTTTTTTTTTTGCATAGCTACTGTCCAGAAAACATTCATTTCATGGAATATACTGGAATGTGTGTATTTTGATCCTACTAGATGCCCGCTGAGCTACCAAATCAGTACACCCCGTCCCCTGCACTCTTCTCGAGGGGCAGAGACTGCGGAGTTCGTAAAGTCAGGAAGCGTGTACTAAGCAGACTCGTGAGCCGGCCACCCAGAGACCAGCTCGGCCCGAGTTGTGTGTGAAACAGAATTGATTCTTTCTGTGTGCTGATCTTCTGCTTTGTCTTTTTTACATATGTAATATTTTTATATTAATAATTCATTTTCATCATAGAAAAATTAGAAAATGCAGATAAGTGACAACAGCAACATAAATCACCTGGATTTTCAGCACCCAGAGGTAACTACTGCACCTTTCTGGTACACATCCTTCTAGGCTTGGAGATGTGTGTTGTTTCTTCTTAAGAAAAGCAGCATCCGTAATTGCTTACATGAAAAGCTATACAATCCATGGGCAGTGTGACTGCGTGTTGCCAATCCCTCACAAAGCTTGATTAGCAGGAACCCCAATGCTCACGCTCCTACCAGACACAGGAAGCCAGCAGGTGCATCTGGAACTCCGTGTTGCTGCCTTGCCTGCTACATGCTCAGGGTGACTTCCTCCCAGCCAGTGGGAGGTGAGGTGGGCAGTCGATGGCTGGATGGACTGCACAGTGGCCTTAACTGGTGTACTCGTGGCCAGCCAATCTGAGGCCTGGGGAGCACAGAAGCCAGGCTCAGGACTGGGCTGCCTAGCAGATAATAGAGAGTAACAAAGTCTAGCAATTGCGGGTCACCAGGAGCAGCAGTCCTGGCTGCACAGCCGTGGTTCTGGTCACCCCAGAACACGGAGGACCGCAGGTGCAGTGTTTGACAGTAGTGCTGCGTGAGAACCACCTGAAGGCCCAAGCTTCCCCCAAGTCTTGGGTTGGGCCTAAGCATCAGTATGTCTCAGAAGCTCCCAGGCCATTCTAATGTGTGACTTGGGCTCAGCACTGCAGCTTTAAGAAGTCTGGCTCTTTGGATGCCTTGCACCGTGGGAAAGTGTGAATGAATAACAAGGCCAGGGGAAGTGCACAACTCTTGTCCTGTTAGTAGGCCCTGCTCACAGGGTCCATTGTGAAGCTGCCAGGTGGAAATTCCAGGAGAGCCTGGTGGCGAGGGCTGGGTGGTCTGATGGGGACTTCCACCTGGGGAGGAGGCCTGGTCTTAACCTGAAAACAGCCTGGCTCGAGACTCATATAAACTGACCACCTGGAAGTATAAAATGAGGTCTTTGTCATTTGTTTTCTCTCGGGGAATATCCTTCCAGATCAGCTATTGTTAACCTTGGCTGCAGGTTGGAATCACCATCAGGGAGCTTTCTCAGCCCTGGAGCCCAGGTCTGCCCCAGGGATGCTTATTTAACAGGTCAGGGGTGTGGCCTGGACACTGGGGTACTTGAGAGCTTGTGGGTGACTTGCAGCCCGGGATGAGAACCACCATTCTAGACGTTTAATATGAGCTTCCACTGTCATTAGCCAAGAACCCAGAAACTTCCCAGTAATGGGGGGGCCCTGCAGAGCAGGAGCAGACAGAGGCTGTCTTGAGCGGGGCGTGTAGCTGTCACTGATGGGTGTCCCTGGTAGGGTCCTGCTGGAGCTGAGCAAACAGCTACGCTTGCATAACGTCACTTCCCTTCCCTGTCTTTGTATAAACTAACATTTAGCCGGGTACTGTTCTGGAGGACCCACCATGACCATCCGTGTGCTTTCACTACAGCACATGTTTGCACACGTGGAGCCTTCCCATCTCATCGCACCCCTGCCCCCACCAGCCTCACTCACTGCGGGAACTCACTGGTCCTTCCGTCCCTTGGGCAAGCAGTCCAGACGTGGCACAGGCTGCGCTGGGCCTTCATGGAACGTTCTCACCCGGGCTCCCCATGCTTCCTGCTCTCTGTCCCCTCTCGTTCCATCCTTCCGAGCTTAACTTTATGTTTCTCAGAGAGCCCACCTCCTGCCTGCATTATTTTCTATCACAAGGAACTTACTTCCTGAGGATGTCACAATAATAATTCGGTTGTTGTGTATTGTCTACTCCATTAGCTGTGAACCTCCTGAAGGGGAGACTGTCTTATTTGGTCACTGTTATTCTTCAGATTCTAGCATCTTGATTAACCCATAACTTGTGTTTAATATATTCTTGTTCCTACTGCATTAATCAGATTTGTTGGTGTTTGTATTAAACTGCAATAAATATAATTGCAGCACAAGCATATGTTGTAATGCACAAATTGACCACTAGGTGGTGCCAAGACCCCATGAGAAAATAACCTGCTCTGGAAAAACCTCAGAACTAAACCTAGAACTAAACCACAATCCAGGTTTTAGGTTGTTCCAAGTGTGTGGGTTGTTGGAAAGGGAGAGTTTATGAGGTTACATATCAATTAATATTCCCTCTTTGGAGGGGAACCCATCCTACCAAAATCCTAGGTAGAAAAGGCTCTGTGATTTTTAAACAGAGGACTAGAGAAGGAACAACCTTAAAAGCTGCTGTCTAATGAATGAATCCCATCCACATTATCCCCGGTACGTTTGCCCACCAATCATGAGCCAAATGCCTCCAATGACAGGGAGCTCATCACTTCACCCAGAGATGCCGTCCCCTCAGCCCCCCTTGGGGGCATTCTGATGGATGAAGTGCCTCTTCAGCTCCATCCTTACCTGTCAGCCAACTCGGAGAGCAGCCTTTTATTTTTAGGAAGTCAGTTATTAACCTTTTGCTTTTCTCTTCTGCAGACCAAACAAGCCTCATTTCTTCAGCTTTCCTTCTCTTGTTTCCAACATCTCACATAAGACCTTAAAGTATTTTTTGGACAAGGCATAATTTTTCCTTAGAACAACTGCATAGCTGCATGAGCCTCGGACAGGAGCGGCTGGCTTAAGGAGAGCCGGGAACATTCTAGGCCCCCTGAAGTCTACAGCCGCCTTCTCCTCCTTTGCAGGATATAGCTGCTACTGTCTTAGGCAGGTGTGAGCTTCCTAAAACGCAGAGCCTGGGGCAGCTTACATTTTAGGAAGTTATCTAAGGAAATGGGAGTGTGGAGATTGGGCAGAGTGAACTGGGGAAGAAATGAAAGGCAATTGGAGTGTGCATGCATTCCATTGGCTACCGGTGGGGACAAGTGGATGCACCTCCCAATTGTCCATGCGCGGCCCAGAAGAGGGAAGCCTGGTTTACCAGCTCTCATTCCCACTGGTCAAGGCCTGTCCCTGGGAGTTTGCATTTGGTCTCACCACGCTTCTTGGATGTCCCCGGGTCAGTCCCGTCCCTCTACATCATCCCCACACAAGCCCCAGTGGCCTGCCAGAGAGCCACTCCAATCCTTTGCTCTTGGAGCTGTGGCTGGGGCATCAGTGGAGGCCCCAGTCCTCATGAGGGGCACCCCGCCAAGCTGAGAGGTGACAAGGTGGCAGAAGGTGCCATACCAAAAAAGATTTCTGTAGAAGGTCCTTCTGGCACGTGAGCTCTCAGGCAAAGCTAAATATCTCATCCTTGAAAATGTCTTTGAGAGTCGTTACTTGTTTGCTGCCTGCTGGTGGCCTGGAGAACCGTCCCTTTGGAACAGAGAGGAGAGAAGGTAGGAAAGATTTCTTACCAAGTGCAGAGCGTTTCACCGCAAAAGCTTGTCACTCATTCAGGTGAACGCAGTGCAGGGGAAGGGACCCCCACCGGGAAGGAAGTGGCAGCCAAGGGGAAGCTGGTCTTCAGCAGGGGCCAGTGAGGGTTGGGTTTTGTCCCTGGGCCAGCATCACACAAACCCAGGGCTCTGCCCCTCTCCTTCCTACCCAGAGCTGGAGGTGAGGGTGGCTGCCACGTTCCCAGGCGGAATCTGTGGACACTTCCCAAGTGTGGGGGGGTGGGGAGCTGAGAGTGGGACCAGGGGAGCCTAGTGATGTGGAATAAAGCCAGAGCCGGGACAGCTGGGGGGCCCCAAACCCCAGCAGGACACCCCCTCATCTTAGTCACTAGTGGTTCCTCAACATGGATCTCCACCGAGGTGTGAAAAAAAATGAGTTCTATCAGTTTGGCCAGTGGAATGGAATTCAGTTTCCGACAACTGTGTTGGGTCGTCGGTAGTGACAAGAGGGAACACGGATCTAGCAGCACACATGCCCCAGGCTGCCTGCGCAGTACACCGTGCCACGTTTGCAGCCGCACTCATCGCTGCTGCGTTCACGTCACAGACGTGGAACCTGAGGTGCAGAGACGTCCAGGAATTTGCTGGAAAGACGTGGATTCGGTTCGGGCCTCCGTCAGCTGACTGGAGTCTGAGCTCACAACCTCCGGCCCGGCTGTTTCGTCCTGCCCTGCGTACGTTCGGGCCAGGAGAGGCGTGTCGCTGCTCTGTGCCAGGCCGAAGGGTCGGACGCAAACACCGATCAGGCGTGGACTTGTCCCTTGTTCAGGGTCAACAACACGCTGCTCCGGTGCTCTCCGTATGAAGCGCGACGAGGACTTGGGCGTGTGGTCTGGCACAGGTCTCTGGTCTCTCTCAGCCTGCTGTTTTCCGGGAAAGACAGTCCTGCAGTCCCAATGGATTGATTTCACTTGCTTTTCTCTCTTTTTAGTTATGCTCAGATAAGCCGCTGTTACCTACCATTCCAGCACAGCCAAACCTCCTGTCTTGCCGTCATTAGGCATTTGTGAAAGGCCATGATGACGTCTCCCAGTCGGCCCTCTCATGTTTAAAACATCAGCCAGAAACAAAGCGATAACGCACACAGCCACCCCTCCGCCCGGAAAGGAGCGGGTATAGCACACAGCACTCTTTCTGAGCACAGGGAGGCCCCCACGAAGCACTCGCCCCCTACACCTTCTCGGCCCAGTGTGGTCTTCGAAGTCTCCTCTCCTTTAACCCTTTTCATCGTGCCCATAAATCTGCCGCCCGGCTCCCCAGCCGGCTTCACTCTGAACTCGCGTGGGCCTCTGGTCCCAGCAAGGATTAGCGTTAATCTCCCGCTCCTGCAAACGAGTCAAGACTTTTTCCATCTGTCACCCCTCGGGCCAAAGTTCCGGGGTCCTTCCTCCTCCTGCCCAGAGGCCTCTGGGGGTAAAGGGTGACAACCCTCTTCCACGGCATGTGCGGCTTTCCCGCGGAGCCTCTGAAAGGCACACCTGCTGAGTGACAAGTTGGGAGCTGAAAGGCCCGGACCGCCCCCACCTCCTACCGCCGAGAAGGAAACCAAGCCCCAGAGAGAGGGGAAGGCGCGCACTCGTCCACAGCCACCCAGTGACACAACCGCCTGTAACGGAGCTGCGACCGGAACGCAGGTCTCCTGGAGGCTGACTTCAAGTCCTGTCCCTCCCCTGCTGAGTAGCCCCGGGCAGGCCGCGAGCCCCGCCTGACCCACGGGGTGCTTGTCCGTGAAATGGAGATGATGCGGATGTGCGCTTTGGGGGTGGAGAACTTGTTCGGTGCCACCTACAGCCTTAGTTTATTTTATGTGGATTATGTCTTTTAATCCTCACAGCACTTTTATGAGCTTTATCATCTGCATTTTAAAGAGAAGGAACCTGAGGCTCATTGAGGTGAGGGTACCGCCCACGGTGATCGAACCCATATCTGACAGCGTCCTTAACCAAACTTCTGGGTGCTCACAGGGACCTCCCTTTAACAGGCTCTTGGAGAACAGAGGCCAAAGTAGCTGTGGTCAAAGCATTGCCTGTCCTCTCCAGAGACTTCGTAGGGGAAGAGGGTGGGGCTGAGGATAACCAGCTCGGGTTCTGTTTTCCCTAAAACTGTAGGAAGGGTTAGATGACAGGAGAGATGGGCCTTCCCGCTGGGCTCGCAACGGTGCAGTTCCCAGATATGGCCACGCGGTGGCGCCCTGGACCGACGCAGGCCCTCCCAGAGGTCCCAGGCAAAGGTTTCTCAATTGGGTCTGGACTGGTGTGGATGCAGGAGTTTTGGGAAACTCAGGAAAGCGACCTCAGAAGGGGCTTTGGGTTCTGTCCTTCAGTGCTGCAGCCGGGAAACCGATGAAGTTTATGTCCGCAGGTGTTTGTGGAGCTCTAGCCACAGACCAGGCCTTAGGCTTGGGGAAGCCAAGGGCATATATGACCAGGTCTGTCCGGGTCCCCGAGGAGCCCACAGTCCTCGAGTGTGGGGGGCGGGGTGGGGAGGGACAGATGCAGACACTGTTGCTCCCTTTAAAATGAATACGAAGAAAGCAGGCCAGCTTTTCATGGACTTAAAAAATTAAAACTTGTATTTTCTTTACCAAGAGCAAATCAGAACTTCGTGCTTCCTCAGAACCTCACCCATCCCTGGCGGCTCACTGGGGGGACCCATGCCCAGTAGAAAGCGGAGCCTGAGAATCCTAGGGCTCAGGTGAACGTTCTAAAGACAGTAAAGGGCCCTCCTCACTAAGCTCTCCACCATCACCTTTCCTGAGTCCTCCAGAATTAACCACTCCCTCCTCCCTATTGTGTACCCTCCAATAGTTGGACCCTAACCACAGTAGGTAGTGTTTACAGGTCTGCCCAGATGGGCAAGAGGTCTCTGAGGGTCCCTGAGGTCAGAGACAGCACAATGCCAGGCCGGTGGAATGTGCTCTTTAGGTGCTTGTTTATTTTACTTTTTCAAAATTTTATTTATGTAGTTTTAGAGAGAGGGGGGACGGGAAGGAGAGAAACATGAATGTGTGAGAGAAACATCGATCAGTTGGCTCTTGCACGCCCGCAGCTGGGGACCTAGTCTGCAATCCTGACTGGGAATTGAACAGGCAACTTTTCGGTTCTCGGGCCAGCACTCAATCCACTGAGCCATACCAGCCAGGGCGGCACTTGTTTAATTTAAGTGGATTACTTGAGAAAGAATGCACACAGGTTTCTTAAGTTATTACCTAATTTAACCATAACAATACCCTGTGCACTGGGGATTGACGGCATCATTTTATAGATACAGGGATGTGTTGCTGCAAGAGATACACCCTGCACTCTCAATGGCTTAACACACGAGAAGTAACACCTCACCCCACAGCCTGATGTGCCGTGAATATGTCTCTTGAAGACTGCTGCTTCAGTCAGGTCGGGCTGCTGTAACGAAGGGCCACAGACTGGGTGGCTTCAACAGTGGACACTGATTTCTCACAGATCTGGAAGGCGGGAAGTCCGAGACCAAGGTGACAGCGGATTTGGTTTCTGGGGAGGACTCTCTTCCTGGCTTGCAGATGTCCACCTTCTTGCTCTGCAAGACAAAGAGAGAGAGAGAGAAAGAAAGAGAGGACTCTGGTCTCTCTCTTCTTATACAGACACTGATTCCATCATGGGGGCCCCACTCTTGTGACCTCATCTAGCCCTTTACCTCCCAAAGGCCCCATCTCCAAATGCAATCACATAGGGGGTTGGGGCTTCCACATGTGCATTTGGGGGAAACACACGTGGTCCGTTAACCACTGCCACTACCTGGGCACACAGGCCGTCCTGGCCCAGCAGTCACTTCTGTTCACACTCCATTGGCCAACACTAGCCACGTCGCCCCGTCTAAAGGCGAGGGGAGCAGACCCGCACACACACCCGGGAGCACTGTGGGACCTGCCACAGGGCCGCAGGCGTGCGCTCGCATCCTCGTCAACACGCGTGCACACACACTCACATACCTATGCACATGCACAAGTGCACATGCTTATGACTCATGCTCCGACGTGAGTGCTAAGTATGGAGTGACCCGCACAGTCACAAAACCTGCAGGACAGCGCGTGTCCAAAAGGAAAGGACACGCGGAACATCCTGTGTGCCGGGAAATGAAAAAGGCTGCATGTCTTAAAGAAGATCCCTCCCACCACCATTATTTAAAAATATTATGCTCAGGACTGAAAAATAAAATGTTTTGGGAGAAAATTTGAAGAGCAGCGGAGATGACAGAGAGAGATGGCAATGTTCTCCCTGTTTCTGAGGATAATGTAATCCTGGAGACACGCCGTTCTCGGGCGGTTTATAGAGCGAGCAGCGAGACAGAATGTTTGCCAGATTTAGTTTGAGCCCAGAGACGATTGTTTCACTTCTTAGAACTAGTTCGCGTATATATAGAAACAGGACAGGCAGGCAGAGGGGGGCTACCCCTCCCGCCTCCCGGCTTTGTGAGGCTCCCTCCGCGTGGGTGTTGATGGCTGACGCGGAGGCTAAAATCGACCTTAGGGAGGTTACCCAGTGCCACTTTGACATTCCAGAGACCGGGGGTGACACATCTTTGTGGGAATTAAAACGTTTGGGCCAGTTATAACAATAAACACGCCTTAAAAGGAAAAGGAAAAAGAAAAGCAAAGATTTTAAGCCCTCCGTGTTGACCGATGCCCCCTTCACTCTTCTGCGGGGGCCGGGAAGGAGTGTTCCAGAGACAAAGACGTTCGTCCCCCTCTGCACCCAAGGCGAGAATGAGATTCCCTGGGAGCTTTGGATTCCACATCAGGAAGTCAGTCCGGTTTGGCAGACATCCCTGGGGAGATTGGTGGGGGCCTCGCACCTCTCCTGGGCTCAGAACACAGGGTTCCTTCGGTGTCTGCCCTCAGGGGGCATGCCGTTTGGCAGGAGAGAGGATACACGTGCTTTAATAAGTGCAAGACGGAGAGGAAGGCTGGAGATCCCGCAGCGGGCATGTTGTGCGCACACACGTGTATGCGTGTGTGCTGTGTGTGCAGGGGGAGGTACGCGCAGAGTGGTGAGCCCTCAGGCCAGGCCTTTGGAACCCGGGCCGGACGCAGCTCTCTGACTGGAAGAGCACAGAGGAGCACACACACAGGAGCCCGCCCAGCGTGCAGCTGACTGCCGGAGGGAAGTCCGCGGACGGATCGGGAAGGAGGCTGGAGCCGCACCGAGGCCGCTCCGCAAGCTGCAGCATTCCCCCTCCCTCGGCCGTGAGAAGCCCCCATCAGCACTGGTTTACAAAGCTGTGTGTTGCAGGTGCGACAGGGCTGATCCAGTGGGGAAGAATGCAGGTGGCACACAGCAAGACCCTTCTTTGGACTGAGCTGCCCGCTTCTGGGGCGCCGCTGGTGCTGTGTGGCCTGGGAGCAGCTTATTTTAGTTTTTTTAATTTTTATTTATTGATTTGAAAGAGACAGAGAGAGGAAGGGAGAATGAGAGAGAGAAAGAGAGAGAGGAACATCAATTTGTTGTTCTACTTATTTATGCACTCATTGGTTGCTTCTTGTATGTGTCCTGGCCAGGAATCAAACCCACAGCCTTGGCGTATTGGGATGACGCTCCAACCCACTGAGCCAGGGCCTGGCCCGGGAGCATTGTAAAATCATCTCGCTGCCACAGGTGCCCCGGGTTGCTGCCTGCTGCTAACCCCTGCCCTTCATCAACCTTGGCACCACTGCACATCCCACCCTGGGCGCTGCCAGCATCCCTCGGCGCTTGCCTGCACTCAGCACAGCCGGCTGTCAGTGCCCTGCCCCTGCCCCCCGGCCTGCTGGTTGGATGAGACCGCAAAGCAACTGATGATTTTCCTCCTGGGTCCCTGTAGAGTCTCAGTCATGGGCCATGGCCATTTGAGAATAAAGGACGGAGATTGATGGGATTTCCTCCTTGGGATCAGAGGGCAGGGCTGCAAATGCTGAAACATTTTAAAACATCCTACAAGAGTAAGGAGCTTGTGTTGTCCTTAAGTTGTTCTGAGTAAAACGGCTTACTCAACCAGATGCCAAGGGCCTTGGAGACAGGGTCTTCGTGACTTTTCTCCCTTTCTGTTGTTGGTTTGTTCGTTCATTTGTCCATCCATCCATCCATCCATCCATCCATCCATTCAACAATGCCTGGGTAAGGACGAGCTTCCAGGCATGGCGGTGGGCACTGCAGACAGAGCAGGGACAAAGCAGACAATAAATCCCTGCCCTCGGAGAGCTTACTTGCTCACTGGGGAGGCAGACAATAACCCACGTCAGGAAAACACGCTCAGTTGAATATTCGACAGCAAGCTGTACTGTGAGGGAAAAGCAAGAGGACGGGGCAGACCGAGGGTCAGCACGTGGCTGTGGTTCTGGTGACTGAGTCAGGAAGGCCTCGCTGAGCCCGTGGCATTGGGGTAAAGGCCCGGGGGAGGGGGGCCTAGTCTTGTGAGTCCTGGGGGAAGAGAGTTCTAGGCCCTGAGGTGGGAGCACCGGGGAGTTTCCGGAGACAGCCGGAAGCCCGTGTGTCTGGAGCGGGGTGAGCAGCATCGCGCAGAGGGACTGAGGTCCCAGGGGAGAGGGGAACAGGAAGAACTTTGGCTTTTACTCAGAGTGAGTGGAGGAGCCATGCAGGTCCTCAGCTCTGGAGCTTCTTGCAGAGTTCGTCTTGCCTGTGTCTCCTGTCCCCTAGGGTCCCCTGGTAGGTGGGGACAGGAGTCTGAAGTTCCAGTCGCCATCTGCTTGTGCAGGGTCTTTGGCCCTTCCCTCCCCAGGGGGGCGCAGGTGGCGTATTTGGTGAGGGCTACACGTGGGGCAGGTGCGCTCCCTCGGTCCTGGGCACACACCTCTGAGGAGCCACCACTGTCCTTGTCGCTGTGCTGCTGGACCCCACGTGGGAGCACAGTGTGATCTCCCAAGTCCGTTCTGGGAGCTGGGCAAGTGCCGGTTCTGGGGAGGCGCAGGAAAGAGGCCATCTGCCCGCAACACTGCCGTGACACTGTCGGCAGCTCTGCACAAGCCACAGTGTGTTGGGACCCAGGTAACGTGGTCTCTCTACCAAGCAGCATCCTGGGGCTCAGCTCTCACCTGTCTGAGTTCTCGCTCACACCCTCCCCTCCTCACCCCTGTCCTTTCACCCGGCCCAGCATGAACCCTCGGGGGTGCAGGTGGGAGGGGATGGAGGGCCGCTGGTGTCTGAGGCCTGGGCCAGCCAGCGGGTGCTCTGGTGCTTGCACTGGCCCCTGGCATTCCTGCCACCTGAGAGCCTGTCCCCTCCTCTAGTCACATTTTATGTCCTTGTGACTGGTTTGCAGCTCCTGGAAGGTACCTAGCTCCTGGGTCCCATTGTCCCCTGTAGGTCTGTCTTGGTTTTTCAGCTCCTACCAGAGGTTTAACCCCTGGTGGACCTTCAATTTAACTTTTGAGTCACAAAACGGGGGCCTGCACAGGCCCGGAGGTAGCCTGAGACAATTTCGTCTAATAATCTCAGGTGTTCGCTTTGTGCACCTGTGGTTTGCCCACTTCATGCTGCGTGTATGCAGATGACAACCCTCTCCTAAGCCGTCTGCAAGCCGGGCTGTGATCCTTGCATCTCTGACATAATGTCTTCGTCATTGTTTTCTTCTCGATTCCCGGGACCTCATCTGACTCAAATCTTCAAGCCCTCCACCCGCCTGCCCCCAGCTGGTCGGGCTGCCCCTTCTCTCCTCGCTCAGCCCTCTGTGACCAGTGCTCTCTCCAGTGGTGCGGAACCTTTGCTGCGGTGACGTGTCAGGGTTTAGTTGAAAACAGATTTAGTGATGTTCCAAGCCTGAGCCCACCTGGCCAGCAACAGTTCATCGGGTCATAAAGCTAACCGGGACCACCAGGGGTCAGCTAATCTCTGCTTTGAGGCAGGGCCACACCTACGTCATTCCAGAGAGAAGAAATTATCTTTTACTTGTTGTTATTTTTTAGAGACCTCCAGAGTGCTCAGCCTCCTCCAGAAATCTGCCCTGGTGATGCAGTGTCCCGGGGCCGCATGGAGCGGGGCGTGTGAGATCTACGGCTCGTGTGATGATTTCTGCCCGCCCCCCCGCCCGCTGCCCCTACCCCTCCCCTGGTCTGAGGCAGGCCTGAGGACAGGGTGGGGCAGGGCGGTGTGGGAGAAGGCGGCGCTCTCTGGTGTCCGGATTCCCATCCATTGGCCATTTGCTTGCTCTGTGAGCCCCTCAGCTGCAACGCAGGGAAAAATCAGGTTGCTCTGCATGCTGTGAGGCTCGGAGATAATAGGTGTAAAGTGCCCTGTCCATAGTAAGCGCTTCGTAAATGCCTGCTATTATTGGTGCTAGACAAAAAAAGAAAAACGAGGCCTAGGGAGGCAACGGGAGCATTTGGAAACGGGAATCTCCTGAGAACAGAAGTGGTCTGCTCCGGAACAGGGCAGCCAGGGGCGAATCCCCCGGGGGCCTCCTGCTCACTGCATGGTGCCCCTGGGGAGTTCCGAGGCTGCCAGAGTAGGGAGGGGTGGCAGTCTCAGGGCCCCGGGCAACCTGGACCCTTCTGGCTGACTGCACTGTGTGGGCCCCCAGGTTCTGCAGAGCATGGGCCCCTGTCCCTGTGCTCCGTGAGGGGCGATACCCGTTGCCTGCCTGGATGAGAATCGACCTGTCCCTGGATTGCTGGTTTCCATGGCAGCACAGGGAAGGGCAGCTGAGCAACCAGGCAGTTATGTTAAAAGAAAATAGTAGCACGATTTGGGAACGTTGTGATTGTCATAGCTCTGTGTATGCAGAATACAGAATTCATTTACGTAACAAATATTTATTGATCGTCCACCACGTGCCAGGCACGTGGAATTCGTTGGCGAGCATAGCGGACAGCTCCCTGTTTGTGAGGAGCTCAGATTGCAGCAGGTGGGGGTGACGGGGCAGACAATGAACAATAAACATAGTAAACACATACATTGGACAGTATTTTAGGAGGTAAACCACGGTATGGAGAGAAAGAGGAAGGTGAGAAAGAGGTATTGGGGGCTGAGAGCACTGGGTGGAGAGGGGGTGGGTTACAGTATGAAATCAGGCGGTCAGAGTAGGTCTCCTTGAGAAGTGGACATTTGAACGGATGTAGAGAAGTTTTAGGAATTGGCCTGGCAGAGAGAAAAGTGCATGCAAAGGCCCTAAGGCAGGAGTGTGCCTGGCGTGCTCAAAGAACAGGGACGAGGCAGTGAGGCTTAGAAGGCTGTCGAGATAATCCAGTGAGAGATGACGCCGGTGGCAGTGGAGATGCAGACAAGTCCAGGGCAAATTCTGTTCAGCAAAGAGTCGCGGGCGAATACCAGGAGTCAGATGGGCGTGCGGGCAGGCAGATGACTGAAACTCCAAGTGCGATCACCTGAGAGTGGCACTGAAGAAGCAGTAGAAGGGATTCTGAGGAAGGAGGATGTCTGGCTGATAAAGTCATTTGATCTTCAAGTGTTAGGGATGGGCTTTGAGGGAGAGATAGATTCTACCCGAGAGCAGGGTTGGGTGGGTGCTTAGGGCAGGTGTTGCAGCCTGGGCGAAGCCCGAAGATGGGAAACGTAGGGACAGAGTCAGGCCTTCCTCTGTCCATCCTGACGTCCCAGTCTCAGTCCATGGGGCACATGGGAACCTAAAGGGGCCGAGACTATGGGGCAAAGTAGAGAGGAAGCCAGGGCGGGATTCAAGGTGGGAGGTAAGGACCAAAATAAGGGCAGTGGCTCTGGGTCTGGGCAGAAGGGAAAGCGTGGGTGGGATGCTCGGGAGACGGGCCGTACGTGACTGCTGAGGGACTGGCTGCCAGCCCCGGGGAGTCGGAGGTGGCCCTGAGGCCCAGCCTGGGCAGAGGGAGCACAGAGGTGCCACTAACAGAAGTAGTTTGGTGGCACGGGTGGAGAAAAGAGGTAAGGAGAAAGAGGCTGCTTCTGGACACACTGAAAGGATGGTGTCTGATTGGCAGGGGGAGCAGCAATCAAACAGGGTCTGGCAATGCTGGTGGAGGTGTAGGGACCATGCTCAGCTCTGTTGGTTTGCTGCCATTTGTTTGTTGGTGGGGGGTGGGGGTGGGGGCTCACAAAACCAGTGGGAAAACTGTAGGCTTAGGCTTGGAAATGGGGCAGGAACCAAGTGAAACCAGATGGCTGGCCCCATGGCCAAGGTCAGGCTTCTGGTGAGTGCTGGGCCGTGTCACTGGAGCCGTTAGAACTGGATGTTGGATGCCACCCCTGCTGGTGGCAAAAGAATAAACTTGAAACTGCCCTGGGACCGTGTTCTGGGAGGGAGAATCCATTTTCACAGGGTGGGGACCAGGAATCTCGCCTTTTCACCTTTCAGAGCAGAAGTGTGGGAAGGGGTTCTGCTTTCCAGCAAGGTCCCCAGCACAGCAGGGGGCCGGCCACCTGCTGGGAGCCTGAAGAGGCACACGTCCTTGAGTTAGTTTGCTGGGGTGCTGTCTCGAAGTGCCACAGGCCAGGGGGCATGCAAGCAGAAATGCATTGTGTCACAGTTCTGGCGTCTAGAAGTCTGAGGGCAAGGTGTGGGCGGAGCTGGCAGCCTCTCAGGGCGGGAAGGGAGCCTGCGTTCAGTGCCTCTCTCTGGGCTTCTGGGCGCTGCAGGCATTCCTTGGCTTGCCGAGGGCTGTCTGCTCCCTGTGTCCCCCCATCAGCTTCCCTTGGTGCATGTCTCCTCGCATCCAAATTCCCCATTTTCCTAGGACACCTGTCATATTGGATCAGGGCTCACCCTGGTGACCTAATTTTTAACTCAATTCCCTCTGTAAAGACCCTATTTCCAAATTAGGTCCCATTCTGAGAGAGTGGGGGTTAGGGCTCCAGCATATCTTTGGGGAGGGGGCGTAATTCAGCCCCTAACCCTCCCCTGCAGGAGCATGTTGGTTTGGGTTTTTAAAACTTCACTTCGTTTCTCTTCCTTTCAAGAACAGAATGGCTTTCATCCTGATGGCTTTAAAAAAGATATTTATGAAATCGTCAATTTTTAAATTATGGAAATTAAATAAATCTGCTTTGCTGCTTCCATCATTCATATAAATCAGTTAACAAGTTTCAGTTTCTCTCAGCAGTTTCTGTTGATAGATGGTGGGTCCAGCGTTCTGCCTGCACCGCGTCCCTGGCCACGGGATCAATGTTGTTTTCATTATTAACTTTATTATCGTGCTGCAAAAAGCAGTCAGGAAAGTGCGGCTGTTCTCGTGGCTTTTGGACGGAGAAACCTCGGTCAGCACGTGGGCTGGGCGAAGGGGCCAAAGACCAATTTGTAGCAAAGGCCCGTCACCCCAGCCCACCCAGGAAGGGCTGGTTCGCTAGTCAGACCTTTTCTCCGAAGAGACTTGACGTCCCGTGGTTTTAAAAAAGGGTTCGGCCGCACGTGTGTTGTTAGGCCTGATGTCTGGGGCACTTCTGCTCCGTCAGCTGGGATGAGCTTTTCCGTCTTGTCGCTTCTGCTGGTGACTGTGCTCCTTGCAGGCTGTTCCGAAGGAGACGGTGACTCAGGGCCCCTCTTTCCACGGTCATTTCACGTTCGCGTCACCTGTTCTTTCTCTCCCATCTTCCTC